>CM060954.1:28991892-29584392 GCA_030765055.1 Mantis religiosa
TCGTGTAATGCTGAATAGCTTACGTTTCATCTTTTATTTGACCCACTTGTAGCATAGTCATTTCTTAGACCACGTCTAAGACCACGTTAAATAAATCTTTCGCTTTATGCTTATTTGTCCTAGAAATAATGTCAAGAATAAGAAATTACTCGAAATTGAAACAGTTAATTATTTGGCTTATTTTATTCCATTATATTCCCAATGTACATATTTTTCATTTTCATCTGCTTGCAATACTGTGAGTTGGAAAAGAAACAAAAAATATAAATTCAAGCAAAAGAGAATAACCGTTCAGCTAACTTTAAATCTCGTATACACCTTATTATATCACCGTTTTCCGTTGGCATCCTGATGAAATGAAATCTTAAAGTTGCAATCTCCCATGTAACTTTGTGTATTGTTCTAAACGCAGTCCCTTTATTTATATTGAACTTATTCCTAATCACCATCGGGAAGATTTCAGTTGCACAGAACAGAAATGTGAGAAGGATCATAAATATTGGATTAAGTGAGTGTTTTCTCAGGGTTTGTCTTCTTAATTGTGCATGTAGCCTGTGCTCCAGTTCTTTGATTACATGCTTTGATAGTCGAAATTTCATTTTAAATTTTGTCATTTAGTTGTAAGGCAACGTCACATATGAAGGAGATTTAATTTTAATTGAAGAATTAGACGAAGCACTCATAAAAACTAAAAATAGGAAAGTAACGGGCCAAGATGGATTAAACGCAGAGTTATTTAAATATGGGGGGCTATTGCTAAAGCTCCGACTGCTACATTTCTATAATATGTGCTGAAAGAAGCAATGTATCCCAGAAGAATGGCTTATAGCCCAAACCATCTCTATCTTTAAGAGAGGTAAACGAAATGACTGTAGCAATTACAGAGGAATATGTTTACTGGATACGGCCTATAAAATATTTGCTAAAATAATAAACAAAAGCTTGCAAAATATAGCTGAATGTCTTCTCTCGGAAGAACAAAGTGGATTTAGAAGAGACAGATCATGTGTAGATAACATTTTTATTGTTAAACTAATTGAAAAAACATAGTGAGTTTAATAAAGAAACGCATAAGACGTTTGTTGACTTTGAAAAAGCCTTCGATAGGGTAAACCGATGCAAAATGTGGCAAATATTGGAAGAACGAGGATACCCACAACAATGAGTAAAAATGATACAATGCTTCTACTTCCAAACAAAAATAAATGTGAGGAACAATGGTAAAATTTCTAAAAAAAAAAAGGTCTTTCTAATCAGGGTGTCAGACAAGGGTGTACTTTATCACCTACACTTTTCAGTATTTATATTGACGACCTAGTGTGCAAATGGAAGCAGCTAGTGAATGTAGGTTTTAAAATTTCAAATACAAACTTTTTAAATACTTTATTGTTTGCTGATGACTTAGTTATTATACAAAATAGCGAGTCTGCCCTGCAAAAGTCTATTTTTAAACTTAGTGAACTTTGTAAGCAATATAATATGAAAATTTCTATTATAGAATCGAAGGTAATGGCATTCCATGGGAAAGAGCCAATTAGAACAAAAATAGTTATAAATAATCGTTGCGTTGAACAGGTAAGCCATTTTAACTACTTGGGAACTGATGTTAGTTATGAGAAGGAATATGATGTCTACAATAAAATATGCAAATTTCAAAGAGTGTGTGGAACAATAAATAGAACATTTAGAAACAAAATACGTAAAGAAATAAAATTAAAGTTCTACAAAGTTATGGCTGTATCTATACTGACATACGGAAGTGAGACTTGGACGTTAACTAAAAAGCAACAGAGTAAAATACAGGCTTCAGAAATGAAATTCTTGAGAAGTGTGAAAGCATGCACGAAGAGGGACTTAATAAGAAATGAAAATATAAGAGAAGAGCTGGACATTTTTAGTATGAATGATAGGTTAAAAGATCTGAAACAAAAATGGAAGGAACATGTTGAAAGAATGCCAAAACAAATATTACAGTATCATCCTAAAGGTAGGAGATCGGTGGGCAGACCCAGGAAACGATGGCTGGAGGACTTCGAAGGCGGAACAGGCACTTGATTGCCTATGCCATGAAGTGAAGAAGAAGAAGAAGGTGAAGAAGAAGTCATTTAGTTGTGAGATGGGATCACCTGTATTTTGGAAAACACGAGGAGACCTTTCAAATTGAAAATTCTAATCACCAGAGAAAATCACCATTCTGAAAATAATAAAAATGATAGGTTATCAACACAATGCATCTTTAACATACATTTGTGAAATAAAAAGGTTAATTATTTTTTCAATGGTTTATTTACTATTTATTTAAAGCTGCACTACTTATTTCTTCTCAGAAGCCATTGTGTAAATTCTGCAGTTCTGCTGATCTAAGTCAATCAAGTTAACTGAAGAAAATTCACCAGTTAGATTGGATCTTAGATCAAGCGTCCATGAATTTAGATTAATATTTATACAACCAAAATTCTAAGTTCAGCTTGACTGAAGATCTTTTCAGATGCTTGAACTTGGATTATCTTTAATGCAACCAGACCTAGGAGGTTACAGAGAGCGCTGCTATTGACGGCCAAACTAACTTGGAACCAGAAGGTTCTAGGGTGCAAAAATCCAGAAGTCAGGAACGTCAGCTGTTGGAATACAACCCATGACCTGAACTGAACTTAGTTCAGTAAGTTTGCTGAACTTACCACGATCTTCTAGTATTTCCATGGTGCATGTATGTGATTCCATTTTAAGAGCAATGCCATCTGTGAAACGAGGTTGGAAAGCTTACTTCTATTAATATTTATTACATAATCGTCTCTCATTCTGCAGATAAATTCTTCCTTTATGGATATGAATAAATAAGCGCTCTCGCTGTCTTAATAAATTATTTACAGGTGCTATCACGCCAACAGTGTAGCCCAGAGATTCAGCACTGCGAGCGTCCATAAGTGCAGTGATTGTTTTAGATGCACTTTGTATGCAGCTAGTAGGCACTATAAAGATATAAAAAACTGCACGAGCTGTCCACTCACATTCCAAACAAACCTTTCTTTTTCTTCCTTCATATCACCGCACCTTGATCAGTCCCAAGGTCTTTGGAGAACACTCGAAGCAACTGGTGGGTACAAAGACAATTCAAACTGTAGTTACTGTCAAAGCAAAGATGATGCTCAACTTTTATAAGACGGCCGACACTATATTTTGTTTTAAATATCCGCTGTGCATCAAATAAATTCTTAGTTAATCGTTCTTTAGTAGAGTCTATATACTTATATCAAATGTTCCTCTTTTGTCTTATATTATATACACACTTGCAGTAGAACAATGGAGTTAGTGTTGCACAGTGGCATGTAGGGTAGATGCTTTAAGAAGAGAACTATTTCTTCCCTGGCATTGAAGCTTCTGCCTGAACCCATAAATTAGATTAGAGGGGCCAAAACCGATGGTTGGGAGTGTCCTATCTGAAAATTTTTGGGACCCCGCTGCGCTGTGTCTGCCGCCATCTGTTCTGACCATCGGGTAAACCATACATTTTTCATATTTCAAACCACTCGTCTAAAAACTAATTGCTGATTCCGATTTGGAATTCTTTTAAGAGCCCAACATTTATTTACACTTACTGTACATTACTGTACAAGCATCCGTCTGTGTCATATGTATACTTATGTTCAACATGGCCGAAATAATCATACTTGAAGTTGGTAGACTACTTTCGGAATCAATAACCACCTCATTCTTCAATAAGTTCTGAAGCCTTCCTGGCGACGAAAATGTTCTATATCTCCTCGGGAAACAAGTCAGGTGAAAAGACGATTATAAATCGACGCTTCGAGAGCGTACATTTTGCCATCTTGGAAAAATGCAACAGCTAATGAGAGCAGAGAGTTAAGGAGGCTTTGGCCATTTCGTTCGAGAGGAGAACGCTTAATCGTGATTCCGGATTTCAGTTCACTTCCTCTTGTAAACCAGCCTAATAGATGGAAATCCGTTGGCTTAAGAAGCACAGATCTATGTAACTTGACCATCAAGTTATAGTTAGGTTTCTTTGAACTATTTAATTTTCTACACTCACGCCATCTCCTGACCTGGTATTTAATTTACTAAAAAGTCTTTTTTTTTATGAAGCGAGTGTTGGTAGTGTTTTGTCTTTGTTAATATTTGTGTTATATTCGAGTTATCGTAGGAGAGGGGATCCGTCCCCTTCAGCGAGCCCGCCTCGGTAGCGTGGTGGTAGCATGTCTGCCTCACGTTCAAGAGGTCCCGAGTTCGAATCTCGGTCACGGTGAGTTACCTGGATAAGTTTTTTCCGGGATTTTCCCTTATCCTGAACGACGAATGTCGGGTAACTCTAGGCTCTATGGACCACGGGCTCATTTGAACATCATTTCACACATTCCATTCTTCGTCCGATATGACTTAACGTTGGAGGACGTAAATTACAACAACAAAAAAGAAGTCCCCTTCAGCTGCCAAGGTGCGGGCGCTGCGGACCTTTAGCACTCCTCTGACGTTACTAGAGGAACCTCGGGACAAACATTCGAGCCCCTCCCTGAATGGGAGTTGTTCGGATTGGGTTGGACTCGAGGGGGCAGTGTGTTCCCGACACCCACGGGGAATTGGGTACCTCCGGCCAGGCTACGGCCGCCTGGAAGGGGTAGAGGGTTGCCTCATAAGTCCCGGGTACTAGCCTGCTGAGCTAGTAGATGGTGTGCTAGATCACCAGGCGGCCCCACCGAGGTTTTCGGTAGTCTACTCTGCGGGGTTGACGCGCGTATGTGGCGTATCCGCTTCCATCCCGTCTTGACGTGGTACTCAGCGGTGGGGGAAGGCGTTTTAAAAAATCAGGTATTGCCCTATGAAAAGACCCCCGGAGTATCCATCGCTCCCGGGTCCTTGGTCCTACGGGTCCAGAACTAATGGGAGTAGAACGGTTTTGCTTAACTATATTCAAGTTATACATTTTGTGGTTATAACATTTCTTAAAATATCTTGATGATGAGAGCGATGTCTCGAAACGTCGATTTCTAATCGTCTTTTCACCTCACTTGTTTCCCGAGAACATCTTGAACCTCATTCTTCATTCGCAGTCATCCTCATAACATTGTGTAATGTTAAATTGCCTAATATTCATATTTCAAACTTCCTGAAACTGAAAGATCCAAGAATAATTATTCTGCGATGACAAGAAATTGAGAATGGTAAAGTGTCCAGAGAAGTCAATATAAGAAACTTAAACAAAAATAAATGGGTATTCTGTTTTATAAATATTCTTCCTGGTAAAAATAACAACATGTATTAAAGCAAACAATAACCTATTTATCTCTTGTATGTTTAACGTTCTTGACACTTCAGAGGCCTCTTCGTGAACGAAGTAGATTGTGTAGTAGCCTCCCAGACATCTGTTGTAGTCTGTTCGAGAATTTCTGTTAACTACTTTTTGCAATGAATCCTTTGGTATTCTGAACATGGATAATCAAACCTGGATGAGTCCATATAAGAGCATCCAGTTAGGTGGGGCCGTATATGAGTCGGATTCGGGAAGTTGCTACCTCCATTCCCTTCGACCGCGCCCTCAAAGTTGGAAGTTCTGCTCTCCTCTTGTCGGCCGCGCCGTGGCTCAGTGGTTACACCGCTTGGCTCTCACCAAGGTGGCCCGGGTTCCATCCCAGGCGACCGCAAAGTGAGATTCTGTGGTGGACAACACGGCGCTGGGGCGGGTTTTCTCCGCGATCTCCGGTTTCTCCCGCCATCTCATTCCACCGGTGCTCCATTTTCATTTCATGTATCATCAGTGTCATCGCCTGCGGTGCCGTATGTATTAAAACGGGCGTTAAACACTACACATTTCATTTCATTTCTCCTCTTGTCGGACGAATTCTAGGGTGGTTACTTCTGTAACAGTGGTTTTAATTTGGCCCCGAAACATCAATATTGCTTATTCAATAATTTTAAATAGAGTTTATAATATTTAAAGAATGCTTAAAAATGTTATTATGTTTATAATAAGTATGAAACAAATGAAAGTGTAAAAAATGTACATGATGTGTTAATGGGAGGCTATGGACCTTTAATAAGTATGTGGTAACGTTTGGTTGTTGAAGTTCTCAAACATCGAAACAATAATTTTATATTTGTTATTTTAATTTAGTTTAAAATATTAATATTCAATAAACATCGCTGAAAGTGAAAAGTGACCTGGGTAATCAAAGAAGACAAAAAGGTGTGTGATATAGTAGGTCATCAGAGAAGGAAAAATTAATGTTGTCATTTTAAATTCTTTCTTCATCATTTCTCTTCATTCCAACTGCTGCAGCTTGTCTTATGGACGTGCTTGCCATATTGAAAGCTTCCACACTGTGATCCAAACATTCAATGCTTGGAGATACTTTTTATTTTATTTTTAAAAGCTGAGATAAATATTCAGTAAAGTAGCAGATTTTATTAAGTCAAAAATGGTCTTCAGTTGTAAGCAGTATCTATCACGCGGGCACCCGCTACTCTACTGCCAACACTTCAACCCCGCGCGGACCATTCTATACTTCCATACAAATAGGATAAATAAAGCTGACCAGTAGAACTATTTTTTCGCAAATTATATTGAATGCCTATTACATTACTTAGCCTCTCAAAGAGGTCGTTGCAGGGGAATGAACTTGCTGATTTGGCAGCCAAGACGGAAACTACACAGCCCCAGGTTTTTATATCGAAAGTCCTCGCGGAAGATTTTCGCCTTCAGTTGCGGAGAGCTGCGTACTCCTCCTGGGTAGCAGAATGGACTCATCTCCGCAGCAACAAATTGAGATCTGTGTAAGGCCCTTCCGATTCCCTGGATGACCTCCTGCCGTTCCTCACGCTGGGAGGAAGTTAGTCTGTCTCGGTTAAGAATTGGCCACTGCTTTTTTACACATAGTTTTAAATTCACAGGGGACCCCGCTCCTGTATGCCCACTCTGCGGCGGAGCTCTTTCGGTCCGTATGTACTTTTAACCTGCATTAAACTTAGCGGATCTCCGCAGGTTTCTCCGGCTGCCTGCCAGCAAGGCAGACGTACTGGCGGACGAGGAGTAAGCAGTGGCCAAAGTTTCCAACGCGTCTGGTACATTCATACTTATGCCTTGAGTAAACTGTGGTATGTAGCGCAGATTTTGCCGCTCCCTAAGCAGTTCGCCCAACGTTTTGAGACTCTGCTCGGATACTTCCTGTGGACGGGGAAAGCATATCGAGTTGCTCGCCCGCAATTGCGTCTTCCTCTAAAGAAAGGTGGTTGTGGTCTAGTGGATGTTGACAACAAGTGTATGGCGCTGTTGGGAAAGAGAGGATTGTCCTCATTACTTAGCAGTGAGTCTCCGATTGACAAGAAGTTTTGGTATGACCAGTTACATACCGTGGAGAGACCGACACAGGAATTTAATCGTTTGGTTGCCAAGCTTCGTGCTCTTGAAAATTCTGGGGAGCGACTGGAGAATTTTCTGACTATCAAGAACCTCTATCGTCATTTGACAAAGCCAGGTATTCAACGACCTAATGTAGAAACAAAATACAGTCGTGATTGGAAATGCGTTTGGGCCAATGCAACCAACTGTAACCTTCCGTCGATATGGAGAGAAACGGTTTATGAAGTGATTAATGAAACGGTTCCAACTGCAGAAAAGATGTGGCGTCACGGGAGAGTGAATTCGAAGATCTGTGGCGTATGTGTGGAAGATGATACACTGGAACATCGCTTGTACAACTGTCAGCGGGCTGACTTGATTTGGACCTCCATCCAAGACACATTACATAAACTTCGTCCAGAAGAGTACTTACGTTCGGTACCACAGCTGGTACAACTGGAGTTTCGTTTCAAGGACAAGAAATTTCACAATTTTGCTGTGTGGTTGGTTGCTGGTGCACTACATTGGCTGCTGAAAGTACAGCGAGGAGACACTGTGTTGGGAAAGCACCTACGTATATTTTTGAAAGAGCAGAGATGGAGCTCTATACGGAAGGAAACCTTACGTTCTCTGGAGCCATACATTTATCATTTGGAACAAATGCAGATCTAATAACCATCTAAGCAAATAGAACCCTTCATTTGTCTCACAGTACAAGCCAATAAAACAAGGGAAAAAAAAATCTTACCCGGTACCCATTCCCGTCTTAAATAAATAAAAAAAAAACAAAAAAACAAAAAAATAAAAAATAAATAAAAAATAAATAAATAATAATAAAATAGAATAAAAAATATAAAATAAAAAAATAAATAAAAGAAAAAAAAAACATGAAAAAAAGTTAAAAAAAAAGAAAAAAAAGTGGCAGATGCCACGATGAAAAAAAAAAGTTTCTAAGCTGTTTTTAAATGGTAGTTTTAGAATTTAGACTTCATGCTTTTAACCCTTTTATGGTTTTAGCTTCCGTTAGACCTTGACTACCCTTGTGTTTTGTCATTTTATTTGTGATTTTTTTTAGAAGGGTGGTATTTTATGTTCATTTTATCACGGTTTTAGCTTGACTTGGATTTCAACGGGCGCTGATGACCACGCTGTCGAGCGCCCCTAAACATCATCATCATCATCATCATCATCATCATCATCATCATCAAAGAGGTCGTTGTAAATGTTTTACGTGAGCTAGAAGGCAAGTTTTGCCGATGTTGCAACTCTTGTAGGCATTCCTCCTCGTATATTACATTTGCAGTTCTGATAATGTGCGAGAATTTGGTTTATACACTTTGATGGATTTAAATCGATTTTTCACACTAGCCGTGTGTAGGCCAAACCTGCGAATTAAGTACATACAGCATAGTAAATCGCCACAAACGGAGCGTATCTCATTGTATATGAGAGCCCATAGTGGTTTACCGGGAAAATACGAGACAGCTGGAGATATTAATATCATGTTGACATGTTGGTTATGGTAGCTCAATGGTTAAAATCAACTGGAGAGAGACCTGCAGATCTTAGTTCAAATTCCTATTATGGCATTGAAATTTTCAGTCTGACTCTATACAGTTTTGCCTTTTAAAATGTCGCTCAAGCAGTTCTAGGTTCCCTGAGATTTGGGTTTCGTGTGGGCTACAGTAATTATTCTGCGATTTAAAAAGTACAGCAGTGCAAACAAATCTATATTGATGTCAGCCTCACGTTGAAGAGGTCCCGAGTTTGAATCTCTGTTAGGTATAGTTAACTGGTTAGGGTTTTTTCCAGGATTTTGCTTATACTGAAGGACGAATGTCTGCCAAATCTAAGTTCTGTGGAACCTGGACTACTTTTACCATAATTCCAGCCATTTATTTCATCTTTGGACGACATATATTTAAAAAAAAAAAAACAATTGCTGAAATACGCCCTCCACTCGCTCTTCGTTTGTCAAATGTGGGGGGAAATATTTCAAAATTTAGGATTGGTAATGTTCAGCATTAATTAATTTATAAAAGACATTAGAACCAATTATTCTAGCTATACTCACAGCGCACTAAACATCGACTTAGGCTTCTGTATTGGACTTTGTTGTTCAAGTTTTGGATTCTCGGAAACGAAGCAACCCAGCTGCCACTAGGAAGGTTGCCTCTATGTCAGATATCAACTGTTTTAAGACTAAATATTTTACGAGTTTCATATACGTTATAACACCTATTTTTTCAGAACTGTGACCAGATAGGAACTTATTAAAAAATACACGTGAACTCTTTGTGAAGGCGTGAGAGAGGTGGCAGCACTGTATAGTGTATAAAACTCTTAGTGGCAGCGACGAGGATTAGGACTGTTTTTTTATACTTAAAATGGCGACGTCTTCATTGCAAGAACAGCGTGTAATCATTCGTTTTCTCCATTTTCGTGGTGTGACACCTATTGAAATTCATCAGCAGTTGAGTGAGGCATGTGGTAATGGTACCATGGATGTGTCTAATGTGCGTTCCTGGGTGCGACAGTTTAATGAAGACAGAACATCGTGTGACAACAAACCAAGACAGTCATGGCCTTGCACCAGTCGGTCTGACGACATGATCCAGAGAGTGGAGAGTGATGTTTTGGAGGATCGTCGATTGAGCATTTTAGATCCTCGTGCAGGATTGTGTGCACACGTCCCACGGAAATGCCAGTTTTGGAGGCGATGTCTGCAGCGCCAAATACTCCTGATAGCGACCACCTCCTTGAAGGGTCTCTGCGGCGAAGTGTCTTTCCATTCGTGACAAGGACTTTAATATCTGCATGTTTATATATAATAAACATGCCAGTAAATAACAAAGCTTTACTGAACAAAATGTAGCAAACGAAAATGATAAGTTCTCAAATAGGTGCATTCTTAACGAACTAGTTCACTTTAATTGTATCCTATAGAAGTTGCTTTCAAGAATGCATATCCACCTCAATCGAAACAAGTGAATCACGACCTTAGTAGTGCTGACGTAAAAGGCCACTGGCTAGTAAGTGGTTCCAACGAGCAGATATGGGATTACGGTATTGAGCGGAGGTTGGAGTTGGAAGGCCGCAGTTCAGCTCTGACCATGTGTGGTGTAATGCATACAAGGGAAAAACATGCAGCAACATGCCTTATCGATACAAGTTCGAAGTCTCCTCACATTTCCAGTAATGGTGCTAAATGAGACAAATGAAACACAAAGGAAGCGTGCCTGAATTTGCAATTACACAGTGCCTCTGGCGGCAGTGAATGAAGGTTAGGAACGATGTTGTCCACAGTGTTAGAAAGTTAAAAGGAAAATAACCTAGATAAGTATGAAATAACTCAAGAAAGTATGTTACATGAACTTTGCAATTAAACATGTGTATACAATGTGAAAAATTTGCAGTAATACTCAAACGTGACTCAGATCACTTCACTGTGATTTAGCATTTCCTAGCAATAAACACAGCAGAACAGCTGACAAGTTTCAAAGTCTCTTAACCAAAGTTTAAAGTTAAATGTATGCAAGAGGTTCTTCGCTTCCCCCAGCCGGAATGTTGGTTTTCGTGACCAGGGCCTACCAACCAGTCTGCCGGCTTCACGCCAACTTACGCACGGCAGAGGTGGGCGATCATCCAACCGATACGGGGAGGAGATGTGATCAGCATCTCGGCATCCCCCAGCCGGAATGTTACTTTTCGTGACCAGGGCCGTTTACCTAGCGTAAGCTCCTCACTTTCCTCACGATGCTGGGTGGGCACCGGTCCTATACCCGGGACTTAAAATCCGCACCCCAGGGGCGGGATGCAACGCGGGCCGCATTCCTGGTCAGGGACCAAGGCATGCTGCCTTAACCGGCTACACCCCGGCGCAGGACCTTTATCAGGTCTAGGTTTCTATTTTTACTATAACTTATCACACAGAATGAACGTGATTTACATATGTTTTATGTATCTCTTTCAGAATCACCCATTATTTGAATATTCAACAGCAAAATTCCTTGAAACGCACTCAACAAACACTGTTCGCACCTTTAGTTAGTTAAGTACAGAGGATCTACTCCCATTAGTCCTGTACCCGTAGGACCTCCTCCTACCCGGAAGCGATGGATACTCCGGGGATCTTTCCGTAGGGCAATGCCTGATTTCTTAAAAAGCCACCCCCCCCGCTGAGCACACCGTCAAGACGGGATGGAAGTGGATACTCCACTTACGCGCGTCAACCCCGCAGGGAAGACTACCGAAAACCACGGTGGGGCCACCTGGTGATCTAGCATACCTTCTACTAGCTCTGCAGGCTAGTACCAGGGACTTTTTAGACAACCCTCTACCCCCTCCGGGCGGCCGTAGCCGGACCGGAGGTACCCAATTCCCCGTGGGTGTCGGGAACACACTGCCCCCTCGAGTCCAACCCAATCCGAACAGTTCTCCGACGGGAGGGGCTCGGCAGTTCGGCCCGAGGTTCCTCTAGTAACGTCAGAGGTACCACGAGTGCTAAGGGTCCGCAGCACCCGCACCACGGTAGCTGAAGGGGCGGATCCCCTCCCCTAAGGGAACTGTTCGCACCTTGAATGCCCTTACAGACGGTGCTTGCATTTTGCAGTATCTCACAGATTGATGTTATGATGACATAGTATCAGGTCATATGGTGGGAATACTTCAACAACTTGCATAGGTTGTTCTAACAGAGCCACACAAGCAGGCCATCCTTTGTTCACCATAGTAAACGCTTCTTTGGTTTTCTTTCTTGGTACGTAGGTTATTGTAGGTTCCTCTGTCATTTAAATCGTGTTATTTTAACAGTAGAGGAAGCTAAGTCACTTCTCTGCAAGTACAGTGCATTCATTGCCTATGCCACTGATACAAAACTTGACTAACAATTATTCTAACTTTACAGAACATAGCCTGCCTTTATATAGTGTGATCCATATAAACCTGAACCATTTCAGTAAGCTATACCCTTTGAACCAATAATAAAACACGTGTGCAACTTTTGGAGGATATAATACACAATTGGGAGATTACATTACACTATTTATATTTCGGAGAAAATGTTGGAAGTGTCCTCCACCAGCATCTATACATTTGTATTCGTCTCAACATATTCTCTTAAGTTTTACGGAGAGTTTCCTCGCCAATGTTACTTATTTCGGTTAGAATGGATTCCTTGAGAATGTCAATTGTCCGTGGTCTATTCTTGTATGCTCTATATTTTAGATACTCCCACAAGAAAACATCCGATGAGGTTAGGTCAGGGTATCTGGGGGGCAACAGACCTTTTGAGATTATTCGACTATCAAAGAAACTGGTTTACAAGTTCCATTGTGTCATTAGATGTATGGCACGTTGCTCTATCTTGCGGGAATATCCTTCTCTCAATTCGATATCATCCAGCTGCTCCACAAATGTCTTGAAGATACTCATATAAATTCCAGTGTATCCAGTTGTATCAAAGAAAATGGGAGCAGCAATCCTTAGATGCTGGTGGAGGATACTTATAAAATTTTCTCTGAGATGTAAATAATGTAATGAAATCTCCCAATTGTGTATTATATTCTCGCGAATTTGCATGTGTGTCCTATATGAAGTTGCTTTCAAGAATGCATCGAAACAAGTGAATCACGACCTTGGTTCAAAAGTTTAAGTGCTTCAGGTTGATACCGAAATTATGGTTGCCAGAAGAAAATAATAATGATAGACGTCGAAGGAATGTTGATTCTTTGTGACGACCAAAGCCAAGGCCAGTTTAGTTGGGGAAACTGTTTATAACAATGCCATGAATGAAAGACGCTGTGTCCTTAGAAGGTTTCGAAAGGAATTGTCACTTGACTTATATGAATAGGGTATTCTTTGGATCGTTTACAATAGCGACCAAAACAGCCACAAAAGGACTTTGTTTAAAAAGGAATTTGGAGAGTGAAAGTTATATATAAATAGACACACGCAGTTGTGGTGAGGGGCACTCTTCGGCGTTCGCCGATGGAGACGTGTCGGGGCCAGAAAACCATTATAAAGTCTTCGGCGTGCAGCCGATAAAAGGGAAGAGTCAGACGTGAAGCCTATTAGGGTGGTCAACTTGTTCGGTGTTTCATAATTGTCGGTTCATATATACGGGAGGAACAAACAAAAGTTATCGAGTTATAAAAAAATTCTGCCGTCAGTCTTCGTGAACAGTGATCAATTGTGGTAACCCTCGTTCGCCAATCATTAGATATTTGTTCGCCACATATAATTCTGTATCAAATTGGCGCGCCAACGTGGAGCTCGTTACGAGGAGGAGGTTCGGCCCGATAGGAGAAGGACGTTCGACAACAGGAGGAGGTTCAACCCGAGAAGGAGGTTCAACCCTAGAAGGAGTTTCAACCCGACG
Organism: Mantis religiosa; assembly: GCA_030765055.1. Classification (NCBI taxonomy): domain Eukaryota; kingdom Metazoa; phylum Arthropoda; class Insecta; order Mantodea; family Mantidae; genus Mantis; species Mantis religiosa. Next base: position 29,005,620 of record CM060954.1, read on the forward strand.
ACGAGGTTCAACAAGAGAAGCAGATTCAACCTAGAAGGAGTTTCAACCCGACAGCGAGGTTCAACAGGTGAAGGTGGTTCGACAGGAGGACGGTCGACCCATCAAGAAATTCGTCAACAGTACGACTGTAAAGAAGAAAGGAGACCGGCATCGTCATCAGTGACATCATCAGGAGCCAGTAAAAACAGTCAAAGGTACAGAGTGTAAAATTATATCTTACTAGACTATGGTGAATTTATTTGAGAAGTGAAAAACAAGATTATAAGTAAAAATTTGTAGAAAACATGGAAGTTCAGGAGGTTTATAGTAATAACTGTAGGCAGGAAGTAGTTGAAGTAGCAGAGCGTGGTAGAAGTGTACCAAATAACGTAAAAGTGGAAATAAATATGTTAGAGGAAATTAGAAAAATGTTCGAAGGTTTAAGTAAAAAGATCAAGGATAATACTCGAAGTTTAATAAAAGAGATGAAGGCTAACAATCAAAGTTTAAATGAAAGTTTAAGTAAAAAGATAGATAATAACAGTCAAAGTTTAAAAAATATAGAAGAAAAGTTAGAAAATAGTGTTCAGAAGTTAGAGGTAGGACAAATAGAACTAGGAAAGAAGTTAGACAATCAACAACAGTCGTTAGAAAATTTCGGGAAAGTTAGTCAGGAAGTAGAGAACGTAAGAAAAGAAGCTGATCAGGTAACAGACAGTTTAGGAAAAGATGTTAGTGAGCAGACGGAGAATGCTGAAAATGAAGTTATGAATCTAACTAATGAAAGGTCCGATAGTGAAAACAGAAAACTTGGGGAGGAAATAGCACAGAAATTAGACAAAGGGAGAGAAATGGCTAGAAAAGAATTAGAAGAAACTAGGAGTAGATTAGAAGTATCAGAATGGGAAAATAGAAAACAGACGAGGAGTGTAGAGGAAAATACAAATAAAATTAACGAGTTAGCAATGGAGATCACAGTGACAAAGGAAACTGAAATTTTAAATCTAGTTAATGAAAGGTCGGATAGTAAAAACAGAAAACTCAGGGAGGAAATCGTACAGAAACTAGATAAAGAAGGAGAAATGGCTAGAAAAGAGTTAGAAGAAACTAGGAGTAGACTAGAAGCACCAGAGTGGGAAAATAGAAAACTGACGAGGAATTTGGAGAAAACCACAAGTGAAATTAGTGAGGTAGCAATAGAGATCACGGTGACAAATGAAACATTGAACAACATGCAAAATCCAGGGATAAACGAAACAGAAATATTAAAATATTTCGGGCAAGGGGCACAGTTCCATCAGAATATGCCTAAGAAAGATAGGAAAAAAGATCGATGTCCAATATCTAAGCTAAATGTGGAAAAATCATGGGGATGTAGAATAAATAAGTCCTTTATACATGGAAAAGTCCGCAAAATTCTCTTGTATTTCGAAGTAGGTTGTGGGATGATGAATTTTCTTGTAAATGGTAGGAACTTAGACTAAAGTATTTGAAATCGCCAGAACAAATTGTAAAAGGAGAAGAAACAAACTTGTAAAATGTGTATGATAAGTATAAATAGTGTAGTGTAAAATTTATAGGTTAAGTTTAAACAGTGTTGTGACAGTGCAGTGAAACTTAAAACTAAACAAGTGAAAAAAAATATAGTAATGAAAATCAGAACACTTAAAGACTCTTGAAAATAATATTTATATAGAATCATAAAGAAGTATTCGGAAATGTATAAAAAAATAACCAGTTAATAAAAAAATATCAGAACAATGAAAGACTTTTGAAAAGAATATTTATATAGAATCAAGAAGAAGAACTCGGAAATGTTGTATACAAATATAATCTTATTAATGTACCATTGATTTAAACATGGGAGTGTAACAACCATATGAATTAATTTTAAGTAGATCAGATGAAGAAAAAGAGAGATGAGGTAGATTGAAATATTTTCTGAGTAATATTTAAAAGTTGAAAATTGCAGAACAGAATGTTGGTAAATTTTAAATGAAATGTTGTTATATAACCATGTGAATAATTTTCAGGAAATGTCATGTAAAAATTAATGTTGTGAAAAGAAATTGTAAAACAAATTGGAAGTTGCTGACAAAGGTCTAATATTTTGCGTTATATTCGGGCAAGACATATATATTATTTCATTATGGGATAATAAAATAATATCTATGGGGGCATTTGATACCGAAATTATGGTTGCCAGAAGAAAATAATAATGATAGACGTCGAAGGAATGTTGGGTCTTTGTGACGACCAAAGCCAAGGCCAGTTTAGTTGGGGAAACTGTTTATAACAATGCCATGAATGAAAGACGCTGTGTCCTTAGAAGGTTTCGAAAGGAATTGTCACTTGACTTATATGAATAGGGTATTCTTTGGATCGTTTACAATGGCGACCAAAACAGCCACAAAAGGACTTTGTTTAAAAAGGAATTTGGAGAGTGAAAGTTATATATAAATAGACACACGCAGTTGTGGTGAGGGGCACTCTTCGGCGCTTAGCCGATGGAGACGTGTCGGGGCCAGAAAACTATTATAAAGTCTTCGGCGTGCAGCCGATAAAAGGGAAGAGTCAGACGTGAAGCCTATTAGGGTGGTCAACTTGTTCGGTCTTGAATATTTGTCAGGTCATCAAAATTTATCGAGAAATATAATTAGCATTCAGTCACTATAAACCGTGATTGGTAACCCTCGGTCGGCAGCTTCCATTTCGAGGTTTGAAATAAGAAGCAGTGAATAAATAATTTGGAAACGGGCATTCCAGTGTTTTAAAACTTCCTTCTCACACACATCCACGCATACCCTGAGAGAAACCTCATTGCTCATTATAATATTTGCTTCAAACTGGTGCACAACGTAGAGCAGTGGTAACCTGTGATCGCCACCACCTTCATTTTCGTATCAAGGTTTATAAACCAGAACATGATGGCTTAGATAGAGTGAACAAGTTTTACATAATTTGCAAAAGACTAATTATAGATACACAGCAATACCTTAAATGTTCTGCTTCAAAAATATCTGAAACTTTTTAATGTCATAAGGTTCTTTTCTAGAATGATGCCTAAGAAGTACACACTTTGATCATGGGACAGTCACGGTCAGTAAAATATGATCTACACAGACAACAGACTGTGCCAGGAACGGCCGAGGAGGAGTTCTTATCTACGACGTCACAGCTAAAACTCCGGAAACAGAAAAGGTAATTTCCTATGTCTAGGTATATGACAAACAATCGTTTCAAAACAGCTTACAAATACTTCCATGAGTAGGTATCTCACTGATTCGAGTTCTTTCGCATCAAGTCGTGATTCTTCGTTAACTCTACAGGAATATATTTACTTTGATGTGATAAATAAGTGCATATTAATAGTTGGAAAGGTTCATTACCTAACCAAATAAGACCTCGCGGAAACATATCCATGGAGGACTTTTCTATTTAAAAATGCAGACATCATTAACTGCACCATTCTGCGGAAAGAGCAACTTCATGCGTACCAGCAGCTAAGTATAATTACGTTTCCCAACGGCTGCTTTTTTACACGCTTACCAGCATTGCGGTTAGGTTTAACTCTTAAGACGTAAGGTTTCCCGCATGTACTGATGAGAATTATATGCAATTTCAACAACATGCACTGGAATTCCTGCACGTTTAGAACATTAGACACGGTCTTTTCTTTGAGCCTATTGCAGAAAAATACTCGAGAAAATTCAGAAAAAAAAAAAGAAAAATTTGATTATGTATGCCAGTAGACCCTTAGATGTAAAGTTAGGGGTAATTAACAAATTACCTTCCAGGTATTCACTGAATTAATGCTGAGTGCCTGACGGTTTTAATTTGGGCTCACCATTTTTCATGATTACGATAATGACTTTTTCTGAAAAAACGGTTTTCATGTATAAATTAACACCCTTTGGTGATGATAGGCGCCTCTAACTTTACGTAGGAGTTTTTTTTTATTTTTTATTTTTTTAAGTAACAATAGTAAATAGTAACAATAGTAAACGAAGAGTAAGTGGCTCCGCAGAAACTTGTGATTGTTGCATTCCTCAGGTTCTGGTTCGATTCTCGTCAACCACCCACTGTGAACTCGAATTTTTGTGGTTTTTCCTGGTACATATGTATTTTTTTTATCTTGAAAAATGCAGAGCGATGCGCAGTGGTGTCTGGACGAGTCCACCTCAGAATTGTTGCAACTGGAGGGGAGGGCAGGTCAGTTGCGTACCATTTGCGAGCAACTAAACACGTGCAGAGCTACTCGGTAACACTACAGCTTGTTTCAAAATGTGCTTGTCTCCTGGTTCCAAGAGAGCATTTATAAATGACGCCTCCTAGCAGCACATTAGGAAATAAAGTGCTACATTTAAAAACACAAGAAGTAATAACCAATATCCATAGATTTATAAAAAAGAAACAATGGTCTGGGTCAGATATAAAAATCTGGGGAAGGGTATCTGAGACAACAGTTGTGTCTGAAAGCAGTTTAGGATAGTTATTAAGGAAAGAAAAGCCATTGGTGTTAGTGAAACAACGTCCTTCTCTATGCCCAGTAAACAAAGATTAACAACATACACAAAATCTAATTTGGAAGTTTTAATTCAGAAGTAGTTAGGCGAAATATGAATAATTTTAAAGCACAGAAAAACAAAGACCAACTTTGAAGAAAGTGCTTATGAAGCTAAAAATTCTACTGACTTCCAAGGCAGTGTCTGAACATTAAGAAGAGTTCTTTTGAAGCTAGGATTATTTGAAAAAAAAAAAAACACTAAGCGTGACAGACAAATTTTAATCGAGCATCGCACCATACGTGCAAAAAGGCTTAAGTATTTACGAAATATTCGGAGATATCGAAGTGAAGTTTATATGGATGAAACTTATATAAATACAGCACATACTGGACCATATGCCTGGAGTGAAATACGTTACAGGGACTCTGCAGCGATATTGAAAGGCCGACAGTTGTTTATCATGCCTGCTGGAGGAGAACAGGGTTTTGTTCCAAATGCCTATGTAGCACTGGCTTCGAGAATTAAATTTGTTTTCAGACACCTTACTATGTACTATTTAAGATCCAACAAAAGCGTGGAGATTACTACCATACTAAGAATTACAACTTAGTTTAAACTGGCTATACAAGCAATTGATAAATTACATAAGTACTGCATACAAATTAACAACTGAGGAATTACTGTCCCCTAACATATACAATAAACAGAAAACAATTAAGAACACATTTAAATGAAAGATAATAAAAGACAAAGTATATAACAGGATAAGTAACACATACAATAACATGAAATAAGATGGATAACAATTGAAAAGCGAGGCTAGATTATGTTCAGTGGTGTTAGGAGAAAAATAGAGGATATACTTTGAATTAGTGAGAAAAGTCGCTATCTTCTGAATCAGTGAGTAGGATGTCTTGAGGCAGTTCTGGTGCTTTCGAAGTTTCGTCGTCCAATGTCATAGGTTGCAGCGCCTGGTACTTCGGATAATCTAACGAAGAATGTCTTTGATATCAATTTGAAGTACAGATGTATGGGAAGAATACCAAGTTCCTGATGGAGTTGATCATTTCTAATGAACCATGGTGCCTTTGTAATTCTGCAGAGAAATTTGTTTTGTATAACCTGAAGTCGATGAATGTGGGTTTTGCTCAAGGGTTTTGCTGGCTGCACCCCATACAGGAGCAGCGTAAGAAATTCTTCTTCTTTTTCTTCTTCTTCTTCTTCTTCTTCTTCTTCTTCTTCTTCTTCTTCTTCTTCTTCTTCTTCTTCTTCTTCTTCTTCTTCTTCTTCTTCTTCTTCTTCTTCTTCTTCTTCTTCTTCTTCTTCTTCTTCTTCTTCTTCTTCTTCTTCTTCTTCTTCTTCTTCTTCTTCTTCTTCTTCTTCTTCTTCTTCTTCTTCTTCTTCTTCTTCTTCTTCTTCTTCTTCTTCTTCTTCTTCTTCTTCTTCTTCTTCTTCTTCTTCTTCTTCTTCTTCTTCTTCTTCTTCTTCTTCTTCTTCTTCTTCTTCTTCTTCTTCTTCTTCTTCTTCTTCTTCTTCTTCTTCTTCTTCTTCTTCTTCTTCTTCTTCTACCTCACGGCTTTGGATTGTTTAACCCGTTCGGGCTCCAAATTGGTCTGCCCATCTTTTCTTCGGTCTTCCCTTGTTTGTTCTTCCTATAGGTTTATAGTTTAAGGCTATTTTTGGTATTCTGTTATTATTCATCCTCTGAACATGTTCTTTCCATTGATTTCTATTTCTTTTAATAGTATGGTTTATTTCTTCTACTTTTAATTCTGTCCTAATATTCTTACTACGATTTTTATCAATTTTGGTATATCCAGCTATTGCTCTTATGAATTTCATTTCTGATGACTGTATTCTCGTACTGTTTCTTTTTGTTAGTGTCCATGTTTCTGATCCATAGATCAGAGTTGGTATTGACATTGTTTTGTATAGTTTTATTATAAAGTCCTCTCTTGCTTTATTTTTAATGTTCTTTTTATTGTGCCTGTTATATAGTTAAATTTATTTATTTTCTCTATTATATCAGCTTCCCCTTGGTACGAGACATTACATCCTCAATACTTAAAGTGTGATTAGCGTAAGAAATTATGAGACGTATAAGGAACTTGTAGATCAATATTGAGCACTCGAGACCAAGCTGTGATTTCTTCTGTAGCAATGGATACAGCTTTTTAATTCTAGAAATGGCTATTGTGGAAATGTTATATATATATATATATATGAGAATTTCAGGTTAATTTAGTGTCAAGCATTACGCCTAGATATTTGACTGGTGTTTCTGGAGCCTTCCATGTTAGTTCTTATCCCTGCAGATCCAATGGAGGTGGATTTTGATAAAATCTTAAGGTTATAAGGACCTTAATTTCTTGGAAGATAAGGTTACAAAAATGTACTTATCGAACACATTTAGGAGACATGCCCATCTTGTGTTTAATTGTAATAACTTCTTGAATACTTTGAAAATCTCTATTTCATTTAAAGTTAACTATATACACACTACGTTATCATCAGTATAATCCTTTAAACATTATCTGTGAATAATAAAAATAATCCGAGATGACTGAACATCCTGTTTCAAAATTCTGCCTGAAGTAAATAATGAAACATTTCAATCAATAACAAGATTTTTTATACATGCATGCATCGTACTGTCAGAGAGTTTTATGTTGTTGTTAAATCCAGGGGCCTCAAAACGTTTATTTCCAATTTGGGTAGAATTCAATGCCTTCTCTGAGTAATTTGTACTGATAGAGACAGTTTAAAATCAAATTTCTAAATGTATAAAAGTACTTCAGATGTTTTGAAACCGAGTATAAAAACTTCATGTTATCGTAACCATAAAATCTTTTGATGAAAACTAAAGCCAGTTGTTTAGCTATAATCTTCATATTAAATGTGTAAAAAGTTAATGAAAATGTGTTCAACAACTTTAATTAGTACTTACGTAGTAAACAGGTTTTATTGTGCTTTAATGAAACCCTGATCCTGCGCTAATTGTTTCTTCTTTGTATCCACGCTGATAATTTCTCAAATGTTTTCTTTGTTTTCATTAGATTATTGCTCCAGCCAATGTTCTTATTGTTAAAATCCTCATTAAACGCTCATCGAAATTTTAGAGCACTTCAGCATTTTTACTTTCCAATAATTATGGTTGAGATTATTTCACTTAAAAAAAGTTATATAGGTTTAGATAGTGTAATACGTCATACGAGGGTGGGTCAAAATGTAATGCTTCCTATTTTTTCCCTTAAACAAGTAAGTTATGTGAAAATGTTGAATTTGGCGCAATTCCTTAAACCTTCTTCTCCAATCCTCTGCAGTAGTAACTTCCTAAGTCAACAAGTGACAGCACTGCATCCTCTTGCAAAATGGCTGACATCGACATTCGTATTAGACAGCGTTCTGTGATTGAATTTTTTACTGCGGAAGGTAAAACGCCAATTCGCGTTCACGAAAGGCTAAAACATCTGTATGGTGATGCAACGGTGGATGTCAGCACTGTTAGACGATGGGTTCGTCTCTGTAACGAAGCTGAAGGGCAAACACCATTGGCAGATGAAAAGCGAAGCGGCAGGTCGGTGACTGCAGTGACTCCATGCAACATTCAGGCGAGTCGATGACATCATTCGTGGTGATCGCCGGGTAACAACAGGTGAATTGTGTCGCATTACCTCGCTCAGTAAAGGCAGTGTGATGACGATTATTCAACAACTGGGTTACCCAAAAGTTTGTTCACGTTGGGTACCAAGAATGTTAACCGCCCAAAACAATGAAAACAATAACTTCCGAACACCTGCAGCGCTTCAATTTGGAGGGAGAGGAGTTTCTGGAAAAAATTGTTTCTGGAGACGGAACGTGGGTTCATTTTTTGAACCTGAATCAAAGAGGCAGTCAATGGAATGGCATCACACAACGTCACCGAAGAAGAAAAAATATTCAGAACTCAGCGGTCGGTTGGAAAAGTTATGGCAACAGTGGTTTTGGATACAGAGGGTGTGCTTATGATTGAATTTTTTGGAGCAGTGATGCACCATAAATTCTGTCCAATACGTCAGAACTCTCAAAAAGTGGAAAACACGTCTTCGCCGAGTTCGCCCAACAAAAACTATGGCGGATGTTCTTCTTTTGCATAAGAATTCAAGACCACACACCAGCCGTTACACCACTGCAGAAATTGAGAAATTGGGAAGGCAAGTATTACAGCCCTAACCTGGCACCATCAGACTTTCATCTGTTCGGGCCACTAAAGGAAGCTCATCGTGGGATTCATTTTGAAGATGAGGAGGCTGTGGAAACGTCCATGCGTCAATGGCTTAGGAAGCAAGACCGTGTGTTTTACCACACTGGAATACATGCCCTAGTTAAAAGGTGGACCAAAACTGTGGAAAAGGACGGAGATTATATTGAATAGTGACAAATTAATCGCCAATGTTGTAGTTTTCAAGCTATGTCAATTGGATTCAATTTTCTTGGCAATTAAAAGATAAAAAAGTAGGAGGCATTAGTTTTTGACCCACTTTCGTATTTAAATCAAATATACAATTATATCAATTTGATATAAATAATAATAATAATAATAATAATAATAATAATAATAATAATAATAATAATAATAATAATAATAATAATAATAATAATAATAATAATAATAATAATAATAATAATAATAATAATAATAATAATAATAATAATAATAATAATAATAATAATAATAATAATAATAATAATAATAATAATAATAATAATAATAATAATAATAATAATAATAATAATAATAATAATAATAATAATAATAATAATAATAATAATAATAATAATAATAATAATAATAATAATAATAATAATAATAATAATAATAATAATAATAATAATAATAATAATAATAATAATAATAATAATAATAATAATAATAATAATAATAATAATAATAATAATAACAATAATAATAACAATAATAAAGTAGAAGACTACTACATAAAGTATTACTTTGAGTAAAAAGGTATCACTTTGTTCCATTGTTTCTTAAATAAGACATCAAATGCAAGTGTTACTGTATGCCATGCAGTTTTCACATTATCACACAAAGGAGGTCGATGGGCGTTTCCAACATAAACGATCATATCTGAGGAAGAATGCCGACTGCCAAAGGCACAACCGTGATGCTATGTATCCATTCTGCTTCTGTTTTTCTTGTAAACCTGGTCTCATGTTTTACACGCCGCCATTTCCGCTATTCATTTGAACGCTAGATACCTGGTTCAGAACTTGTTGCATGATCTTAGATTCGAGATCCGAGTGCCTTCATTCGTAATTACATATTAGCAGCAATTAGCAAAAACAAGTTTTCTCGTGGTCTTGCTGCAAACCTGATCCTGCAGATATGCTGAGTGTATTCTAATATAAATAATTAAAACATGTATGTATTAACATAAATTTCTCTAAGCACTCTTTCACAGGCTGCACTTGCAAATGTTTGTTCTATTTATTTCATTTTAATGGACAATAACCTGTTCTATAAAAAGTATTAACGCTTGGCATTTGAGAAAATTATTATTATTGGATAAGAAGAAATGCTTCATACATAATTAGCTCAAATTTGACATAAATTCTGTGGTCTAACGATATCTTGTCCGGCTCAGTAGCGTAGATGGTAGCGTGTCTTCCTCACGTTCAAGAGTTCCCGAGTTCGAATCTCGGTGAGGATGAGTTATCTGGATAAGTCCCCCCCCCCCCAGGGTTGTCACTTATTCTGAAAAAATTTTCTTTGGTAACTAGAAGCTCTATGGAGCCTGGGCTGATGTGAGCATCATTTGAGCCATTTCCTTCATCCTCGGATATGACAACGTTGGAGGACCTTAAAAATATATATGCAAAAGTCATCTAGAGAACTTCAAGGTTAATTCCCAGACAATTAAAGATATGGAAAGGTAGAGTCTGACTAAAAAGCCTAATGCCATAGCCGGGATTTGATTTGAACCAAGGATCATCCGGTCTCTGTCCGGCTGGTCTTAACTATTGAGCTACTCTGTGAGACGGAAACCTAAGGCTATAAGCAAGTGAGGGAAGATAAAACTACATTATCTAAAGAATGTGTCACATAAGCTAAACGCGCGAGAAAAGGGCGTCGAGGGAAAAAAGTTCCCTAAGGAATGTGAGAAAAAGTCAGAATATTTCTTCCCATCCGGTGGGACAAATAAATTGAAGGGGGTGAAAGACCAATAAAATTAAATATGAGGAAAACAAACCTGTAATCAAAATTGGTATGCATCACGTGATACGGACGGAATAGTCATGAAATAGGAAAGGGGCGTGGATAGATAGTCCGCGGTCGGAAAGAAAGCGAAGAGACCAGGGAAGTCGCGACACTTCATCTTGGGCGTTTAGGGGGATGGCGGCGTAAAGTGACGAAATTACAGAGTAAAAATTACAATTAGATCCGGGAAAGTGAAACGTGTGCAACTTGAATAAAAGTGACGAGCAAGTGTGTTGGGGAGCGAGCTCATGATCTAAGTGTTCTATCAATAAACTGGTGACAGAAGTCAAGGAGGAAGCATAGTGTATTTCAACTTAAACCCGGACCCTGAGAGAGAGTACACCTGTGCTCACCCTTACTTCAACGTCCGTACGTCAACCGAGAACAATTCGCTAGTCCGGAGCATAATCGGTCTTTCCCTGATTGCATCCTACACCAATAGGATCCTGATCCCAACGCCTTTTTCCTGAACTAGGATTAGATTAAATTAGATTAGATTGATTCGCGTTCAGTAGGTTCACTTTTAGGCAGAAAAGGCTGTGAACATTGAACATGTCCAGAGGTATAAAGTGTAATAGCATATATATGTACAAAAGTTAACATAAGACACATATTATAGTATACAGGCAATATGAACAACAATATGGAAAACAAAGCAGGGATAATTATATATGATACAAAATCAAACTCTTTTTAATTCAGCTTTCACTTGGCTTATGCCAGTACGTCTCAACCTTTTTGCAATGTATACCATTCTTGTTATTTCTTAAATACATATACATTAAAAATAAACTTTCAACATGCATCAAATATTTATTGTTAATGATTTGTCATTGGAACAGTTAGATACTACTTACAGAGCTACAGAAGAATTATCAGGATAATTTGTCATTCAGATAATCTTGTACAGAATAAAAAGATTTTGAGCAAAGGTACTCTCTAACAGCTTTTTTAAAAGCACCGATATTATCAATTTTTTCTTTAAGAACATTAGGAAGTGCACCAAATATTTTGATAGTTTCATAATACACATCTTTCTGGAAGCAAAAAAGTTTAGCACTGGGATAATGGATATTATACTTTTGTCTAGTGCTTATTCTGTGAATTACATTACTTGTTGCAAATAAGGCACGATTGCATACAAAGAATTTTAGGATCGAGAATATATACATGCAAGGAAGCGTTAATATCTTCAGTCTTCTAAAAAGATCTTTACAGGAGCATCTGGTGTGGGTGTTAGTAATGATTCTTATAACCTTCTTTTGCAAAAGAAATATTTTTTTACTTTCTATTATTATACTTTCTACTATTATACTTTCTACTATTATTTTTCTACTTTCTGCTACTATATCCACCGATTCCCGCCTTATATGGCCAACATGCCAACATATTCAATTCTTCAACTGACTCAGTCTTACTCTGTTTGTCTTACACACGACTAGTGAAAAAAAAAAAAACAATTAATTTCCATTAATTGACCTAACAGTGGTTAACTATAAAGCCCGGGCCTTAAAGTACTTACAACATAGTAAGTCGTCATTAAGGTAGTTGTGTCATGTGTTTATCAGAACTCCTAGTGGTTTACCGGGAAAAACACAAGAGTCAGTTGGAGAATTTAATGTCATATCGGCACGTTGGCCTGCCAGCTCAAAAGTAAAGCGCAGCCGGACGGAAACCCGAAGATCCGTGGCTCAAATCCCGGTTATGACATTGAATTTTTCAGTCTGATTCTACCTTTTCATTATTCGTCCTACACACGGCTCGTGTGACAGAAAAATTAATATCCAGTTCAAAATATACATGCAAATATCTTGAACATGTAATATTTTAATCAAAATCCTTTCAGTCAGTTTTTTAGAAAATCAAAATTGTTTATGAAAAATGTAGTTTGGGATGGGAGCTTTTTTTCGAGACGTATCCTTGAAAATGCTGAAATTATAATTAATGTTTTTTTTCAAAAAAGCACAAATATATACAATTTTTATTTAGTTAGTAAAAAGACTGTATGGTGTAATCTCGAAACTGAATTCTTGTGGAAATCAATATTTGCTGCAAGACGCAGTAGAAAGGGTACAAAAATGTCCACTATGGCAGCATGCTTGAGAACTAGGTCAAAACATATGAACATCGAAAACATTTCTTTGGTGCTGATAAAGGTAGTTTGACTAAGAAGAACGGAATAGAATAGAATATATTTATTTATACAACTTGCTATTCACAATATTTTTAAACATACATGTTTTCCTGAGCTTGTACCCCGGCTAGCTCAGCCTGCTTGGCTCCCAGGCCTTCTAGCATTGCTGCGTAGCATATTATGTGTTTCAAATGGGAAGGTGTTTGTCCTTGAGCGCTACTAGGTGAGCAACCAATCGGAGAAGGGCGGTGTTGTCGTATTGCATTCCCGCTAAGTGCTGTGTGACGACCGCCAACCTAATCAATCTGTATGAAACACTATTCGCACTAAGACAAAAATTCAGATTTCGCTAAAACTGATCCATGTGGAAGGTAGAGAGTAATGTATCTAACATAACCATGAAAACCCCATAATTTTAGCTCAAATAGTTTTACTAATACAAATAAATAAACCACTATTACCTGTATTATAACAATAAATCGCGACGTAAGCACTGTATGAATATCATTATTGGTTGGCATGTATGCATGTACGTATATTTGTAATTACTCAGAACTTAAACGTAAATGTTTGACATGACATGATAAAATAATTACTTTCAATAATCCAATTCGAGCGAGAGGAAACAATAAATTTCCTGCTGCCCTGGCAGAACGTATCTGGTCATATTATATCTTTGTTTATGAATAGTTCGTAATCTCTATTTACTCCAGAGAGTTCAAAGTGGTTGGTGTGTATGTATGTACATATACCTTTAATTACTCAGAACTGAAATTTAAACTACTGACAAGACGGATAAAAGAATTACTGTGAATAAATCAAGGTGTTAAATTCGAGAAAGAGCAAACACTTCATTTCCTGTTAGCCTGTGGAATGCTGTATGCTTATGTTTATGAATAAATGCTGGATAAGAAGTGTTCATTTACTCTGGTGAGTTCAAATCAATATCATTCAGTTGTTCTTTACACAACAGTAGAGTAAGAGCTAAATAGTGCAATGGCTTCTTGCGGTGAATTTAGTGGCGAGTCAAAAAGGCAATTATTGTGAAATCAGGCTCGAAGTATTGTTTTTAAGGTGTACAGGTTCTTCAAAAAAATGGGCAATGGGGAATATAGAAATCAGCTTGATTTCAAAAATGCTCAACGGCTTACTGCTGAAACGTCTGGTGTAGGTAAAACAAGTGTGTCCCGCATTTGGATTAGAAAAGCAGGTAATTCATAAACTATAATTATAGTTATAGTATTTAAAATATACATAATTTGCGAAAATGCTCTTTCCGATTTTGATTTTGGCAGCTGTATCGTTGTAAAAGTTTGTAAAATATAATTCACTTACCCTTACATCTAGCGCCAACCAGACCTGCATGTTGTATGAGTGTGCGAGAGAGAGGCAAATATAAAGGGAGTGGGGTAACAAGCTGGCAACGCTGAGTGTGATACGGCATCTGATTAGCTGGACTCCAGAACCCTTTCCATTTGAAACACATAATAGACTCCATTCTGTCATCTACTCTAGATTGCTATGGTTCCCCCTGTTTTCCCAGCACTTTCTTTTCTTCTCCAATCTTTATTTTTCTCATCCACTTCTCTTTAGCATTCCAAAACAGTTTCCCCATATTTCTATTTTGACTTTCATTTTTTCCCGCAACCATCTATCCTGTCGCTTTGCAATTTTTCCCATTTCTTCGCCCACATGTTCTCCATCCATAGTGCCAGCTGTTTACACTCTGAGAGAATATGAACTGTACTTCCTATTTCTCCACACAGTTCACATATTCCTGTCCTGCTACCTTTTAGTCCCCTTAAGAACGCTGATCCATGCTATTCCTTCCCTCTCCTGCCTGTTCCATTGGTCTACATATCCATTTCTTCTCCATTATCTGTTTATTATCCTATAAACATTTAATGTTTTTCTATGTTACAACTCTCCCCAATATCTCTTGTCTTTCTATATCCTGCATTCTGGTTCCCATTATTTTCCAAGAACCTGCTGCATTCCTATTTTCTAGTCTCCATTCGTCTCTGATAATCAGCTATTTCTGCTTCCCATTTTCTTTTGTTGATTCATACATACCTTTAGCAGTTCATTATCTTTGAACAGGCATTTATAAATAATAACATCTAGTATTAAATCAAGGTGCTGCAAATTAGTTAGCTGTTTTTCAAACATGGTTGAATAATGAATAGGGTCAAGTAAAACATCTTAGCTAGGTCAGAACTCCAAGGTTTACTTTATATTCATTCATTCACAGACTTGTAGCCTAAATAAACATTCAAGTCACATTCACATCTAAGCATTTACAAGATATTTGTAATCGAATTCTTCTTCATCTTCTTCTTCTTCTTATGGCGTTACAGTCCAAGATGAACCTTGGCCTTTTCAAAGAGCTTCTTCCATCCATTAAGGTCACATGCTGCTCTCCTCTAGTTTCTACATCCCAACTTCCGCCATTCTTAGACCAGAATTCATATCACATCGTCGTTTAAGATACTTCTACTGTTCTGAAATGGAAAGTAGTGTTTTTTCTTCCCCCTCTTGGCCACACAAAGAAACGGGAATGTTAACGTCACCAATTAGCGACTAGCTCATAAAAGAGTTGACTGTCGATAAACCTATTGTATTTCTTTAATCCTATTGTACCTTCAAGAAAATTTGTAATAAATATACATTTCTACCAAGATTTGACTTGATTGATGTCAGGTACGTGGGCTGTTCAATAAAGAATGATCATAATTTTTTACAGTCATAATTTTTCGCACTAAAATTCAATCTTATTATATTCTGCTAACTTAATGTGAAACAAACATGCCGTACTAGTTTTATTGTTGGTTCTCCTGGTTCCCGCATGTTCAGTATCGCCTACCGCTGCAATGGAGGTAACATGCAGTTAAAGTTGATGTTAGAGGAAGATCCGGAGTTTCTTCCAAAGGTAATCACTGCTGATGAAACTTGGGTACATCATTTTGATCCTGAGAGCAAACACCAAAGCTCAGTGTGTAAATATCCTTCATCACCAATCCCCCCCCAAAAAATAAAAGTGGTTGCTTCTGCTGGGAAAGTTATGGTCATCTCATTCTTTGATATTCATGGAATGGTTTATCAGGATGTTGTACCTGCACACACATCAGTAACTGCACAATACTTCAGGGATGTCCTGAAAACAAGTCCATACCAGGCGCAAAAGACCATATTTCCGTGAAGCAGACTGGATGTTGCACCACGATAATGAGCGGCCGCATACTGCCAATGTTGTTGCTGAATATCTTGCAAAAATCAACGTGAAGTGTATCCCTCACCCTCCCTATAGTCCGGATTTAGCCCCATGTGACTTTCTTCTATTCCCTTACTTGAAGAAACGCCTTCGTGGGAGGCAATATCCATTATCAGAAGCAGTGGTGAAGGCTGCGGAGGCGATTTTGGAGGATCTCTGAAAAAATGGTCTCCAGCATTTGTCAAAAACAAATTGTTATCATTCTTTATTGTACAGCCCTCGTAGTTGTGTTATTTCTTTTCCCTTGTTACATTTATACCCCGCCTTTAACTTCAATGGTCATATCGGCGGCCGTTCTCCTTTGGAACATACTGAAGGTGTTAACTCGTTATCTTTGTTTTTTTTTTAATAATTAGGTCACGCACACATTCACAGTCTCATTTATACTTCCAGACTCTGGGGAAGATGGGGAATTATCTTGATCGGAGAAAAATCCCCACACCCCACGCCGGGAATCGAACCCGGAACCCGTGGCTTAGTGGTTAGACCGCTTGGCTCTAACCAAGGCGGCCCGGGTTCGATCCCAGACGACCGCAAAGTGAGATTTGTGGTGGACAACACGTCGTGGGGCGGGTTTTCTCCGGGACCTCCGGTTTCCCCCGCCATCTCATTCCACCGGTGCTCCATCTTCATCTCATGTATCATCAGTGTCACCGCCTGCGGTGCCATATGTAGTAAAAGCGGGCGTTAAACACCACATATTCAGAACCCGGAACCCCTAGCACGGCAGGCAGGTGCTCTACCGACTGAGCTACGGGGCCAGCCAGTTGTGTTATTTTGTTCACACATATTCACATAGGTAAGCAAAGCTCTAAAAATTCATTTGAGAGGATTTGGTAGAGTTTAAAATGTATAGTTATGATTAAAAGTTTTAGATGAATACAAGACTTCTGCATAAGTGATAAAGTCAAAATTTATTAAAACTGAATTAATTGAATATATAATCCAAATGTTACGCCGTTTTTATAACTTACTGCGAGTTAGTTTGCCGACAAAGCACATGCTGACAAGACAAGCGAAGAGTAACTACTACAGGTGAGCTCGCCAATTTTGGTCTGCGCACGCTTCGGTATGTTGATCTTCAATTAGCGTCTCGTGGACATACGTGGATACGTCTAAGGCCTTCCCATTCAAAGTCTTAGTGCTTCTCTCCGCTTCTCTCTATTGGATTTTTTTAATTTCTCTACTTCCTTCACGGCAGGTAGAAATGGCAGATCTTTTTGACCCAAAATTTGGATATGCTTAGGTCATTAGTGGCAACATTTGAATTAACAACAAATAAAACATTTTTGGAGCAGTCACATTATTGTAGTGCTTTGAAGTAATCTCCTCCAAAATGAACTCGCCTCCACACATCAGGGAGCTATCCACAGCGTCTTATTGTCTACTGGTCTTACTGTCTTATTGTCTACCACAATTTTCCAATAATTCTGTATAGCGTTGTCGAACATTGATACCTCTTGCAACATTTCGTATTTACTAAACATATTTAGAGCACTAAAGATAACAGCCTACAATTAAACTTACTAAAATGTCTTATTAAATAAAATTATTGTCTTCAAACTTTTGTCGCCAATGTTGTGTTGGGCGAACTCGGCGAGGACGTGCTTTCAGCTTTTTGAGAGTTCTGACGTATTGGACAGAATTTATTGTCCATCCCTGCTCCAAGAAAATCAATCATAAGCACACCCTCTGCATCCCAAAACACTGTCGCCATAACTTTCCCTGCCAACCGCTGTGTTCTGATTTTTTTTTTCTTCGGTGACGTTGTATGATGCCATTCCATTGACTGCCTCTTTGATTCAGGTTCAAAAAAATGAACCCACGTTTCGTCTCCAGTGACAATTTGTTCCAGAGACTCGTCTACCTCCAAATTGAAGCACTGGAAATGTTTGGAGGCTATTGTTTTCCTTGTTTCTTTGTTTTGGGCGGAAACATTCTTGGTACCCTACGTGAACAAACTTTTGAGTAACCCAGCTGTTGAATAATCGTCAACACACTGCCTTTACTGAGGGAGGTAATGCGACACAATTCACCTGTTGTTACCCGGCGATCACCACGAATGATGTGATCGACTCGCTGAATGTTGCATGGAGTCACTGCAGTCACCGGCCTGCCGCTTCGCTTTTCATCTGCCAATGGTGTTTGCCCTTCGGCTTCGTTACAGCGACGAACCCATCGTCTAACAGTGCTGACATCCACCGTTGCATCACCATACACATTTTTTAGCCTTTCGTGAATGTGAATTGGCGTTTCACTTTCCGCAGTAAAAAATTCAATCACAGAATGCTGTGTAATACGAATGTTGATGTCAGCCATTATGCAAGAGGATGCAGTGCTGCCACCTGTTGACTTAGGAAGTTACTACTGCAGGGGATTGGAGAAGAAGGTTTGAGGAATTGCACCAAATTCAAATTTTTCACATAACTTACTTATTTAAGGGAAAAAACATAGGA
Source organism: Mantis religiosa (assembly GCA_030765055.1). NCBI lineage: Eukaryota > Metazoa > Arthropoda > Insecta > Mantodea > Mantidae > Mantis > Mantis religiosa. Next base: position 29,024,224 of record CM060954.1, read on the forward strand.
GGCATTGCTTTTTGACCCACCTTCGTACTGAAAATATATATGTTACATACTGCACTTGGGGGAAGATTTTACAGAAAATATCTTAACCACAACTAACCTTTACAAGGAAAACTTTTGGGAAATAGCATTTTTCTCTGATAATGGTCTAACGATATTTATAGTTTTTAAAATATCTTGACGCTTTCTGTGCCGGTTTAGGCACACCGAGTTGCTGCAGCAATTGAAGCCACTGTGGTGAAGTACCTGCAAATCTAAACATTAGACATGGCGTAGCATATTACGTGATTCATGGCGCGCCTTTACGCCAAACGATTGCAAGGGAGGGAAAAAGTGCATTACAATGCAGAGGTGTACTAGGGGAGCACGAGTGGTTGCGTCCTGACCAAAATATTACTCTTCCAGCTGAACCCGTGCCTTGCTGCGTACTGGAGGAATCACTTTTAAAATATTACTTACAAAATATTTAAGGTTTTCATTAGACCTGTAAATATTCTCCCTTTAAATATTGTGATTCGACAAATCTCTACACATCTGCGCAGCTTAGAAGAGTGTCGTCGTTATCACATAGCGGTTGCACGTGTCATGCCATCTGCAATTAATACCCTACGGTACACTTCATTACTAATAATTAGAACTACTTTCTTAAGTGAACCTAATAGTTGCAGCTTAGGTTTTTCCTTTCGTTTTACATCTACGGTTATCTGGTTTTCTTGATCATCTCTAGCAATGATCTTGTGCAGCCGGTTTGGCCGAGTTCACCGAACTGTGTCTGTTGGACTTCTTTTAATCTGTTGCATATCCAGATTTTATGTAGGTAGGTGCTGATCAATCTAAGAGGCAAGTGGGACAACTTGCAAGAATCTTCATTTTTTCATTCTCAGTGCATTTAGCATACATAGCGAAGTATGAACTCCCTAAATAGTTTTAAAGTCCATGAAAGTTTAATAGAAGAAATCAGAAAACAAAACAAGAATTAAACAAACGAAGGTCGGGCAATACACTACACATGGGTGAAATCTCATGTGGGTAGTAGAGGAAATCAACTGGCAGATGTCCTTGCCAAGAGTTCTGCAAAAATGCTTCACTCCCTGTTAGCTACCAGAAAATACCACTAAGAGATGTGGAGCCTAACAAAAAACTGTGTATCACCTACTATTTGAGTATTCGAGACTGGAAGAAGAACAGAAAATGTTCTGCCAGATTCAAATGAGTAATCACGGAAAGTGGACTGAAAGCAAATAGTAAAATATTATACAAAAGAATTTTTGCATTGCGGTACGAGGAGGGTGGTTTGAAAAGTTTCCGACCTAATAAGGCTACAAGAGTTTTTCTTTCAGCACAGTCTCCTTGTAACTCTACACACTTCTCTCAGCGATGCTCCGATGCTCAGAGCTACCTCACAGAGCAGAAGACCAGGGTGTCATGTAAGCCAAGATAGCAACAAGGAGGCGTGGAGGTTAAGAGCTACCTCACAGAGCAGAAGACCAGGGTGTCATGTAAACCAGGGTAGCAACAAGAAGGCATGGAAGCTAAGAGCTACCTGACAGAGTAGAAGACCAGGGTGTCTTGTAAGCCAAGGTAGCAACAAGGAGGCATGGAGGTTAAGAGCTACCTGACAGAACAGAAGACCAGGTTGTCATGTAAGCCAAGGTAGCAACAAGGAGGCATGAAGGTTAAGAGCTACCTGATAGAGCAGAAGACCAGGGTGTCATGTAAGCCAAGATAGCAACAAGGAGGCGTGGAGGTTAAGAGCTACCTCACAGAGCAGAAGACCAGGGTGTCATGTAAGCCAAGGTAGCAACAAGAAGGCATGGAAGCTAAGAGCTACCTGACAGAGTAGAAGACCAGGGTGTCTTGTAAGCCAAGGTAGCAACAAGGAGGCGTGGAGGTTAAGAGCTACCTGACAAAACAGAAGACCAGGGTGTCATGTAAGCCAAGGTAGCAACAAGAAGGCATGGAAGCTAAGAGCTACCTGACAGAGTAGAAGACCAGGGTGTCTTGTAAGCCAAGGTAGCAACAAGGAGGCATGGAGGTTAAGAGCTACCTGACAGAACAGAAGACCAGGTTGTCATGTAAGCCAAGGTAGCAACAAGGAGGCATGAAGGTTAAGAGCTACCTGATAGAACAGAAGACCAGGGTGTTATGTAAGCCAAGGTAGCAATAAGGAGGCATGAAGGTTTAGAGCTACCTCACAGAGCAGAAGACCAGGATGTTAAGGAAGCCAAGGTAGCAACAAGAAGGCATAGAGGTTAAGAGCTACCTGACAGAGCAGAAGACCAGGGTGTCATGTAAGCCAAGGTAGCAACAAGGAGGCATGGAGGTTAAGAGCTACCTCGCAGAGCAGAAGACCTGGGTGTCATGTAAACCAAGGTAGCAACAAGGAGGCATGGAGGTTAAGAGCTACCTGACAGAGCAGAAGAACAGGGTGTTATGTAAGCCAAGGTAGTAACAAGGAGGCATGGAGGTTAAGAGCTACCTGACAGAGCAGAAGAACAGGGTGTCTTGTAAGCCAAGGTAGCAACAAGGAGGCATGGAGGTTAAGAGCTACATGACAGAGCAGAAAACCAGGGTGTTAAGTAAGCCAAGTTAGCAACAAGGAGGCATGGAGGTTAAGAGCTACCTGACAGAGCAGAAGACCAGGGTGTCATGTAAGCCAAGGTAGCAACAAGGAGGCATGAAGGTTAAGAGCTACCTGACAGAGCAGAAGACCAGAGTGTCATGCAAGTCAAGGTAGCAACAAGGAGGCATGGAGGTTAAGAGCTACCTCACAGAGCAGAAGACCAGGGTGTCTTGTAAGCCAAGGTAGCAATAAGGAGGCATGAAGGTTAAGAGCTACCTCACAAAGCAGAAGACCAGGATGTTAAGGAAGCCAAGGTAGCAACAAGAAGGCATAGAGGTTAAGAGCTACCTGACAGAGCAGAAGACCAGGGTGTCATGTAAGCCAAGGTAGCAACAAGGAGGCATGGAGGTTAAGAGCTACCTCGCAGAGCAGAAGACCAGGGTGTCATGTAAACCAAGGAAGCAACAAGGAGGCATGGAGGTTAAGAGCTACATGACAGAGCAGAAGACCAGGGTTGTCATGTAAGCCAAGGTAGTAACAAGGAGACATGGAGGTTAAGAGCTACCTCACAGAGCAGAAGAACAGGGTGCCATGTAAGCCAAGGTAGCAACAAGGAGGCATGGAGGTTAAGAGCTACCTGACAGAGCAGAAGACCAGGGTGTCTTGTAAGCCAAGGTAGCAACAAGGAGGCATGGAGGTAAAGAGCTACCTGACAGAGCAGAAGACCAGGGTGTCATGTAAGCCAAGGAGGCATGGAGGTTAAGAGCTACCTCACAGAGCAGAAGACCAGGGTGTCATGTAAGCCAAGGTAGCAACAAGGAGGCATGGAGGTTAAGAGCTACCTCGCAGAGCAGAAGACCTGGGTGTCATGTAAACCAAGGTAGCAACAAGGAGGCATGGAGGTTAAGAGCTACCTGACAGAGCAGAAGAACAGGGTGTTATGTAAGCCAAGGTAGTAACAAGGAGGCATGGAGGTTAAGAGCTACCTGACAGAGCAGAAGAACAGGGTGTCTTGTAAGCCAAGGTAGCAACAAGGAGGCATGGAGGTTAAGAGCTACATGACAGAGCAGAAAACCAGGGTGTTAAGTAAGCCAAGTTAGCAACAAGGAGGCATGGAGGTTAAGAGCTACCTGACAGAGCAGAAGACCAGGGTGTCATGTAAGCCAAGGTAGCAACAAGGAGGCATGAAGGTTAAGAGCTACCTGACAGAGCAGAAGACCAGAGTGTCATGTAAGTCAAGGTAGCAACAAGGAGGCATGGAGGTTAAGAGCTACCTCACAGAGCAGAAGACCAGGGTGTCTTGTAAGCCAAGGTAGCAATAAGGAGGCATGAAGGTTAAGAGCTACCTCACAAAGCAGAAGACCAGGATGTTAAGGAAGCCAAGGTAGCAACAAGAAGGCATAGAGGTTAAGAGCTACCTGACAGAGCAGAAGACCAGGGTGTCATGTAAGCCAAGGTAGCAACAAGGAGGCATGGAGGTTAAGAGCTACCTCGCAGAGCAGAAGACCAGGGTGTCATGTAAACCAAGGAAGCAACAAGGAGGCATGGAGGTTAAGAGCTACATGACAGAGCAGAAGACCAGGGTTGTCATGTAAGCCAAGGTAGTAACAAGGAGACATGGAGGTTAAGAGCTACCTCACAGAGCAGAAGAACAGGGTGCCATGTAAGCCAAGGTAGCAACAAGGAGGCATGGAGGTTAAGAGCTACCTGACAGAGCAGAAGACCAGGGTGTCTTGTAAGCCAAGGTAGCAACAAGGAGGCATGGAGGTAAAGAGCTACCTGACAGAGCAGAAGACCAGGGTGTCATGTAAGCCAAGGAGGCATGGAGGTTAAGAGCTACCTCACAGAGCAGAAGACCAGGGTGCCATGTAAGCCAAGGTAGCAACAAGGAGGCATGGAGGTTAAGAGCTACCTGACAGAGCAGAAGACCAGGGTGTCTTGTAAGCCAAGGTAGCAACAAGGAGGCATGGAGGTTAAGAGCTACCTCACAGGGCAGAAGACCAGGGTGCCATGTAAGCCAAGGTAGCAACAAGGAGGCATGGAGGTTAAGAGCTACCTGACAGAGCAGAAGACCAGGGTGTCATGTAGGCCAAGGTAGCAACAAGGTAAAGACAAATAAATGTAGCCTAAGGTTGTAAATTATACAATTTTGGAATATTCAAAATAAAAATCTAATCTTTTATACAGCAAATTTCCTGTTACTACTTTCCTTTGTGATCTATTTTAGGATTGTAAGAGCAAACCAGGGTCCTTGAATGAGGATTTTGTAGGCACCGCATGGGCCTCACCAGGAGCTACCTCCAGGATGAATCTACCCGTTCATCAAGTCCTTTAACTTTACCCTAACAAACCTCATAGAAGCACTATCCTTGAAAACAAGTCCTTTAGAGTAAGTTTCGAGGGCAGCTGTCATTAACCCCATGTACTTTATCTCAGCCATTCGCCTAATTGCCTAATGATTCAGACTTCGAAAATGATAGACGGATGTATCTACAAATATATCTTCACCTGATGAATGGTATGACGTAATCCGCCGTAGTAAATTCATGAACCCTTTTGTGGCAACCGACAATTAAATCTAGAAATTTATGTCCAAGAAACCTCTAGGGGAAGCTTTTACTATCCGCAACAGGACACTTGATGGCAAAGCAGTAAACTGGATGGAAATGCCTTGGACTGGAACGATTCAGCCTTACATAATCCAGTACAAAATGATATTTTCTACCTGATTTCGAGTTAGATATTAAGAAAGAAAGAGGGAGTAAATAAAAGTAAATAAAAAACTGTATAATCTGTCTTAAACTAGAATGATTCTATTGTAAATTTTTGGGAGGGGAAGCAACTTCAGCTAACGAAACTAGACAGCTGGTTAGCTGAGGAAAGTTATTGAGTATTTATACAGATTGAGAGATTATGCTCGCCAAATTTTAAGCTTTTTACTCACATCTGATTCAGGACTTTTCACTCAATGACTTGGTAACTTATAAGAATACGTCACGTTTCTAATTTGCAAAAAATGCGGGCTTATTTAACGGTGATTACGATTCTTGGACTACTGAGTTCTGCAGCTAAAGAATTTACTGTTGGATAATATTCTTTGAAGGCCTAATCACAAGGGCTGTTCAAATAAAAATTATCCTTTTTTGTGTGTGAGTGACAACGTACCTTTACTCATCCTCTAATTTTGATGGTCCCTCACACCTGAGTGCGATGCACGTGTCCCAGCGTTTCTGGGCAGTCTTCAAATATATGCTGGAATCCATTTTTGAGACATCCTTCAAAATCGCCTCCGCAGCCTTCACCACTGCTTCTGATGATGGATAATGCCTCCCACGAAGGCGTTTCTTCAAGTTAAGGAATAGAGTAAAGTCACATGGGGCTAAATCCGGACTATAGGGAGGGATAGGGATGCACTTTACGCTGATTTTTGCAAGATATTCAGTAAAAACATAGGCAATATGCGGCCGCGCATTATCGTGGTGCAGCATCCAGCCTGCCTCATGGAAATGTGGTCTTTTGCAGCTGATATGGACTTGCAATGTTTTCAGGACATCTCTGTAGTATTGTCTATTTACTGATGTGTGTGCAGGTACAACATGCTGATAAATCATTCCATAAATATCAAAGAATGAGATGATCATATCTTTCCCAGCAGAAGCAACCACTTTTGCTTTCTGGGAGGTTGCTGATGAAAGAGATTTGCCACACTGAGCTTTGCTGTTTGCTCTCAGGATCAAAATGATGTAGCCAAGTTTCATCAGTACTGATTACGTTTGATAGAAACTCCGGATCTTCCTCTAACGTCAACTTTAACTGCATGTTACTTCCATTGCAGCGGTAGGCAATACTGAACATGTCTGAACTGGCCTGGTTTTCACAGGCTAGAACCAGGAGTACCAACAATAAAACTACTACGGCGTGTTTTTTCACATTAAGCTAACAGAACATAACAATATTGAATTTTAGTGCGAAAACTATGTCCGAAAAAAATTATGATCATTCTTTATTTAACAGCCCTTGTAGATTAGCTAAATGGCTTATAACGAACTGCCTTTCTTGATTCACAATTTTCATGGCCTATGACTTATTTACTCCCAGAATTGAACTGTATGTATTGATCCCTAACATTCCTATTCTTCTTCTTCTTATTCTTCACTTCATGGATTAGGATTTCGCCTGTTCCGTCTTCACAGTGTCTCCTTCCATCTTTTCCTTGGCCTCCCCACGTCCCTCTTTCCTTTAGGACTATATTGGAAAACTATTTTTGGCAGTCTTGTATCATCCATTCTTCCAACATGTTCAAACCATCTTCTTCTGTACCTATCCATTCTTGAGGTGATAGCCTTCACTTGTAATTCATTTCTTATATTTTCATTTCTGACTCTATCTTCTCTTGTACATTCTTTTGCTCTTCTCAAGAATCTCATTTCGCAACTTTGTATTCTGCTGATGGTTCTTTGTGTAGGTACCCAGTTTTCACATCCATAAAGTAACGTTGGGACCGCCATGGTGTTATAAAATTTTATTCTTGTTTCAGATCTTGTTTTATTCTTTAGGCTTTTGTCAATTGTTCCAAAAATTGTTAGAGATCTCATTAATTCTTTGTTCGGATGTTTATCTTTCTCATTGCTGATTTCACACCCTAAATAATTGTTCTAATACTTTGTCATTAACGACTATTTTCGACCTTATTGGTATTTGGCCCCAGTTTGTCATTATTTTTTACTTTTCTATTGATATTTCAATATTAAAGCCTTTGCATATTTGGTTAAGGTGGTGTATTGAACGTTGTAGAACATCTTCTGTTTCCTGTATAATTACTACGTCATCTGCATATAATAAAATACATTTCTATACACAATTATTAATTTTACCAGACAATAATTACTGTATTAATGTAAACCGTTCCTGACTGCGGTAAAAAAACACTCCCAAAACAAAAATACAAGACGAGCACATTGCTAGTAAAGAAATGACGTTACTATAACAAGTTATATAACCAGCGCGGTACCTTCTGATACAATAAATTCCCAGAGTTAAGAAACTGCGAGGGAGTTTAATAGAATGTTATTTAAAGATGCAGTAGTGCAGTGCAACAAATTGCACGTCGTGACTACAAGGTTGCACGAACCTGTCTTGCCTTCTATAATAACTTTTCCTTTGCCATGTTTTATTCAATTAATATACGATTTACATCACACTAGATTCATCACGCTATTTACCTCGCATTCACAACACATGGTATTTCATGACCATGTTCCTGAAACTGAAGCCAAATGGACTTATTCCCTGTATTACCTCTATGATGAGTGAATGATTTTCTTTCGGGAGGACCTTGGTGTAGAATGGCTCGGTTTAGAGAGGTCAGAGAAGGGGGGAATTTTGCAGTATAGGCTGACCAACAAAATACCAGCACAGCATACGTAACACGAGTATAGCTTGGTATTTGCGAAATGGATGTCCCAAGTGTTTAAGTATACTCCAGAGCGTGTACCCTACCTTCAAAAAGGACCTTTTCTTCAACATTCATGAGTTTATGTGCAGTAGGAATTTCTCTTCTGTGTTCGTAAACCTCCAGAAAAGTTCTGCGTACAATATACGATGGTGGGTCAACAAGCAATATCTCCTATTTTGTTCCCTTAAATAAGTAAGTTATGTGAAAACTTTGAATTTGGCGCAATTCTTTAAACCTCCTTCTCCCAACCCCTGCAGTAGTAGCTTCCAAAGTCAACAGGTGGCAGCACTACATCCTCTTGCAAAATAGCTGACATCGACATTCGTATTAGACAGCGTTCTGTGTTTGAATTTTTCACTGCGGAAGGTGAAACACCAATTCGCATTCACGAAAGGCTAAAAAATGTGTATGGTGATGCAACGGTGGATGTCAGCACTGTTAGACGATGGGTTCGTCGCTGTAACGAAGTTGAAGGGCAAACACCATTGGCAGATGAAAACCGGCGCGGCAGGCTGTGACTGCAGTGACTCCATGCAACATTCAGCGAGTCGATGGTGATCGCCGGGTAACAACATGTGAACTGTGTCGCATTACTTCCCTCAGTAAAAGCAGTGTGATGACGATTATTCAACAACTGGGTTACTCAAAAGTTTGTTCACGTTGGGTACCAAGAATGTTAACCGCCCAAAACAAAGAAACAAGGAAAACAATAGCCTCCGAACACTTGCAGCGCTTTTGTTTGGAGTTTCTGGAAAAAATTATTACTGGAGACGAAACGTGGGTTCATTTTTTTGAACCTGAATCAAAGAGGCAGTCAATGGCATGTTATCACACAACGTCACCTAGGAAAAAAGCATTCAAACTCAGTGGTCGGCAGAGAAAGTTATGGTGACAGTGTTTTGGGATGCAGAGGGTGTACTTATGGTTGATTTTTTGGAGCAGGGATGCACAATAAATTCTGTCCAATACGTCAGAACTCTCAAAAAGCTGGAAGCACGTCTTCGCCGAGTTCGCCCAACAAAAACTATGGCGGATGTTCTTCTTTTGCATGACAATGTAAGACCACACACCAGCCACTACACCACTGCAGAAATTGAGAAATTGGGATGGCAAGTCTTACAGCCCTGACCTGGCACCATCAGACTTCCATCTGTTCGGTCCACTAAAGGAACTCATCGTGGGATTCATTTTGAAGATGAGGAGGCTGTGAAAACATCCGCGCGTCAATGGCTTAGGAAGCAAGACCGTGTGTTTTACCACACTGGAATACATGCCCTAGTTAAAAGGTGAACCAAAACTTTGGAAAAGGACGGAGATTATATTGAATAGTGACAAATTAATCGTCAATGTTGTAGTTTTTAATCTAGTTAACTTGGATTCGATTTTCTTGGCAAATAGAAGAGAAAAAATAGGAGGCATTATTTTTTGACCCACCCTCGTATTTTTCAAACTCATCGATCTCGAAACTTTTTAGATGTGGACAATGTTGAAAGCTTTTCTCCCGTACGCTTTGAATTTCGAACCTCTTTCACTATATTATGCACAGTTCGATGACCTTTCCCCATTGCTATTGCTATCCTTTTCATTTAAACTATACGTTTCTCTTATTTTCAAGACGTAACAAACTGATTAAAGATTTTCTACTTTGTGAACTCATGGCTTCACGCGGGGATGCTTGCATTTTGATGGGATTCAAACCCGTTAACTATAAGAGTATGCCGAACAGTACAAGGCATGAAATGGGATTGGTGACCATATCTGTTTGTATTTACGCAAGCCTTCACAGTGTGGACTTTACGATATATTCATTATTCAGACAGGTTGTATATGCTTTATGCCAGAGGAAGACAGCTTCGAGAGTTGTGACGTATTTCAACCGGGAGCGAGGTCTACAGTATGTGTGACGTCAGGCAAGAGCCGTGTAGTACCAAGTTGCCTATGTAAATGGCGCTGTGAGTACACAATCTGAGAGTTCTGTCAGGTGTAGCACACTCGATGACAGCAATGTAGCTGCCACGTACCAAATGGAACTGTTAAATTTACAATGTGACGATTTATTGAAGGACAAGCATCACACAAGAAAGACTTGGCTGATTTTTACAAGAATGTTCCCCAAACCAGATTTCCGAGGTCGTATTCACTTGCCGCACGGACATTGGGTATGTTTGGCTCGACATATGTGTGCATACATTTTTTTTTGTAATGAAATTAGCTAAGTCCAAACCCTGAAGTGCCTTGCCGTATCACAATCTAACCTGCAGCCCTCGATTACAAATTTCTCAGACATTACGTCCTGACATTAATAAACTAGTTAAAGAAAAACGAGACAAAGTGTCGGAAAATGTCCTGGTAATTTTGTTCTGAATGGGTCTCCCCCAATTTGCAGAGAAAATTACTTTATGGTTTATTTAATTTACTCATAACATGCCTGACCTTCAGATAAACTACGAGTTGAAGTTTTATACATTTTCTCATAGCTCGAAGCCAAAATGTAATTGTTTATAAACTGTGGCCAGTTGTGTAAGTAAAGCAGTCAGCATTAATATTACAACACCCAAGATGTAAGTTGTATATATTATTAACACCTGATATGCTGTCGGAACTCCAACACATCAAACTATTTTCTTCTTCTTGGGCAGCAGAGATCAGCGCGGTGACGGCACACCCTAACCTGTTTTTCGTTCGGGGGCATATTTGGCGGTTAGAGCTGACGGAGCTGGCGTCACACCGCCACTATCTGCCTTCTCCTGTTATATAATGCAAGGGTATTGTGACTTTATGAGTTCGTGAAATTAAAAGTCCAATTGCACAAACTCAAAATGTTGTTTATTTCCACCGACTACAGTTGAACACTTGCCAATTACACAGAATTACGTAATGCACACACTTACGATTCACCAGTTCGTCCGTTACAGTTCCACTTTGCATCGCAATTACGTACACTCCTCCGATGCACGTACACAGTCTTCTCGTCCGTACACTAGCACGGCGCTCCTACGCTGCTCGCCAAGAACTGAACTCGCCAACTGCAGCCCCTTTTTATAGGGATATCGCTGTTTCTCGAAGTCTCTCGTTTCAGTGAATCACCGCGAAGGTTCCAGACGGCAGGGGGAGGGGGAAGAGGCGGCCAGCGACCAGTGACACTTCTCTAATCATCCCCTCAGTTAGTGACCAAGATAAATGGGTAGGCGTGGTCCGAATGCCTCCGGTCCCCTACTCAGCTGTCAGTTGGTCTTGCTTTCCGATAATTGGGTGACAGTATCTACCAGGGCGGTCCACACAAAGGAAGACTGATCCCCCTCTGACGACCAGGGAGTTACCGAGTTGTCCCCGAAGGGCGCCCGGCGCCTCCGTGGGGCTTTCCATAGGGCAAGACCTAGAGACTAACAAGTCCCCCACCCATCTGGTCCGAAAACACAAGACGGGATGGAAGTGGACGCGCCACTTTCGTGCGCCAACCCCAAAGGGGAAGGCTGCCGATTAAACCTTGGTGCGGCCGCATGGTGATCTAGCACACCTTCTACTAGCTATGCTGGCTAGTACGCGGGAATATTAATGGCTTCCCTCAACCCCGTCCGGAGACAAACCCGATGTCGGGGACCACTGCACCTCGAGTGCAACCCGATCCGAACAACTCCCATTCAGGGAGGGGCTCGAATGTTTGGCCAGAGGTTCCTCTGGTAACCAGCAGCAGACGAGCAGAAGATGCGAGTCACCCAGGTTTATCTGGGCTGGGTGTTTGCTGCCCAACACCTAGTCGCTTAGTGCGGCTTTATCTGGACAGTATAAAAGATATGTCGTTTGTCGCAGGCGGTTGTCTTGGGCAGTATTATATCTAGCCTTAAATGGGCGCTAGTGTCCCGTGGGGCGGGGGTGTGCGCCCAGTGCTGGCTGCGCTCTTCCGCCTGCCTGGGAGGCATCTGAGTACAGTCCGAGGGAAAGGAACTGATGTTTAGGTATTGGACTGACCAAGCCTATTTCTGGACTTGGAGGTATACCTCTGGTAACGTCAGAGGTACCACGAGTGCTAGGGGTCCGCAGCGCTCGCACCACAGGAGCTGTAGGGGACGGATTCCCTCCCCCACGGGGACCTGTCTTCCCCTGCTTTATGCTAAACTATCAATGACCAAGTGTTCGGCGTTCTGGTCTCTACCATGGAGATGCCAGGTTCTATTCTTGGTTGCAAGTAGGCATTTTTTGTCCCTTATTTTCCTAACAATATGATTTTAAGTTCATATTACTTCCTCTACGCCTAATCGTTTCATTCCTGTGAAAATTTACACTGAACTCGTAGCTGTCAAACGCCTTAGCTGTTGCCACCTCCTTATATAAGGTAGGTAGAATATCTTTATAAGAAAGGTTTGCAAGAGGAATAAATAAAGACATGTAAGTGAAACACATCGATTAATTTTTTAAGTGGCAGAGCCTCAATCCATTTATTTTTAGGAAATTTTCATATCGCATTTTAGGTGCCAACTAAGTACTGGCAGAGAAAGAAAGAAATCTCCTAATAGTTTTAGCTCAAGGTAAGATACCATAAGTTTAATCTGATTTCTGACGCACATTTCTTTATTTTTATTTTACTTATTCACTACCAGTCTCCACAACTTTTTCTTCTTTTTTGTTTCGTCTCGGTGCTGAAGGTAATCACAGCCCGGGCCTCATGCAAACTCAAGGCCACGGAATGCTAAAGAGTGCATTGCCCCAAATCCAGTTGTTTCAATGGCCGCGCAGTGGATAAACAAGCTTCTAGGCTTCGTCACACACATACAACCATGACCTAGGACCACAGATTTCTCGTTGTGGCGTGAGTGACGTCGCTGCCACGCCGGATGTTCAAGTCAATGCTCCCGCTCGATGCGCGACAACTTTTTCACTTTAATTATACGGCAAATGCTATTAATAATAGAGGATATTCTTGCAACGGCTTCCTGAACCGCCTCGCGGCATGCGATCTTTCTGCTTCTCTTCCGAAACTGTGTCCTTCTTTTGTTAATCTGACAGTGAAGCATTCCATACATTCGTCCCTAATGCACTTGTCAGAACTGCAACCAACGAGACGCTTAAAATAGAATTGCTTGCCAGTCACAAACCTTGTAACAAAACACGGCTGTTACTTGAAAAAAGTATGCTTTAGAGCTACTGGTAAAATAGATAATTAATAATAATAATAATAATAATAATAATAATAATAATAATAATAATAATAATAATAATAATAATAATAATAATAATAATAATAATAATAATAATAATAATAATAATACTAATAATAATAATAATAAATAATAATGATGATGATGATGATGATGATGATGATGATGATGATGATGATGATGATGATGATGATGATGATGATGATGATGATGATGATGATGATGATGATGATGATGATGATGATGATGATGATGATGATGATGATAATAATAATAATAATAATAATAATAATAATAATAATAATAATAATAATAATAATAATAATAATAATAATAATACAATAACTTTTAATTCCCATTCTTATAATGAACAAAGCTGCCCAAGTTCCCGTGTGCGGCACTTTATATATCGGCTCCAATATCTCAGTCATCATTAAAACTGCCGGCAGCTACAGTTCCAAGGTATGCGATCTCTTTCTCAGTGTATGCATTCTTCAATTTGTTAATATTTTTCTAACTGTAGATCCTCCAACGTTAGACCATAACGCACAATGAATGAATGTAGAGACCCTGCCCCCTGTCCTGTCGTGGCTCCTTAGGAACGTCCGCCTTCTTTATCCTCTAGCCTCCGCCTTTCCCCCCAGGGAAGCCCTATTTGGGACATATATATATAACAGATCTGGTTTGATGGTTTGTTCCTTAAGCTCTACCGCACCTGTCATCCTAATTACTTATCACATCTAATCCACAGTTTCCTCTACGACCGCAGCTTTTCAGTACGCATTGGTGGAAAGCTTTCATCCCCACGCAATATTACCGCAGGTGTCTCACAAGGTTGTATCTTGGCCCCGACTCTATTTAATATATACATTTCTGATATTCCTGACTTAGCTCCGAGTTCTTTAGCTCTTTACGCTGATGACACAGTACTATATTATTCTCTTGTTAAGCACTTGGCGGATCTCTTTGAGCCCTCAGAAAACCGGGGCTAAAACCTTCACTCTTCGCCGATATACTCCGCTTCCTCCGTTGTGTCTCTATAGGAGCAATGTCCCTTGGCTTCCCATTACAACTCCCGTTAAATACCTTGGAGTGCTTCTGGACTCTCGACTGACCTGGCGTGCTCATATCGATCGTCTTATATCACTGGCCTCCGGGCGACTTTCAAAACTCTCACCTCTGTTGCATCGCCGTTCCAGCCTCGGCCTACAGTCCTCATTGTTACTCTACAAATTACTCGTTCGTCCGCTTATTACATATGCCTGCCAAGTGTGGAGAGGCCACACACACACATGTCATCTGCGTCGTCTTCAAGTTATACAGAATCGCTTCATGCCATCGCTACCAACCCTCCATGGTTCATCCGTAATCAGCAGCTCCATCACGAACTAGGACTGTTACCTCTTCACGACTACATTCGCAGGATCGCTCGTCGTTTCTGTTCCACGCTGCAAGAAGTTCCAGGAGCTGTGCATTATAACATCGGCGTCCGCACGCGCCAGCCCTCACGCTTGAAGAGGAGACTATCACAGGACCTGCTTCTGAGTGATACATCTGATTCCAGTGATTCTAGTGATTGTTGTGTGTCTTACATCTCCAATACTGACTTAATTTCTCAGAGAGTATTATTGGAGTTCTAAATTAATGTAGTTAGGGGGCGGCCTGTTAGCCTACCCCTGAGTGTTATTGTTCTTTAATTTATTGTTGTATTGCATTCTCTTCACTCTGATCTGTAAAGCATTGTACTGCTGATCGATAAATAAATAATTATAAAAAGATCTGGTTTGGACCTCCGTGCCAAGTTCACTACGAAATAATCCATTTTTCTTTTTAATTTATGTCGTCCAGCGTTAAGTCATATCGGACGATGAATGGAATAGGTGAAATGATGCTCAAATGAACCCGGGGTCCATGGAGCTTAGAGTTACCCGACATTCGCCTTTTAGGATAAGGGAAAACCCCGGAAAAACCTTATCCAGATAACTCACCCTAACCGAGATTCGAAGTCGATACCTTTTGAACGTGAGGCAGACAAGCTACCATCTACGCTACCGAAGCGGGCCACCTTCTTGTTGTGGGTCTACAGTAGTGAGGTGGCAAAATATCTGCCTCCCGTTCAAAAGGTTCCGAGTTGGAATCAATCAGGGTGAGTTTTCTGGATAAGATTTTCTCCGGAGTTCTCCTTTACCTTGAAAGAAGAATGTGGGCTAATTTTAAGCTAGGTAGACCCTGGACTCATTTCAGCCTCATTTCACCCATTTTAATCCTTGTCTGGTATGACTTAACCTTGGAGAACGTAAGAAAAAGAAATTAGAAGTTATTTTGAACAAAATCGTTGTAGCTTTTTTGAAAAAATCAAAATGTTCGCACATTCTCTCAGGTATGTACAGTAGTTTGAGGTGCTGGGATTTTCCCCAAAATTCTGTTGCCGTACTGCTAAAAGATGCTGAATTTAATTGTCAGGTTAGGTATTTAACAGATCTTATGAGTTATGCTATCCCCCCTCTCTCTCAATGCGTCTTTCTTAGTGTTGTCTCAAAACATGCATGTGTCATCTTAATTTAAGACAACAGTCATGCTGCATCTTGCATCTGCCCAAGTCATAAAACATATTGACATTAACGACACAGCATATATATGTAGAGTAGGATGAAATTGCTAGCCGTTAAGTGCACATTTATGCAAAACTGCCTCCAAAAACTTTAATCACAGAACATTAGATGCCATCGACGGCTTCAAAGTAGTATTTAAATTTATTTAATCTGTAAAACAAGCCATTGAATGTTGTCAAGGGACAACTTTCACAAAGTAAAATTACAGCAACCTTTCGCAGAAAGTGCACGTACCTTGCATTACTTATTCGCTGCTGCAAGCTTCAAGTATGAAAAACGGTTATTATACCATAACTTGCGATGCTCAATTTATTTTCTTGCACGAAAACCTTGTTTATGACACAATACATAAGACTTCTAAGTCTAAGTAATTACTTTTCGTATAATTACAAAGTAGTTAGGTTGTTAAGTGACCTAATACACAGTCGTGGAATTGCTGAATAGTTTCCTACATAGAAACACGTGCTAGCATAGTTCAAATAACGCACCTAATGGGTGAAAAGTCGGACGTCTCGAGTTGCGAGCTCCCTCACTGGATGTTCCTGAACGCCGAGCAGATGTGTTGCTAGGCAACCCGCGCACTGCATCACGGTGAATAGAAAATATTTGAAAGTGGTACCATCCCAAATTTCTATTAATTGAGCAGGTCTCCTTAAAAATGTTGCCAATTTCTTAACGTATCACATCCAATCCACAGTTTCCTCTACGACCGCAGCTTTTAGGTACGCATTGGTGGAGCCTTCATCCCCACGTAATATAACCGCAGGTGTCCCATAGGGTTCTATCTTGATCCCAACTCCATTTAATATATACATTTCTGATATTCCTGACTTAGCTCCGACTTCTTTAGCTCTTTACGCTGATGACACAGTACTATATTATTCTCATGTTAATCTCCAGCACGCCTAGATAGCCTAACTGATTGGTTCAGCACTTGGCGGATCTCATTGAACCCTCAGAAAACGAAGCTAAAATCTTCACTCTCCGCCGATATACTCCGCTTACTCCGTTGCGTCTCTACAGGAACAATGTCCCTTGGCTCCCCACTACAACTCCCGTTAAATACCTTGGAGTGCTTTTGGACTCTCGACTGACCTGGCGTGCTCACATCGATCGTCTTATATCACTGGCCTCCGGGCGACTTTCAAAACTCTCACCTCCGTTACATCGCCGTTCCAGCCTCGGCCTACAGTTTTCATTGTTACTCTACAAATCACTCGTTCGTCCGCTTATTACATATGCCTGCCAAGTATGTGGAGCCGCACACACATGTCATCTGCGTCGTCTTCAGGTCATACAGAATCGCTTCATGCGCATCGCTACCAACGCTACATGGTTCATCCGTAATCAGCAGCTCCATCACGAACTAGGACTGTTACCTCTTCACGACTATATTCGCAGGATCGCCCGTCGTTTCTTTTCCACGTTTCAAGAATTTCCAGGAGCTGTGCATTATAACATCGGCGTCCGCACGCCCTCACCCTTGAAGAGACTACCACCGGACCTGCTTCTAAGTGATACATCAGATTCAAGTGATTCTAATGCTTGATGTCTGTCTTACATCTTCAATATTGACATAATTTCTCAGAGAGTATTATTGGAGTTCTAACTTAATGTAGTTAGGGGGCGGCCTGTTAGCCTACCCCTGAGTGTTATTGTTCTTATTGCACTGTTACCTTCTTTTCACTCTGATCTGTAAAGCGTTGTACTGCTGATCGATCAATAAAAATTATAAAAAATAAACGTGCACGTGCAGCTGTGTCTTGAAAGTGAACTCTTGTTTGTGGTCGATGACCTTGACGATCGTATTTGTGTATGTTAGGTAGTTCTGCTACTGTAAGAGGTGTACAAAGTCTATTTCTACAGGAATAAAGAACATTTTGAATTTCTGCAATTTGGGCTTTTAATTTTTGGAACCCAGAAAGTCACAGTATCATAAATATATGCCATTTTAATCAAATTCATTAGAACCCGTTTTGAGAAAATGAACATTTTTGAAAAAAAAAAACTTCCATTAAAGGAGATTTGTTAAATATATTGGTGTCACATTGTTGGAATGTGCTGTAGTTAAAAACCAAGTTGGGGTTTTAGCAGACGGTTCGTTTTTAAGTTATATGTTTCATGGTGTAGCACGCAGCTCTTTTCCTAGAGCTATTTTGTTACTGATGAAACCTCAAAACGTGTATTTCTACTAAAATTTCGGTGTCGAATTGTTAGAATGCAATACTTCCTCTACTCTTTAATTACTTGTAAGAGAAAGGAACACAGCAAATGTGGTTCATTGAGTAGAAACGTACATCTAACATGCTAAAACAAATGCAACAAGATTGCATCAGGTCAAATGCAGGCGAAGCTCCAGTTACCTATCATTAACCAGAACAGGGTTCATTACTGAAAGTGCATCCTGAATTATACCAACCAAATGGCATTATGTAACTGGACGTAGTTATGTAAGAGGGAAGTTACCACTATCTTTATTAGGCCTGCTTTCTATTGTCAAATTAGATAGATCGCAGGTTTGATAACTGCATCACAAGAAAACGAGATGGACATACTCGGTTATGCAATAGAAATACTAAATAATTCTTAATAATAAAGATTAATTACTAACAATCAAGGAACATGGTGGTTTCAGTATCAAGGCCAAATTGTTGGGGGAAAAGAGATCAATTATCCAAGCCTGTTTGTGGACTTGCAGCTCATACTTAGCTAAAAGAATAAAGTAAATCATAATTAAATATTAACAAATAAAAAGGGAATAAGATACACATGTAACATTTATGACTAGCACATTCTATTTCGGTATTAATATATGAAACATTAAGAGGATTCAATATTTTTCATACATGTGTATGGAATAAAATAACAAAACACTCAAGTAGATAATGCGACAGTGTGAAGGAAAATTATTACTGGAAAACAGTTGTGAGAACCAGAAGATGATTCTAATGCCCGATTCCGCCAACAGATGTTAAAATTGACGTTAAAAAATGTAACGTAACAATTGTCACAGCGCTAACAAAACTGTTAAATTTCTTGCATTTCACCAACCTGTTTTCTGAAAATGTTAACAAAACTGTGTTAACGCCAAAATACTTATATCTCAGCTGTAGAAGGCTATGGATGAATTGTATTATTTTCTGAACGTACTGCGATGCGCTTCTGTTTTCATTTTCGTCTGCACAAGCTGAAAAATAGCGGATGAACAAATTTATAAATAAAGCCGTGAGACATATTTC
Organism: Mantis religiosa; assembly: GCA_030765055.1. Classification (NCBI taxonomy): domain Eukaryota; kingdom Metazoa; phylum Arthropoda; class Insecta; order Mantodea; family Mantidae; genus Mantis; species Mantis religiosa. The sequence continues at coordinate 29,043,246 of CM060954.1, forward strand.
TCATCTATGGAGAAAGAATTGTAAATTGAATTGGAGACGAAGTGTAAGGATATGGTGGAAAATAAGAGGACGGATGCGGTAAATGTAAAAGAGCAAGATGTCACGTGGGAAAATATTGGAAACGAATTTAATTGAAATGCATGTGTCACTACTACAATAACCAAATAACTTGTCAGTATTACGTAAATTTAAAACGAGGTGCGAAAGACAAGTGACTTGCACGTTTCAAGACGGGAGGTGGACAGTGTATTATCCACATAATTCAGTGAATTATAAAATCGCAAAGTTATTAATACTTGAAGCAAAGGCGAGATCTGCATATTCCTTTCGATGTATGTTCCAACTCAGCATTACGTAAATTTAAAACGAGGTGCGAAGAACAAGTGACGATTGCCTTAAACGTTTCAAGAGGGTAGGTGGACAGTGTATTATCCTCATAATTCAGTGAATTATAAAATCGCAAGGTTATTAATAGTTGAAGCTAAGGCGATATCGGCATTTTCCTTTCGATGTATGTTCTAACTCAGTATTGCGTAAATTTAAAACGAGGAGCGAAGAAGGGCAAGTGACTTGAACGTTTCAAGACTGGGGGTGGACAATGTATTATCCACATAATTCAGTAAATTATAAAATCGCAAGGCTATTAATACTTGAAGCAAAGGAGAGATCGTCATATTTCTTTCGATGCATGTTCTTACTCATTATTACGTAAATTTAAAACGAGGTGCGAACGACAAGTGACGAGTGACTTGAACGTTTCATGACGGGAGGTGGAAAAGGTATTATCCACATAATTCAGTGAATTATAAAATAGGAAAGTTATTAATACTTGAAGCTCGGCATATTCCTTTCGATGCATGTTCTAACCTCTCTAGTACTTCCGCAGTAACCTTCATAGCAACTTGTTTCGACAGTCTACACCTCCGTAATACAGTTTTCTTCGGATAGTTCCTCAAAATAATTTCTCCTCAAAGGCCGTACTCTATTACGAATGCCATTTAGACGGTCTTAAATATAGCAAATCGACATCAACAGCTGAGTTCATGCTCGCCATCTTGACTATTTACAATTGTTAAGGACTTAACAACAGAAATTTAGCTTGTTAGTTTAACAAGATATTTAACACGACTGTTAAGCTAACACTTGGTGAAATGCAATTTTTAACTACTATATGCGCAAGATTTCTTGAACCTTCGGGTCCTGAGGCCTCATTCGGTAAGTTTCGCCTATTTCCGTAAACACAGATGACAACTTTCAAACAGGAAATGCGCTACACCCTGTGACATCTAGTGGCTAATATGCTAACCTTTCACACGTACGCCATTTCATTTTGAGCAATTTTGAGGTTAATTATTAGCTAACGAGTTTACAAGAAATCTAAAAGCAGGACTATGTTGTGGATGTTATGGCTCTCAAAAGGAGACACACTATTTTTCGTCTACCTCCGTATAACTGTGATCTAAATGCAATTGAGCTGGCGTGGGCAAAAATAAAGAATGTTTATAAAGTACGCAATGTTAACGAGAGCCACAAATCTGCGGAAACTTGCTATAGAAGCGACGGATCGGGAAGGAAACGCTAAGAAGGTCCAAGAGCTGGAAATGCAGTATTGGAGAAACGATGATGCAATAGAAAATGCAATTAATGAAATTATTAACACATTAGAGGATACCAGCGATGAAAGTGACGCAGTAGACTTGGAAATCGAAGAATCACAAAGCGAGTGAGTGTTTATAGCTGTCATTATATTTGTTTAATACTTTTATGTGTTCCATAGCAGTAAATATATAAGCATAGAGCATATCGGATGGAGTTCAATTGTTTGTTGACACATCTCATACCTTCGGCGCATATCTTCGCTTATCTTACCGCAATTTGGCTGAATTGTGTTTTTCTAGGTTGACCACAATGTAGAAACAAAAGCGGGTTAGCTCTCATTTCTTCCCCTCTGCCCGCACTACACCTTAAATTCAGCGCTCAAGAAATCTTGCGCATATAGTATTGATAAACTCGTGTTAAGTACATCTGTGGGTGAAATCGGGCATGAATGTAACTCGGAGACAGGTACAGAGTATTTTAATATATTGGAAGGAAGTTGGCCTATTAGTAAAAAAATGCGAACAAAATATCTGGGCCATAGAAATGAGTGAACTAGGAAGAGCATGAGAATGTCAAGAATTCAACATATGACGAAGACTGAAAATGAATGTAAAGGAAATAGCCACTCAGAAGCAAGAACACCAAAATGGTATTGACACATAAAGAGGAAAGAGTGAACAACACTGGCAACTGCGGAAGAAGGGCGTAAAAGAGCACATCTTACTGTATGAAGTAAATGAAACCATGCAGGAGTTAGGGTATTACCTTGGTAAACCGCATCAAGAATAAAAGACAACCACTAGAAACTAGACTACTTGTTTCATTTCTGGAAATACGTAGCTATAAAATGACTACTGGATTAATTTAATTAAAAAGAATTAACTCTATTCGCTCATTTACTATTTTTTTTCCTGTCGCGTTCTTCTTGTTTTCTTTGAAGGTCATGTTTGAGCCTTAGCTTTATAGACCTATCTACATCTCTTCTCCTTTTAGACAGCAGAATTAGTTCTGGATGTCATAAGTCTTTTTCTTTTCTTTGCCTGGACTTTCCAGTTTCGGTGCTCTCAGTCTGTTTCGCCTGAGAATGCAAAATTAAGCTTAGTGCTTAGCTTAATGGAGAGTGAATCCAACGTGCTTACAGTGGGAAAAACTTAATAAACACAACTTATGCAACCCTAACACTAATCTTTGTACTGTCAAAGACGCAGATATGACCAAAACAGTTGAAAAGGACTTCCCATTCAACTTTTTCTGCCTATTACAAATTCACGTGTATATTTTATACTAGGATGTTCATGTAAACTTATTTTTCCACGGACGTAAACATTGAGTCTGCGTATATATTGGCTTCACTGTCCACAGTTTCAATAGCATTTCAATTTCCACTAGGCAATATACTACATTTAACTATTATTGGCCCCAGTTAGAGAAGTTCTTAGCCTCACTTTTCAAACTGTTAATACGCATTGATTATTTCGAAGTCACACTTAAACTTCTCTCCGAAATTAACCCGGACAACTACAAGGACCTTATAATCCTCCTGATCACATCCTTCGGAGCCCTGACGTGAACGTCACCCTCTCTCATTTCTTGCAGATTACATGGCCAGATTTCACCACGATTTACACCGACGGTTCTAAATCTGCTGATGGAGTAGGTTATGCATACGTTTGTCCTTCTACTAATGCCCTGGCTCGATACCGCTTACCTATGGAGGCTTCCAACTACACTGCGGAGGTTCTGGCCATTCGCGACGCTTTGCAATATGGGATTTCTCGGGGCTTCCCCAAACTGCTGATCTTAACCGATGCGCAGAGTGTGCTGCAGAGAATCTCATCTCCCCGCTGGACGAGAGATATTCACTGTTATCTTTACGAGATCCTGACGTTGGTGAACAACGCTACCATAGCCGGACATCAAATTCACTTCCTTTTGATCAGAGGGCATGTCGGAATTCGATACAACGAAGTCGCCGATCGCCTGGCAAAAGAGGGAGTCACCCAAGGCACATTTCAAGGCCTCCAACTGCCCTACACGGATTTCTTCCCGGTCCTTCATCGTGACGCCTATTGTCGCTGGAATGACGCCTGGATTCGTTCGCAGTCCATCAAAGGCAAACACTACGCCGCCGTTCAGACGCATCTATCCACGACCCCTTGGTTCTCCAGCTTCAGAATTGCACGTCGACATCTCACCTCCATCATTAGAATGCGACTTGGACATCTGCGCATCTACACCGACTACGTCTCATCGATTCCCCTGTATGTCCTGATGACCCAGGCGAAACCGCTGACCTCAATCATCTCCTGTTCAGTTGCTCTCGCTACCGAGCCCACCGTTCTTCCTTCCTCCGCCGCCTAATTCAGCAGTCTGTTCCTTTTCCCGCTAGCGTCAACACCATATTACAGTTATGCCACAAACCTGTATACCAAGCTCTTCTGCGATTTCTTAAAGAAAGTGATCTACAGATCTAGTCTCCTCCCATCCTCTTAATTTTCCTTTCATTATTTTTCTTATTTTTCCCTACGATGGCCATATGGGATTATACCGAAGGCCAAAAAAAAAAAAAAAAAAAAAAAAAAAATACTACAAGGACCTTTACCCTCGACGACGAAGTGATACGTGCCTCACCTTAGAAGACTTCAGTGTTGCTCTATGATGAATAAGCTGCGACCTGCTCACGCATTGAACAAGAAATTCTTTTCACAGGAGCTAAGTGGGCAGTTGTGAAACAAGCAAATCCATTTAAGTTGACGATACATTTAATGCAGGTTAATAGTGGCAACGCGAGTTGCCGACCATTTCAGCTCGAAGACTTAAAGCGTTCTCAATCTTATCTTTCTAAATCGAAACTACTGTAGACCCACAAGAAGAAGGCAAGCTAGAACAATGTGTAATGTAATCACTTTTGTTGTCCCAATGGTGTTTATGCTTGCCTTCCCAGTATGACAAGGATGCTAGAAAATCATAGGCTTAAGCGGTTCAAATTACTATTTTTACATGCTGTATTGTTCTTCAATTTATATTGCTTTATTTATTGACAGATTTAGGTTATATAACAGCATTTTCCTTCTAGTAAAGTGTGCATCAGAGCAATACTGCGTTTACAGTTTTTAGCTCACCAGCTAATGCAGCTCATAATTACGAGGTTTCCTTTACCTGATGCACTTGATGCACTTTCATGTTCTGCCCGCATGTACCTTAATAGTTTAGTTCCTGTTCCCAACACAGCACTCATGTCGTGACTCCTTTTTTACATACGAACTCTATCTGACACTTTGGGTTCAGCAAGACTCAAATGCATATGTACTTCAAGTAGTGGTGTCTATTTCCTCCACCTATTATCTTAAACTACATGGAAAGTAATTAATAACACTCTCAATTTTATAGAATTCAGTCGTTTTAGGAGAATTGTTCTTTCTAATTGTGGTTTTTTGGACAAATAATTCGATTACTAATTGAAACATATTTACGGTTGTAGAGTTAGGAAAAGAAAATTTGAACTGGCCGCTCTTCTACAACAGGACTTTGGTACAATTTATTACAAAGCATAATTTGTATTATATAAGGGGCGTCCAGAAAGTAAGTTCTGTTTCAATTTATCTCCACTGCAGCTCTGCGATCGTAGTTCCGCACATGCGCGGTAGACGCTTTGTATCAAAGAGAAGAAATGTGCGCCATTGTGAGATCACTGTCAGCCACGTACGTTTTGTTGTGCTTGCTTACAATGTCGGTGTTGATTGAAAATCCCGCCGCTTGTGAAATCAGATCTGTGATTCGTTTTCTGAATGCTAGGAAAGTGAAACCAATTGAAATTTATCGGCAAATTTGCGATGTTAAAAGGTGTTGTGTTTCTTCACGACAACGCACGACCACACACTGCAAATGCGACGAAAAACATCCTACAGGGATTTGGCTGGGACGTGTTTGACCACACCCCGTACATCCCTGGCCTCGCTCCTAGCGACTTTCATCTATTTTTGCATCTCAAATCCTTCCTTGGCGGTAAACACTTCAACAATGACGAAGAGCTGAAAGACAATATTTCCAACTGGTTTAAGACATAGGCGGCAAACTTCTATGAAGAAGATATACAGAGACTTGTGCCTCGCTATGACAATTGCCCGCAAAATTTCGGCAGTTATGTGGAAAAGTATTTTGAGTTGTAGAATTTTGTGCAATAAATAATTTTTCTGAATCTGTACACAATTTAATTTTATTACCAAACAGAACTTACTTTCTGGACGCACCTCGTAATACTAAAATTCTGAATATTTTTAGAACTCTTCGCTGCAATTTCAACCAAAATATTTAAAAATACTTCATCACGCTTTCTGTTACAAAACTTATACAGAGCGATCCATATAAATCTGAACCACTTTAATAGGCCGTCACTTTTGAATCAATAATAGGACACACGTACAACTTTGAGAGAATATAATACACAATTGGGAGATTACATTACACTATTTACATCTCAGAGAAAATGTTGGAAGTGTCCTCCACCAGCATCTATACATGAAAATTAATTGTTCTTTCACACTGGCCGTGTGTAGGCTAAATTGTGGAAACGTAGAGTCAGAGTGAAAAATCCAATGCCATAGCCGGAATTTGAACCACGGATCTTCTGGTTTCCGTCCAGCCGCTCTGCCATTGAGCTACTATGGCCAACGTGCCGATATGACATTAAATTCTCCAACTCACTCGTATTTTCCCGGTAAACCATTTAGGAGTTCTCATAAACACATGAGACAACTACCTTAATGGCGACTTACAACATGTACTTTAAGGCCCGGGCTTTATAGTTAACCACTATTAGGTCAATTAATGGAAATTAATTGTTCTTTCACACTAGCCGTATGTAGGCTAAATTGTGGAAACGTAGAGTCAGACTGAAAAATTCAATGCCATAGCCGGGATTTGAACCACGGATCTTCTGGACGGAAACCAGAAGATCCGTGGTTCAAATTCCGGTCATGGCATTGAATTTTTCAGTCTGACTCTACGTTTCCAACATCTATTCATGTTAAGACTGTAGACACTGAAGTCTATATGGGTATCTTCAAGACATTTGATATCGAATTGAGAGAAGGTTATTTCCAGCAAGATGGGACAACGTGCCATACGTCTAATGACACCATGGAACTTGTAACCAGTTTCTTTGATAATCGAACAATATCAAAAGCTCTGTGGTTCCCCCAAATCCCCTGACCTAACCTTACCGGATTTAGTTCCATGTGACATTTTTCTATTCCCTAACTTGAAGAAACGCCTTCGTGGGAGGCATTATCCATCATCAGAAGCAGTGGTGAAGGCTGCGGAGGCGATTTTGAAAGATCTCTCAAAAATGGTTTCCAGCATGTCTTTGACGACTGGCAGAAATGCTGGGAGAAGTGCATCGCATTCAGGGAGACTATTTTGAGAAGGACCATCAAAATTATCAGAATGTCAAAAAAATTGTGATCATTCTTTATTGAACGGCCCTCGAACTTGCTCCTCCGGTAGGTCGGTCGCCGGTCTCCGCGCCTCTGCTGCAACCATTTCGGGAGCGCCAGCCAGAGACCTTTGGGGCTCAGATCGTCTGCCTGGGACCTTTGGGGCTCGGCTGCTGGGCTCGTTGCCGTCCCGCTGTGGGGGAGCGAGATCGTTATCCTGGCCTGTCGGGAGAAGTCTCTATCCAAGTAAACTGTAGGGAACCTACCCTCTGTACTGTTGTGACTCCTTGGTTAGGCCGCCCTCTGTCTCTTTCACCTCATCCTTCCTCCCGGGGGTGCTCCCACTTGGGGCATAGGCCCAATGGGCCCAGCATGGTGGCCTACGTACCAAATATGCCTCCGTAATGAAACCCTAAACCTAACCTCTTAACATGTTTTAATGAATAGATTTAGCCATTTCTTTCAAATAATTACAATAGTGAAAATTGGTGATATTCCATTCTTTAGAAAATATTACTTTACAAACCTAAAGGCTATTAAATTTATAAAAAAATATTACTAAATCGTGGAGAAATGTGCCAGCGAGCATCCTTCCGTAGCTAAGAAGAAACTATATATCTTCCTTATAGGTAAACAGAAGGTTATTATTTAATAGTTTATCTGCGATCGTAGTAAAGACGAATAGTGGTATAGACTCCGCCTATACTTTGAATAAAATGATTTTCTACTCAGCTTTATGGGCATTGTAAGGAGGTTGTTACATCGAAGCATCCTCTAGGATGTTGTGCAAGGTGAAATGTCGAAACTCACACCTCATAGAGAATGTATTAGTAAAGATAATACGCTTTACAGGGTCAACAGGAAAGTGAGTTTCTGCCAGTTATACCAAACGATAAATAGAGTCTTCAATTAATTTATTCACACTAGACAAAGTTGTGCATGTACAGTCAGAGAAATAAGATTATCTTGTGATGCCATTGATTATTTTTGTAAATCCTTTAGAAGAGTGTGATATGACAGATCGAATGATTTCAATGTTTTATTCAAATGACAGTTTATTTGCCCACAGTCTGAAGTTTGCAGAAATCGAGAGGAACAATTATGGAGTTGGGAAAATAGCATTTTTCAGTAAAGGTTCTCCCGATGCAGTTATTAAGTACTGTAGCTCCAATAACAGCTAGTACATCCAGCCACATTACAGGCCTGACTTCGGATTATATCGTGTCAAGTCGTGATGGAGATCCCTTCCATCCTTTCTTTTCTACTATACGAGCACGAATTAGTAACGTACCGTTAACAATACACTCTACATTCTTCACAATTACTATTCTCATAACTCACGTAAAAGGAAGCAATTTATACATCCGTAATAACCATCAGGATTTTAGCAACCAATGTAACTCATTTCCTAAGGTGCTATAGTTCCAAAACAGCATCCTGTGCACGTTTATCACAGGAGCCCAATACCACAATAATGCCCGAATTCACCAACAGATGTTAAAATCGACGTTAACAAATGTAACGTAACAATTTAACAATTGTTAAATTTCTCGCATTTCACCAACCTGTTTTCTGAAAATGTTAACAAACACATGTTAACGCCAAGAAACTTGTAAATATTACTGCTATAGAAGGCTATGGATGAGTCGTATTATTTTCTAAACTTACTGCGATACGCTTTTGTTTTCATTTTCGTCTGCATCGCAGTCTGCACACAGTTAAAAAAATGGCGGATAGACAAAATCGTAAACAAAAGAGTGAAACAAATTTCTCACCGATAGAGATAGAATTGTTAATTGAATTGGTGACGAAGTATAAAGATATAGTGAAAAATAGGACAGATGCGGTAAAGGAGACGTCACATGGAAAAAAATTGGAAACGAATTTAATTCAAATGCATGTGTCATTACTAGAAACATGAAACGTATTACGTAAATATAAAACGAGGTGTGAAGAAGTACAAGTGACAAGTGACTTGAACGTTTCAAAACGGAATGTGGACAATGTATTATCCACATAACTCAGTGAATTATAAAATCGCAAAGTTATTAATACTTGATGCAAAGGCGAGATCGGCATATTCCTTTCGATGCATGTTCTAACTCGTATTACGTAAATTTAAAACGAGGAGCAAAGGACAAGTGACGAGTGACTTGAACGTTTCAAGAGGGGTAGTGGTGTATTATCCACATAATTCAGTGAATTATAAAATCGTAAAATTATCAATACTTGAAGCAAAGGCGAGATCGGCATATTCCTTTCGATGCATGTTCTAACTCAGTATTACGTAAATTTAAAACGAGGAACGGACAAATGACGAGTGACTTGAACGTTTCAAGACGGGTAGTAGTGTATTATCCACATAAGTCAGTGAATTATAAAATCATAAGATTATTAATACTTGAAGCAAAGGCAAGATCGGCATATTCCTTTCGATGTATATTCTAGCTCGGTATTGCGTAAATTTAAAACGAGGAGCGAAGGACAAGTGACGAGTGACTTGAACGCTTCAAGACGGGTGGTAGTGTATTATCCACATAATTCAGTGAATTATAAAATCGCAAAGTTATTAATACTTGATGCAAAGGCGAGATCGGCATATTCCTTTCGATGCATGTTCTAACACAGTATTACGTAAATTTAAAACGAGGAGCGAAGAAGGACAAGTGACGAGCGACTTTCACGCTTCAAGACGAGAGGTAGTGTATTATCTACATAATTCAGTGAATTATAAAATCGCAAAATTATTAATACTTCAAGCAAAGGCAAAATCGGCATATTCCTATCGAAGCATGTTCTAACTCAGTATTACGTAAATTTAAAACTAGGAGCGAAGGACAAGTGACGAGCGACTTGAACGCTTCAAGACGGGAGGTGGACAGTGTATTATCCACATAATTCAGTGAATTATTAAATTGCAAGGTTATTAATACTTGAAGCAAAGGCGAGATCGGCATATTCCTTTCGATGCATGTTCTAACCTCTCTTGTACTTCCACAGTAACCTTCATAGCAACATGTTTCGACAGTCTATACCTCCGTAAAAGTTTTTCTTGGGCTAGTTCCTCAAAAACATTTCTCCTCATAGGCCGTGCTCTATATCATTTACACAATCTTAAATATAGCAAATCGACAACAACAGCTGAGTTCATGCCCGTCATCTTGAATATTTACAATTGTTAAACACTTAACATCAGAAATTTGATTTGTTAGTTTAACAAGAGATTTCACACGACTGTTAAGCTAACACTTGGTGAAATGCAATTTTTGTTTTAACTATTGTTAAACCCGTGTTAAGTCTTAACATCTGTTGGTGAAATTGGGCATTAAAGTTAAAGATTGAGGATCACTTTAAATCCACACCCAACATTTTGTATTGCTGCTTTCAAAACTTGCCGATTGTTGCACATACGAGATTCATCGCTATCCCACATACCTACTTAAAAATCGAAATGCCATGATTGTCGAGGCATCAGGGCAAACAACAATGCTGATCAACTGCCTAAAGGGGTTACTGGAATCAGTACATATACTGAAAAAACCTTCACAAAGGTATGCATTAAGGAAACACAACATACCTATCCTGGACAAACTGGTCTCTGGTCCATGCAATAAATACGTACTCTTTCATCATATTTTCTGTAATTGGACTGAGGAGGAATAACGTAAGCAGTTTCATTAATTTCTGAACATGGTCACCTCAGTAAACATCTACGTAAAGTGGGATTCTACAAGGATGAACCAAATAACTTCTACAAACGATTTCCTGAATGGATTTTAAAGTACATGTGAATCATCAGATGTCTGTAAAGGATGTAATGGCCTCTTAAACCAGACTACACTCGCATAGCAATTGTTTCTGATGAATTGAGTAATACATCCTCTATGCATTGTAAACTAAGGAGAGCTCTTTCTCCAACTTCAGTATTTTTGTTAACAAATTGGTTAATGATATTACAATAAAGGTTGTAATTATAATACTTATGGAATTAAAATTATTTATGCTGAGGTATTCTACTCTTGATTACAAATCAGAGATATTTACTAAATACGAGGGCTGTTCAATACAGAATGATCACAATAATTTTTGAGGACGTATCTTTACTCTTCCTCATAAATTTGATGCTTCTTCTCAAAAAGGTCTCCCCTGAATGCGATACACTTGTCACTGCGTTTCTGCCAGTTTTCAAAGACATGCTGGAAACCATTTTACAGAGATCCTTCAAAATCGCCTCCGCAGCCTTCACCACTACTTCTGATGATTAACGCCTCCCGCGAAGGTATTTCTTCAATTAAGGGATTAGAAAAAGGTCACATGGGGCTAAACCCTTGATTTTTGCAAGATATTCAGCAACTAAATTGGCAATATGCAGCCGCGCATTATCATTGTGCAGCATCCAGCCTGATTCACGAAAATGTGGTCTTTTTGGGCCTGATATTGACTTGCAATGATTTCAGGACACCCCTATAGTATTGTCCAGTTACTGATGTGGGTGCAGGTACAACATCCTGGAAACAATTTTTTCAGTGATCCTTTAAAATCGCCTCCGCAGCCTTCACCACTACTTCTGATGATGGTTAATGCCTCCCACGAAGGCTTTTTCTTCAAGTTAACGGATGAAAAAAAGTCACATATGGCTAAATCCGGACTATAGGGAGGGTGAGGGATGCACTTCACGTTGATTTTTGCAAGATATTCAGCAACAACATTGGCAATATGAGGCCGCGCATTATCATGGTGCAGCATCCAGGCTGCTTCACGGAAATGTGGTCTTCTGCGCCTGATATGAACTTGCAATGTTTTCAGGACATTCCTGTAATATTGTCCAGTTACTGATGTGTGTGCAGGTACAACATGCTGATAAACAATTCCATGAATATCAAAGAATGAGATGACCATAGTTTTCCCAGCAGAAGCAACCACATTTGCTTTTTGGGGGGTTGGTGATGAAGGAGATTTCTACACTGAGCTTTGCTGTTTGCTCTCAGGATCAAAATGATGTAGCCAAGTTTCATCAGCAGTGATTACGTTTGAAAGAAACTCCGGATCTTCCTCTAACATCAACTTTATCTGCATGTTACCTGCATTACAGCGGTAGGCGATACTGAACATGTCTGAACTTGCCTGGTTCTCACTGGCGGAAACAAGGAATACCAACAATGAAACTATTACGGCATGTTTATTTTACATTAAGCTAACAGAATAAAATAAGATTGAATTTTTTGCCAAAAATTATGTCCGTAAAAAAATTATGCTCATTCTTTATTGAACAGCCCTCGTAACTTATAACTTAGCTTGACAGCAATAAAATAGCATTACAATTAATTACAAAAAATAACAGTGGAAATAACCGAAAAGAGCCACTTTCATTGGTTCACCCTGTAAAACAGTGTCTTGCTTCGAGACATTGTGCCTTTCAAGAAGGCAGATAACGACTGCTGTTTCATAATGAAAATCCTTTCTTGTTTTACTTGAGGATGGATGTTGGAACATCGCCCAAGGATCTGGTTAGACGTATTAAGAGCATGTTCATGTAAAACTTCCAGCGTGTGAAACGTAGAAGTGATGTTTCAGTGCCACACAGGAATCAAGTCTTAACCAGTTTCAAGCTTGATAACTATTAAATCCCAACAACTTTTAGCTGATCATGACAAGTTTCTACAGAATTAATAAGCGTCACTACATCTGCTTCAATTATTTCATTTTAGAACTTATAAAAATATAATTACCCTCAGATATGTTAAAAACCACTCAAAAGCTTAAAAAAGCCGGATTTTGCGGTCGTGTTTTTCTTCAGCCATCTTGATTTATATTCTCGTCTAAGTTAAAAACTATGCACTTCTATACTTCTTTAGCATAGTTCTTGTGAACAGAAATCAGAGTCTGCAGCAGGTTTCAAAGCATATAGGTGATTGAACAGGTAGCCATTGCCTCTAGAGCTGGGGTGCTCATTTAAAGCAGCAAAGGGGAGGTTGATATCACCTCTTTCCACCCGCTGCGACAGAATCGCGCGTTTATCTGTAGTTACTGAGTTCCAGTGGCGGAACATCGCTATCATTCTGACGTATAGGAAACCATAAGCGTCTGCACTCACAGATTATTCCTTAATTACTAACTAATGTTTCTTAGGATGACTTCTGCGGCACAGGTTGCTGTGAAACCAGAAGAAACTGGTCGCCGAGGGCACTGCCACTCGTAGACGTAGTGCAGGGTTCCCACGCTAGATGGTGTTACTAGAGACCTTCATGAAACAGCAGCGCAGACGGCGTCAGTGTAGAACTGAACGTGCAAGTGTGGTATTCTGTTTCTCTGACTGTTGGCTGGTTACCTCTGCGAAGTCGTTATGGCAACTTTAAAAGAACAAAGAGCGTGTGGAAAATTTTGTTTCCTGCTTAAAAAACTGCAACGGAGACACACCAAATGCTTCAGTAAGCTTTCCAGGAGGACGCTATGAGCCGCACACAGGTTTTCGAGTGGTTTGGGCGCTTTAAACGTGGTGAGATGTGTGTTGAAGACCAAGCTCATTCTGGACATCCTTCAACATCGCGAAATGAGAACATTGAAAAGGTCCGGCAAAAGATCAACGAGGATCATCGCCAAACGATCGACCAAATTTCAGCAACGACAGGAATCAGTTGGAGCTCGTGCCAGCGGATTTTGAGGGAGGATTTGTATATGAGACGTGTTGCTACTAAATTTATTCCGCGCCTTCTCACACAGGAGCACAAAACCATCCGCATGAATGTGTGTCAGGACTTGAAAACAGAGATTGCACGTGATCAAAACTTCTTGAACAAAGTCATTACAGGAGATGAGGGTTGGTGTTACGGGTATGACCCAGAAACCAAGCAAGCGTCAAGACGGTGGAGGACTCCCAACTCTCCCAGACCAAAAAAGCAAGGCAAGTGAGGTCAAATGTGAAGCCGATGATCATTGTTTTTTTGATGTTCGTGGAACTGTACATCGGGAATTTGTACCCCCTGGCCAGACTGTTAACCAGCACTTTTACTTGGATGGCTTAAGGCGTCTGCGAGAGGATGTGAGGAGGAAACGCCCGGAATTTTGGCGATCAGGTGACTGGTTTCTGCATGACGACAACGCTCCAGCACACATGGCCTTAAGAGTGAACCACTATTTGGCATCTCCGAGGTGGTCTGTCGTTCCCCATGCTCCGTACTCGCCGGACCTAGCCACGTGCGACTTTTTCCTATTTCCACGAATGAAAAAAACGCTAAAAGGGGAGCGTTATGACGATGTGGAGGCGGTAAAAACAGCTTCGCAAAGGGCACTGGACAATATCAAACTTGAAGAGTTTCAAACATGCTTGAAGAGGCTTGAAAAGTGCAGCGCATGTAATGGAGAGTATTTTGAAGGTGACTGAAGTATATTCCCTTAATTCATATTTGTTTTGTTTATGAATCTGAAGTTCTGGTTTATTACGTATACAAACGGTTTACTGAATATGATAACGGTAACTGATTTTGTACAGTACTTTTCCTAGAGTATTAATTTGTGCAGACAATTTTGCAACATCCTGTAGGTTTACTATATCAGTACAGACTTTTACAAAGTGCAGTCATCTGATAAAACCGTTTAACCTTTCTGGTCAAGATAATAAAAACAAGTGCATAAACATTATGTTGTTTTCCTTGTAAGTTCTGGGTGAATATTCTTATTAAAAACATGAAATGCACTTACACACTTGAAGTTGCACCATTCAGATTCATTTTGAAATGACAGCAGCTACTAATTTCGTCATTTTACTGCTAGTTGTCAATGGGTCCAGTTGACAACAGCAACTACCCATGCGGTATTCCTTAAGCACTTTGTGATTTCCAAGTTATATTCCGAAAGGAGACACAGCTGTTATTAACAGAAAGGAGATAGGGTTTGTCGTCTATGCAATGAATTTTATGTGTTATATTTTTCCAAGTTTTACTTTCAGGATTATTGAGTTTATTTATTAATGAATATCTTCATCTTTAGTTTTATAGTGTCTCATGCATTTATTATGTGTTTCAAATGGGAAGAGTTCTGGAGTCCGGCTAATCAGATGCCGTATCACACTCAGCGTTGCCAGCTTGTTACCCCACTCCTTTTATATATGCCTCTCTCTAGCACACTCATACAACGTGCAGGTCTGCTTGGCGCAGACGTAAGTGTAAGCAAATTATATTTTACAAACTTTTACAATGATGCAGTTGCCAAAATCAAAATTGGAAAAGCATTTTCGCAAATTATGTATATTTTTAAATACTATAACTATAATTATAGTTTATGAATTGCTGTTTTTCTAATCCAATGGAACTGCCAGTGGCTCATCCATATCGCTGTCAATGTCACTTCCGTTAAGAGACAATTCGTCATTGTCACTGTCTTCATCGTCTGAGTCTTGTAAATTTATGATTATAGGTTCCAAGATCTCGTCACCTGCTATTTCTTTCTTAAAATCGTCTTCTTGAAGGTTTTCTGCATACCTCACTCAGTTTTCCCAGTCCTATGTGTTACTTGTCAATTTCTTCGTGAATAATTCGTTTAACTTCCGCCAGTTTAAAAGTATTATTTCTGTTTGCAATCCCCCTTTTTATTTGAGCTCACACCAACTCAGTTGGATTATATTGGCAGTAGTAAGGTGGGAGGCGTATTACTTCGTGTCCCATTTCAACTGCAAGTTGATCCAGCTGATACACTTTTTCCGTGTTTTTAAACGGAAGTACTCTTTGCAATAACTCATTTTTAGTTTCTGTTTCCGAAAAATTTTTGAAGAACGTGTACACCTTAAAAATAATGCTTCTAGCCTCACTTTGTAATACCTGCCTTTTTGACTCGTCACTAAATTCACCGCAAGAAGCCATTGCACTATAACTCTTTCTTACTGTTGTGTAAAGAACTGAATAATATTGATCTGATCTCTCCAGAGTAAATAAACACCTCTTATCCAGCATTCATTCATAAACATAAGCATACAGCATTCCACAGTCTAACAGGAAATGAAGTGTTTGCTCTTTCTCGAATTTAACACATTGACTTATTCACAGTAATTCCTTTATCGCGTCATGACAGTAGTTTAAATTTCAGTTCTGAGTAATTAAAAGTATATGTATACTTTTATACTTTTAAGTATATGTATATGTATATGTTGGTTTATTTATTTGTATTAGAAAAACTATTTGAGCTAAGAATATGGGGTATTCATGGTTATGTTAGATACATTACTCTCTACCTTCCACATGGATCAGTTTCGGCGTAATCTGAATTTTTGTCTTAGCGCGAATAGTATTTCATACAGATTGATTAGGTTGGCGCTCCTCACACACCACTTAGCGGGAATGCAATACGAGAACACCGCAAATAAATAAACCACTATTACCTGTATTATAACAATAAATCGCGACGTAAGCACTGTATAAATATCATTATTGGTTGGAACGTATGCGTGTACGTATATTTGTAATTACTTAGAACTGAAACCTAAATGTTCGACATGACGTGATAAAAGAATTACTTTGAATAAGCCAATTCGAGCAAGAGGAAACAATAAATTTCCTGCTGCCCTGGCAGAACGTGTCTGGTCACATTATATCTTTGTTTATGAATGGTTCGTAATCTCTATTTACTCTAGAGAGTTTAAAGTGGTTGGTGTGTATGTATGTACATATACTTTTAATTACTCAGAACTGAAATTTAAACTAATGGCATGACGCGATAAAGGAATTACTGTGAATAAGTCAAGGTGTTAAATTCGAGAAAGAGCAGACACTTCATTTCCTGTTAGCCTGTGGAATGCTGTATGCTTATGTTTATGAATGAATGCTGGATAAGAAGCGTTTATTTACTCTGGAGAGTTCAGATCAATATCATTCAGTTGTTCTTTACACAAAAGTAGAGTAAGAGTTAAACAGTGCAATGGCTTCTTACGGTGAACTTAGCGGTGAGTCAAAAAGGCAGGTATTGCGAAGTCAGGCTCTAAGTATTATTTTTAAGGTGTACACGTTCTTCAAAAAAAATTAAAAAAACAGAAACTAAAAATGAGTTCTTGCAAAGAGTACTTCCGTTTACACACCCGGAAAAAGTGTGTCAGCTGGATCAACTTACATTTGAAATGGGACACGAGGTAATACGCCTCCCACCTTATCACTGCCAATATAATCCACTTGAGTTGGTGTGGTTCGTGGGATTGCAAACAGAAATGCTGCTTTTAAACTGACGGACGTTGAACGACTTGCTCATGAAGAAATTGACAAGGTAACACAAAACTGCGTAAGGCATGCAGAAAGTCTTCAAATAGCCGATTTTAAGAAAGAAATAGCAAGTGGCGAGATCTTGGAACCTACAAAAATACATTTGTAAGACTCAGACGATGAAGACAGTGACAATGACGAATTGTCTCTTAAGGGAAGTGACATTGACAGCGATATGGATGAGCCACTGGCAGATCCATTGGATTAGAAAAACAGGTAATTCATAAACTATAGTTATAGTATTTTAAAATAGACCTAATTTGCGATAGTGCTTTCTCCAATTTTGATTTTGGCAACTGCATCATTGTAAAAGTTTGTAAAATATAATTTGCTTACCCTTACGTCTGCGCCAAGCAGACCTGCATGTTGTATTATCTGATCAGCTGGAGTCCAGAACTCTTCCCATTTGAAACACATAATTGTTCTATTTTGTACTTCCTCTAACCCCTAAATGGTAATTACAGAAATGCTGGATTGCATTGTACTTAAAATATTTTTCATAGACTGAAAATAAGGCTAAAAGCCCGATCTTCTACAATTTCCATAACGCAAAAGAGAGCAAAGTAACTAATTACCACACTTTTGTTATTAAATGACTACTGCAACTAAAGGAAGTGCAGGCTAATATAACTAATTTTCTAGTGTGATCAATCTATAAATAGGGAATTTCTAGAAAGTTGATTTACTCAACTGGCAAAGACGTAATGTCAAACATGTCATCAGTAATGTTCTGTCAATGAAAGATGTCTCACTGTCATTGTCCGTATTGTCCTATACAAATCAACTTCAAGCTTTTTGTTTCAGTATTCCATTCCTTTTCCCAACAATTAAGCCTTCTGGAAAAAACAACCTATCTATATTGGAAAGCTTTTCGTATTAAAAAAATTCTTTAACTATAGCAAACATATTATCACCGTTGGGCAGTTTTGTGCTGCTGCCGCGGGCCAGGTCCGGGCGCTTGGCGGGAGACAAAAGGACAGGACTCCAGAACGTTCTGCCCATTGTTGGTGCCGCTGAAGTTCTCCAAAGGTCTACGGCTTTTTAGAAACAATGGCTGGGGCGGTATAAATACCCGCAAGGTGTTAGAAGCGGCATTTGTTTGTTATTGCGACAGTCGACGATCGAAGTGCACCGCAATGATTTCATTCATTTGTTTTCGTGCAGCAAAACAGCCTTGAAGACAGCTGATTGTCAATTTCACGTCTTTGTATTGCAGCAAAATTTGTTCTAAATTTCTGCAAACCAGATTTCTGAATCTACGTAAACCTCGCAGTCACAACATCCGTGGTGACACGCACAAGCTGCTTCTCGGTAGCGTAGATGTTAGTGCGTCCGCCTCATGTTCAATAGATCCCGAGTTCGAATCTCGGTCACGGTGAGTTACCTGGATAAGATTTTTTCGGGGTTTTCCCTTATCCTGAAAGGCGAATGTAGGGTAGCTCTAAGCTCCCCGGACTCATTTTAGCATCATTCCACCCATTTCATTCGTCGTCGGATATGACTTAGCGTTGAAGGACGTACATTACAAATAAAATAACAAGTATTAGACAGCTTCTTTGATTCAGTGAGCAGTTCCGTAAGGTCATTCAATACTGATTATTTCTGTATTTACGCATTCGTAATCTTGAATACCATGCTTCCTATGTTTCCGGCACCAATCGCGACTATTCGATAGTTGCGAAGCACTGACAGATTTTGTCACGTGAAGTCTCTGTAGCGTGTGAAAAAAAATTATATATGTGGCGCTTTGAAATACAACTGTAAGTATATTTCAATAGCTTTAGCAATAGTATTTTACGTAGATTGATATTTAGTGAAGATAAATAGGAAATTCTTGTTTTATTAGCAACAGTGTAAATTGCACACTTTCTCTATTTCGGCTAACATTTCACGCGGCGTAGGCCAGCTGTAAGAAATACTGGAACGTCTGACTGGAGAGGGGAAGTAGGAATATGTGCGCTTGTAGTGTGAGAAGTCTTGTAATCCAAGATGGGCCTAATTCTGACTGTATAAGAGAAAGAATACTGAATAGTACTGAGCCTTAGTTCTTTGGATCATTATTAGCTCTCATTTTAACGAAAATTATTTTTTGGAGGTTCCGTCCCTTTAAAAGTCTCACCTCGACAGTGGTGCGGGTGGATGATGGTGGATCGTTTGGGATCGTTTAGCATTTAACCTAACTTTTTAGTTTTTGATTTATGTGCTCATAGTGACACTATACTGTTTGGAAGATCGCCATTAAACTTAATATAACATTATATTAACTTATAACATCTACTTATTTGTGGTAATGTCAAAAATGCGGTGGTCCTTCCGGTTAATCCTATATCCTATCATATATATTAGACCATCGCAACTAGAATAATCGAACATGAACGGAGCATTCGTTTAATGCAACCTGAGAAGTCTGGGCTGGCAGAGCATTGTTTTGATAACGACCATAGAGCCAACTTTCGGGAGACGGCCATCTTAGCAAAATGCAACAGTTACTGGGAGTGGAGAATTAAGGAGGCTTTGGCGATTTCCTCTGAAAGAAGCACGCTTAATCGTGATGCTGGATTTCAGTTCAGCTCCTCTTGGAAACCGACCTTAAAATGGAAATCCGTCGAATTAAGAAGCACAGATCAATACAGCTTGATAATCAAGTTAAGTAGTTACGTTTCTTTGACACAATTTTCTATACTCACGCCATCTCCTGACCTGGCATTTAATTTACTGAAAAGAGTCTTTTGTTCACTAATGCGAATTTTGATAGTGTTTTGTCTTTGTTTATAGTTGTGTTATTTCCAGTATTTCGTTTGTGGTTATAACATTTTATAAATATCCTGAAGATGGGAGAGATGTACACTCCCGAAACGTTGATATCTAATCATTTTTTCACCTGGCTGCCTGCCCGAGAAGAAAGTGAGCATTAACTGTTTAATACCTTAAAGAATAACAAAATTTGACTTTCTTATCCATTAAACTTGCAGCCACTGACTGCTACAAGCAGGCTGAGAGCTAAAGGTCAGAGACCCAGGAAGGAGGTACAGAAACCAAAGTGTGCCCTTGAGTACCAATGGGAGGTGTCAATTTGTAGGATCAGGTTTGTTACCTGTAATGCAACATAGCTAAGGATTAGAGGAAATGCAGTTTTCCTTCCATTTGTATGCGCACCCAATTGTTTCATAATATGGTTGCTAAATCTAAACGGACTTTAGAATCAATCACTCAACAGCTGCTTCAAAGTGTAACACTTACCAGAGTTCAAGGGTAAAGGTCAATGTCAGAACACTGCGAGCGTATAACATGCTCACCTTTTTCAATGCCAAGTATCTGTAAAGCACGTACTGCTGATCAATCATTAAATAATAAATAAAAATAAAAAATAAAATATTTTTCAATGCACTTTACACCCACAAACGAGAGAGACGAGGAACGGGCAAAAAATTGTATACGCAATTGGGGAAAAAATAACAAAAGTTCTTGCAACGGGCTGGGGAGAGGGGGGCGGAGACAGCGATTCATAAAGCTGCTATTGCCATGCATACAAAATTTCAAAAGAAATTATCTGATCGTTAATTGAACCTTTAAGTTTGCTGTGCACTTACGTAACTATGCAGGAAGCAATACATCTAAGACATTTGAGCAAAAATTAGAAGAAAACAAAATCATAATAAATTAATGTCAATTCTAAACTGCAATAAAACATAGGTTTTCTCTCTTTAGAATTACAAAATATAAATATGCAGGCACCTATTTATTAATTGGCACGACAAAATTTCAATCTTGTATTCCGGCAAGCCTTTTAGCAGCATTTTCCATACTCAAAATGCTCCAAATTTTGCGATTTGTTTACTAATGTGGTTCACAATTTTTATTCTTTGCTTTTGTAATTTACGTCCTGCAACGTTAAGTCATATCGGACGGTGAACAAATTAGGTGAAATGATGTTCAAATTGGTTCCGGCTGCCTGGAGCTTAGAGTTACCCAACATTGTCATGAAGGGTAAGGGAAAACCCCGAAAAAACCTTATGCAGGTAACTCACCCTGACCGAGATTCGAACTCGGGACCTCTTGAACGCTACTGAGGCGGGCGCACAGTTTTTACACTGTCTATCAAAATTGTATCTGTATACCTTTAAAAACAACTTCTAATTTTGAGAAATAAATGGTAAACTTTTAAAAATCAAGAATTTTGAGAATACAAAAATTGATATCTTTTCTACAGTGATTAGGTTAATATAAAAATATTTGAAAAGTTATTTTCTACGAAAATAAATTTTCTGGAGGATTTTGTTTAGAATAATAAATTTACTCAATTAAAATTAAACTTTAAATAAGCGTGAACTCCATTTTTAAAGAGTTGCGTAGCTAAATGGTCTTAGAGTGACTTTAAAATATTTTTTTTTACAAAATGTTGACACTTCGTGTGTAAATAAATTACATTATTAGTCCATTTTAAAATATTCTACTTAACTAAATTAATATATTCAAGAAATTCTCGAGAAGCAACACAAGCGAAAAGAGGATTAGAAAGACGTTGCTCCCATAATCAAAATATTTATAAAAAATGTTTTAATCACTAAGTTCATATAATACAAAAAATCAACGACAAAACAGTACCAATACTCCCATTCCTGAACAAAAGACTGCAGTAAATTAAATACCAGATCAGGAGCTGGAGGAGGTTCTGGCCATTTCCTCCGAGAGGAGCACCCTAGCATGCTGCTGGATTTCAGTTCAGCTCCTCTTGGAAACCGGCCTTAAAAATGGAAATCCGTCTACTTAAGTAGCACAGATGTACGAGGATGGGTCAAAAAGTAATACCTGCTATTATTTTCCTGAAATAAGTAAGTTATGTGAAAACTTAGAACTTGGCGCAATTCCTCAAAGCTTCTTCTCCAATCCCCTGCAGTAGTAACTTCCCAACTCAACAGGTGGCAGCACTGCACCCTCTTGCGAAATGGCTGACATCGACATTCGTATTAGACAGCGTGTTTTCAGCTTTTTGTGAGTTCTGACGTATTGGACAGAATTTATTGTGCATCCATGCTCCAAAAAATCAATCATAAGCACACCATCTGCATCCCAAAACACTGTCGCCATAAACTTCCCTGCCGACCGCTGAGTTTTGAATTTTTTTCCCCTACGGTGACGTTGTCTGATGCCATTCCATTGACTGCCTCTTTGATTCAGGTACAAAAAAATCAACCCACGTTTCGTCTCCAGTAACAATTTTTTGCAGAAACTGCTCTCCCTCCAAATTGAAGCGCTGCAAGTGTTCAGATGCTATTGTTTCCCTTGTTTCTTTCTTTTGGGCGGTTAACATTCTTGGTACCTAACGTGAACAAACTTTTGAGTAACCCAGTTGTTGAATAATCGTCATCACACTGCCTTTCCTGAGGGAGGTATTGCGACACAATTCACCTGTTGTTAACCGGCGATCACCACGAATGTCATCGACTCGCTGAATGTTGCATGGAGTCACTCCAGTCACCGGCCTGCCGCCTCGCTTTGCATCTGCCAATGGTGTTTGCCCTTCAGCTTCGTTACAGTGACGAGCCCATCGTCTAACAGTGCTGACATCCACCGTTGCATCCCCATACACATTTTTTAGCCTTTCGTGAATGCGAAATGGCGTTTCACCTTCCGCAGTCAAAAATTCAATCACAGAACGCTGCCTGATACGAATGTCGATGTCAGCCATTAAGCAAGAGGATGCAGTGCTGCCACCTGATGACTTAGGAAGTTACTACTGTAGGGGACTGGAGAAGAAGGTTTGAGAAATTGCGTCAAATTCAAAGTTTTCACATAACCTACTTATTTAAGGGAAAAAATAGGAGGCATTACTTTTTTACCTACCCTCACACTTAAAGAGGAAACTACCACATGACCTGCATCTGAGTGAAACATCTGATTCCAGTGATTCTATTGCTTGATGTGTGTCTTACATCTCCAATATTGGCTTAATTCATGAGAGAGTATTAGTTCTATCTTAATGTAGTTAGCAGTCGGCCTGTTAGCCTACCCCTGAGTGTTATTGTTCTGTTACCTTCTTTTCACTCTGATCTGTAAAACAGTGTACTGTTGATCGATCAATAAATAATTATAAAAACACATTTCTTGAATATTTTGTAACAAACAAAACGGCACCAGAACACCAGAACAACGGAACACGAAGATCATTCTAGTCATCTATCTATATCTGTTTCGGCAAGTTTTTTATCTCCGCGTTGCCCTATGTCTCTGTGGGCGTCAGTTGCGCCTCCGCGCCACAATGTGGTCGAGGACAATATTGTGGCAAATTCAATTTTTCTGCACAATCTTTTGAATAATCAAGCGTACCACCCATAAAGTTGCAACAAAAAATTTCCATCCCTTCATGCAAATTTACCACACTTATCAAATGACCCTCATATATTGCAATTTCTTTCCGTTTTTTAAAAGAAAAGATAACATGATTGGTATCACATTTTCATCAAACGAAGGAACGAACATCATCAAGATCTGAAGTGTTTCAAAAAGAATGACATCATTGCTTAAGAAATTGGTTTCATCGAATGCTTACATATTTGACACCAATGTTTGTTTAAGCAGGTTTAGTATTGCCCTCGTATACTGTGAATTTCCCAAATTTCAGAATGCAAGGCATGAAATACGACTGCAATGGCTTAATCCGAAGCACTTCCATACTTCTGCTAAGGGTCCGAGCCTTTGAGTCACAGTTTTCTTTTCGCTCTTCGTGCATTAAGGGTATGTATGACTGAAATTTCATGGAAGTCGTGAAAATAATGACTTTTTTTATTTTAATTCTATAAAATAATTTAGACATTCCCGTATGTGAAAAATGCATAATTTGCCTCCGAACGCCATTTTTAAATGCTTATTTAAATGTCGGTGGCCTTTAAACTCTGTCAGAGTCACGCCCTCTTTTGCCTACATCCACATTCTTTGTCTGTTTTCCGTTCTTAAATTTTCAATTCAAGAAAAGAAAAATAAGGCTTTCAGACAAAATAGTTCCTAAAATGTTGCCAATATATCAGAGGCTGGCTTCTACAACATTACTAGAGATGTGCAAAACTGGAAAAACACAGAATGCCAATGAATCTTTGCATCATGTCATATGGAATAAGTGCCCAAAGGAAGTTTTCATATCAAAACAAAAATTGGATCTTGCTGTTATTAAAAGAATCAGTGAGTTTAACATGGGTAGTCTTAAGTCATTGGAGCTGCAGCGAAATATCAGAGGTAAAAGTGTAGTAGACTCAGCAAGGAAAACTTCAGTGCAGCGAGATCGGACTCGTATCCTGCAAAGCAAGAAGCGAAGTTGTGCAGAAGAAAAGCAACATCTAAAGAAGAAAAAGGTGGAAAAAGCAGCAACAGAGGAGAGGAAAAATAAATCTGAGGGTCCAATCTATCAGCCTGGTGGAATTTAATGTGAGTTATGCAATCAAATCTTTAATCGCTGTTTTCTCAATGTTCATATTTTCAGCATTTTTCTTCCTGTAAAATGCTCCTTGCGATGCAGTTTTTGTACTACATTCATGAAATTTCCTACACAGGGTCAGAATATCATGAGGAATGGAAATTGCCCTAGTTTTATTGTGAAATGTATATAAGCATATATTTTTAATTTTCAAACACAAAACTTACAGTTTTTAGACAAAAAAAGAATATTTGTAAATTAAAAATATTTTGTGACCTAAACTAAAGGAGACACAGAAAAACCCAGAGCAATTTCAAAAAGTATGTGTATTATGAACATAG
The DNA here is from genome assembly GCA_030765055.1 of Mantis religiosa. Classification (NCBI taxonomy): domain Eukaryota; kingdom Metazoa; phylum Arthropoda; class Insecta; order Mantodea; family Mantidae; genus Mantis; species Mantis religiosa. The sequence continues at coordinate 29,068,270 of CM060954.1, forward strand.
GGTTAAAATATTAGACCAAAATTCAAAATATTTTGTCGCAAGGGACTTTTTTAGTGACGTAACAAAAAACATACAAAATTTATCATACTTTCTAAACTGCTGGAGAAAAATGGTTTAAATTTAGGTTGTAACATGTTTACATTATACTACACCTATGGTGTAAATTTGAAAAAGCTAGCATTATTAGTTCAGAATTTGAAAATTTCAGTCATACATACCCTTAAGCAGGTTTAGTATTGCCCTCGTATACTGTGAATTTCCCAAATTTCAGAATGCAAATACGACTGCAATAGCTTAATCCGAAGCACTTCCATACTTGTGCTAAGGGTCCGAGCCTTTGAGTCACAGTTTTCTTTTCGCTCTTCGTGCATTAAAAGCAACAAAAGAAGATCGTCACCTTCCTTTTACTCTACAAGGAAAGCTAGTTTACTTTGTTCCCTTGTTGGCATTTTGCGTGAAATTGCTCTTTTTCTCAGGCATTCTCGTGATACCGCTTTGTCAAACACATACCGCTGCACTTGCCAGGAAATACTGCAGTTATCGAGCGCAGTACATCGTCGTCATAACCGTGTTCCAAAAATGCTACTTCCTTCTTTTACGACAGCAGTGAAATACAAGTCGGCGTATCCGGTGTGCCGAAATTCCGTCTCGCAAGTATTATTTTGTATATCAGCTCTTGTTGCATTTACGAGTACACACAGCTGAAAGTTGTAAATCATACATTTAAGAACGTATTAATATTTTTAACATGTACACAAATTGTCATTGAAATATCATCAGTAATGTTCAAGTTATTGCATTTTTTGTCACTTACTAGTAAACAACAATGGTTGCTAAGGTGAACTTAATTATATTACAATACAGACAATTACTCTCATGAATTCCTCTACACTTTCAAACTCTGTTTGTTTTATCTATCAAGTTAATCGAGGTAAATATTGCAGAAATTACCTTACTCCACATTTCCTTACGTGTACAAGGAAATACAGAATGTTAAATATCACTCTATTTGAAAATTCAAACCAATTACTAGGAATACTTTGGGAACGTTTAGCACCCCAAAAAATTAGTGACATAAACTGATTGCTTTTACAAGCTATGCATCTCAAATACACGAGGTTGGTCTGAAAAGTTTCCCACCTAAACATGAAGATGACAGCAGCTAGTTAATTTCGTTGTTCATATGTTGACAGTTACTCACCAATGTTTCAGCCATTTTGTACGCTCAGTTGTTCTGGATCTGTCGCTCGTGTGAGTTGATGTGAGATATTTTTTTTATGAAGATGGGACAAAATCGAGCATCGAGCATGTTTTTTGAAGTTTAGGATATGGAGATGTTATTGCTTTTTACAGAAGTGTTATATATTATTTAAATGAAGTGTGTTTTTAGAATATTTATAAACTTTTTGAGTTAGTTTTTAAATTGGTGGATTGGGATGAAAAGGATTTGTGGTTTTTAATTTGAGAATGAAGAGCATTTTATATGAAGTTATTATACAAATGATGATGAATGGTTGAATAAGTGTTTTGGTATTTATAATAACTTTATTATATAGTAAATATGATAATTGAGTTGATTGAAGGTTTTGTTTTTGTGGTTGAAAATTATTAGAAATTGTTAAATGTGTTTGTGTAGTGTTTAACGCCCGCTTTTACTACATACGGCACCGCAGGCGGTGACACTGATGATACATGGGATGAAGATGGAGCAACGGTGGAATGAGATGGCGCGGGAAACCGGAGGTCCCGAAGAAAACCCGCCCCAACGCCGTGTTGTCCCCCACAAATCTCACTTTGCGGTCGCCTGTGATTGAACCCGGGCCGCCTTGGTGAGAGCCAAGCGGTCTAACCACTGAGCCTCGGCGTGGCCTAGAAATTGCTAAATCTTGGATATTTGGATTTCTTTATATGTAAGATTTATTATAAATTTTTTAGTTTATATTTTGATTAATTTATCTTGTAAAGGTTATTTATAGCAAAATTTGGAAATTTTAGGTGTGTTTTTTAAGTGATTTTTGAAATTGATAATGTGTAGTGGAAGAGATTTGTAATGATAAGAATCTGTGTTATATATTGAGTAGAAAGTATAATGTATGTAGTTTTGTTAGTTATTATTGTAAATATGTATGATGAATATTATACAAATAAAAATATTTAGTAATTATTTTCCACTTATCTTAAGAAGTTGATGACAATACTTCTATCTTCTTTCTAAGAGATTAATTTCATGGATATTTGCCCACATCTTCAGTCCACACATTTCGTTGTCAAGGATACCATATATTTACGTATTTAATTACTATTTAAATTAGTAAATATTTTTATTTGTATAATATTTATTATTCCACTGCAACTAGCTTCATTTTCTGTGTAATGTATGATGAAGTTGAAGAAATTGTGGTATTGTTATGGTTGATTAGTTAAATATTTAATATAATTGTTTTTGTGCAATTGTTGTAATTTAAAAATTTATTTATATATCTTTTTTAAATATTGTATTTAATTGATGTGTAAGAAGAGTGTAATAATATTTTATGAGTGAATCTATTTTAAGTTTTAAAGAGTATATAAGATTTTATAATTTTTTTTCTGGTATTAGTTTTTGAAATGAAGAAATTTTTAAATTTTGATTTGTATAAAGATTTTGGTTTTAATTTTAAAGTTATAATAATATGAGTTAATTTAAGTATTTTAATGTATTGGTTACCGGTATGTATAGTACCGCATACCGGTATTTTAGTAAATTGTAGGTGTAGGTATATTATAATTTAACTGGATACCAGTTAATTGCTCTACTGGGTACCAGTTTTTGAGTCTTATTTTTGTTACGTATTTCATATTTGTAAATTGGTAGCTTTGTATTTATTTTATTTTGCTTTTTAAAATTTACTATCTGAAAATTTTGTAATGTAATTGTAGAGTTTTGGAATTGTTTTTGGTTTAAATAAATAATAATTTGGAAATCATGTCCCAGTATTAGAAATTAGGAAACGGGATGTAGATTATCAGATTTTATTTATTTATTTATTTTATTTTATCCCGCTGCTATTAAATATTTGTTTTCGAAAGGCAATTACCCAATTCAAAGATGAATTGGATTCTGTGTATGGGGCCTCTGCACCATCAATTACCACAGTGAAATTTTGCGTAGCTGAATTTAAACGTGACCGAAAAGGCTTGCGAGACGGTGAACTTTCGGAACGTCTAAAAGTGCAACTACCGACGAAAACATCGCCAAAGTTCACCAAATGAAGTTAGACGACCGCCTATATAAAGTGAGAGAGATAGCAGAGGCTATGAACATATTGTCCCGACGATGCCCACAAAAGCTTCGGAGCAGAGAGATAAGCGCGGATTCTGTAAACAAATATTCTGCAGATACAGATAACAGACGGATCGTGTATCACTGACATATAAAGCATGCCAAAACAGATAAAGTTAGAACTTTCTGGTAACATCTTGATTGATGGGGGGCGTTGGGTTTCTTGATTGTTCTGGAACAGTCTGGAATTACCAGTGGAGGTATTTAAGGAAGCAACGCCTCACCAAGAGTCAGTCGTGAACAGTAGTAAACACAGTAAGTAGTAAACAGTTGTAGAGTGTTGTTGTAACGAGAGCTGATGTAATCAGAACGCTGTTTGTTGTGGTCATCGACCTTGGTAGATTGTGATTGTGTATGTGACGTAATTCTGTTGTAACCTGCTACTGTAAGTGTATTTCTACAGAAATAAAGAACATTAAGATTTCTGCAAATTGGACTTAATTCTATGAACCCACAAAGTCACCATATCAAAAGAACGTGTCTGTCACATATTAAATCAACAGTTAGACATGAGAAAGCTGTCCGCGCGTTGGATGCCGCGTTTGCTCACGTTAGACCCAAAACGTGTTTGATAGAACATTTCCAACGCTCTGTTGGCGCAGTTCAGGCACAATAAATCCGAGTTTTAGCACCAATTAATTACTATAGATGAAACTTGCATACACCATCATACGCTCGAAACAAAAATACAGTTCAAACAGTAGACTGCAAAGGGGGAACCGGCTGAAACAAAATCAAAAGCTGTTTTCTCGGGACTCTTTTTTTTTTCGAGGGGATAGTCATGCAATTATTTTAATCGATTATCTTCAGAAAAGAAACAACAATTACAGGAGTATACTACGCATCATTACTTGACAAGCTGAAGGCAGAACTTGCGGAAAAACGGTCACATTTGCCGAAAAAGAAAATCCTATTTCACCAAGACAACGCACCGTCTCACACCTCAGCGGTTGCAATTGCGAAAATCTAGAATTACGGTTTGAACTGCTTGACCTCCGCCTTACTTACCAGGTCTAGCCCCAAATTTCGCTCGCAGGACGGAGAGTTTCGTCAAATGAAGAGCCAATCACCTTCGTGAACAATTATTTTGCAGATGAAAACGCCGAGTACAATTTGGGCGGGTTACATAGACGGGAGCATCGCTGGGAGAAGTGTGTAGAGTTACAAGGAGACTATGTTGAAAAACGCCGAGTACAATTTGGACGGGTTACAGAGATGGGAACATCGCTGGGAGAAGTGTGCAGAGTTACAAGGAGACTATGTTGAAAAACGCTGAGTACTATTTGGACGGGTTACAGAGATGGGAGCATCGCTGGGAGAAGTGTGTAGATTTGTCAAATGAAGAGGCAACCCCCTTCGTTAACAGTTATTTGCAAAGAAAAACGCCGAGTACTATATGGACGGGTTATAGAGATGGGAGCATCGCCGGGAGAAGTGTGTAGAGTTACAAGGAGATTATGTTGAAAAACGCCGAGTACTATTTGGACGGGTTACAGAGATGAGAGCATCGCTGTGAGATGTGTGTAGAGTTACAAGGAGACTATGTTGAAAAACACCGAGTACTATTTGGACGGGTTACAGAGATGGGAACATCGCTGGGAGAAGTGTGTAGAGTTACAAGGAGACTATGTTGAAAAACGCCGAGTACTATTTGGACGGGTTACAGAGATGAGAGCATCGCTATGAGATGTGTGTAGAGTTACAAGGAGACTATGTTGAAAACCGCCGAGTACTATTTGGACGGGTTACAGAGATGGGAGCATCGCTGGGAGAAGTGTGTAGAGTTACAAGGAGACTATGTTGAAAAACGCCGAGTACTATTTGGACGGGTTACAGAGATGAGAGCATCGCTATGAGATGTGTGTAGAGTTACAAGGAGACTATGTTGAAAAACACCGAGTACTATTTGGACGGGTTACGGAGATGGGAGCATCGCTGGGAGAAGTGTGTAGAGTGGTAAGGAGAATGTGTTGAAAAACGTCGAGTACTATTTGGACGGGTTACAGAGATGGGAGCATCGCTGGGAGAAGTGTGTAGAGTTACAAGGAGACTATGTTGAAAAACGCCGAGTACTATTTGGACGGGTTACAGAGATGGGAGCATCGCTGGGAGAAGTGTGTAGAGTTACAAGGAGACTATGTTGAATAACGCCGAGTACTATTTGGACGGGTTACAGAGATGTGAGCATCGCTGTGAGAAGTGTGTAGAGTCACAAGGAGACTATGTTGAAAAACGCCGAGTACTATTTGGACGGGTTACAGAGATAGGAGCATCATAGGGAGAAGTGTGTAGAGTTACAAGGAGATTATGTTGAAAAACGCCGAGTACTATCTGGACGGGTTACAGAGATGAGAGCATCGCTGTGAGATGTGTGTAGAGTTACAAGGAGACTATGTTGAAAAACACCGAGTACTATTTGGACGGGTTACAGAGATGGGAACATCGCTGGGAGAAGTGTGTAGAGTTACAAGGAGACTATGTTGAAAAACGCCGAGTACTATTTGGACGGGTTACAGAGATGAGAGCATCGCTATGAGATGTGTGTAGAGTTACAAGGAGACTATGTTGAAAACCGCCGAGTACTATTTGGACGGGTTACAGAGATGGGAGCATCGCTGGGAGAAGTGTGTAGAGTTGGAAGGAGAATGTGTTGAAAAACGCCGAGTACTATTTGGACGGGTTACAGAGATGAGAGCATCGCTATGAGATGTGTGTAGAGTTACAAGGAGACTATGTTGAAAAACACCGAGTACTATTTGGACGGGTTACAGAGATGGGAGCATCGCTGGGAGAAGTGTGTAGAGTTGGAAGGAGAATGTGTTGAAAAACGTCGAGTACTATTTGGACGGGTTACAGAGATGGGAGCATCGCTGGGAGAAGTGTGTAGAGTTACAAGGAGACTATGTTGAATAACGCCGAGTACTATTTGGACGGGTTACAGAGATGTGAGCATCGCTGTGAGAAGTGTGTAGAGTCACAAGGAGACTATGTTGAAAAACGCCGAGTACTATTTGGACGGGTTACAGAGATAGGAGCATCATAGGGAGAAGTGTGTAGAGTTACAAGGAGACTATGTTAAAAAATGCCGGGTACTATTTGGGCGGGTTACAGAGATGGGAGCATCGCTGTGAGAAGTGTGTAGAGTCACAACTAGACTATGTTGAAAAACGCCGAGTACTATTTGGACGGGTTACAGAGATAGGAGCATCATAGGGAGAAGTGTGTAGAGTTACAAGGAGACTATGTTGAAAAACGCCGAGTACTATTTGGACTGGTTACAGAGATGGGAGCATCGCTGGGAGAAGTGTGTAGAGTTACAAGGAGACTATGTTGAAAAATAAAAAATAAAAATAAAAAGCATCTAAACATCTAAAAAAATATCTTCTATATTTATTAGTTCGGAAACTTTTCAGATCACACTTGTATGATAATTCATCAATAGTGTTTTTCTTCTAGTGTTTCGTTGACCTTTTGTTTTCCATAAGGGGTACACAGACTCACACACGCACACACTCCTTCACAAAGACTTTTTTAAGAAAAAAATCCTAGTTTTTGAATCAAAACGTCTTAAAAACATATTTTTATTAAAATTTTGGCATCAAACTTTTGGATACAATATAGGGGAGTTAAGTTAATAGAACACACTCCGGCCTCTGTCTACCGCACGGCATGCGTTACACAGTGATGAGGGGGAAAAAGAGGAAGAGTGTGAGGGAGGTTCCGAGAGTGGCATGGAGGGGACGAAGTAGACATCTGCATAGTTAACTAATATCGCAGATTTCAGAATCACCTTACAGCTTAATAAAGTCAAATCAAATACTGAAATCAATAATTCAACTACCACATGTACTCTGATCTTTAAAATGCAACAATTTATTGTCTCAGAAACGTTGCACACCAAGCAAGAGGTACATATTGTTGAAAATGAAACAGGAATATCTTAACTTGGCGTGGGTGTAAGGAAAACCGGTTTAAAATTCAAGCTGACAGTTTAAACTGTCATAATGTCTAGAAAGCAAAGTAAAATGTGAACACCTTTTTTCAAGCAAGATGCAGTTTGTAAAACTTGCTTATTATTTTGTCCTTGGCATCTGCTGAGTAAATAAGATTGGAATTCTCGGCAAACGGACGCGAAGTTAAAAGGTAGAATGTACTGGATTCTACAGGGTATTTCAAAAGAGGTTGTATTATTTTAACTCTTTCTTATTTGTAGTAGTTATAGTAGAGAAGGGAAGGTTACATGCACACGATTTTAAGTATGCAATAACAATCACTCTTGCATAAACTATTTTCTTCCCATTACATTTTTGGCAGAAATATCTACGAGGGTGGTTTAAAAAGTAATGCCTCATATTTGTTTTCCTTAAATAAGTAACTTATGTGAAAACTTTGCATTTAGCGCAATTCCTCAAACCTTCTTCTCCAATCCCCTGCAGTAGTAACTTCCTAAGTCAACAGGTGGCAGCACTGCATCTTCTTGCAAAATGGCTGACATCGACATCCGTATTAGACAGCGTTCTGTGATTGAATTCTTGACTACGGAAGGTGAAACACCAATTCGCATTCACGAAAGGCTAAAAAAATGTGTATGGTGATGCAACGGTGGATGTCAGCACTGTTAGACGATGGGTTCGTCCCTGTAACGAAGCTGAAGGGCAAACACCATTGGCAGATGAAAAGCGAAGCGGCAGGCCGGTGACTGCAGTGGCTCCATGCAACATTCAGCGAGTCGATGGCATCATTCGTGGTGATCGTCGGGTAACAACAGGTGAATTGTGTGGCATTACCTCCCTCAGTAAAGGCAGTGTGATGACGATTATTCAACAACTGGGTTACTCAAAAGTTTGTTCACGTTGGGTACCAAGAATGTTAACCGCCCAAAACAAAGAAACAAGGGAAACAATAGCCTCCGAAAACTTGCAGCGCTTCAATTTGGAGGGAGAGGAGTTTCTATAGAAATTGTTACCGTAGATGAAATGTGGGTTCATTTTTTGAACCTGAATCAAAGAGGCAGTCAATGGAATGGCATCACACGTCACCGAAGAGAAAAAAATTCAAACTCTGCGGTCGGCAGGAGAAGTTATGGTGACAGTGTTTTGGGATGCAGAGGGTGTGCTTATGATTGATTTTTTGGAGCAGGGATGCATAATAAATTTTGTCCAATACGTCAGAACTCTCAAAAAGCTGAAAGTACGTCTTCGTCGAGTTCGCCCAACAAAAACTATGGCGGATGTTCTTCTTTTGCATGACAATGCAAGACCACACACCAGCCGTTACACCACTGCAGAAATTGAGAAATTGGGATGGCAAGTCTTACCTCACCCTGACCTGGCACCATCAGACTTCCATCTGTTCGGGCCACTAAAGGAAGCTCATCGTGGGATTCATTTTGAAGATGAGGCTGTGAAAACGTCCGTGCGTCAATGGCTTAGGAAGCAAGACTGTGTGTTTTACCACGCTGGAATACATGCCCTAGTTAAAAGGTGAACCAAAACTGTGGTAAAGGACGGATATTATATTAAATAGTGACAAATTAAGCGTCAATGTTGTAGTTTTCAAGCTATGTAAATTGGATTCAATTTTCTTGGAATTAAAAGAGAAAAAATATGGGAGACATTTTTTTTACCCACCCTGGTTGTCACCACAAAATCTTGCCTCTGAGAATAGCCCTGTATATTGATATATAAAGACTACTTAATTTTGGTCATCGGCCTCCTATTGAGTCCTGAGCTTCTTTTACTTGTCATAAGTCTACTACACTAGACCATCGGCTTTACTTCGCTTTTGAAGGAAGCCACAATAAGGACTTTTATACCCGCACAAATAACGTCCCCTCTACCGTGTGTGAACTTATGTTACCCTTACCCTACCAGATTTATATTAAACTCAAGTTACAGATAATACATTTATAATATTTGTGAAAGAAATGTCAGTAGTCTTAAAATATTAGAAGCATGGGCAACCCTGCAACCGTTAGTTTACTAACTGGGTTTTCTGAAGACGACGACATGTAAAAAGACAAAAACAAAAGGTTTGCAAGAAACGTGCGCTTGGCAAAGTTTCAGTTCTCAGCTCCAGGATCGTAAACCGACGCAACACTAAGCCCCAACATAAAATTTCTTCGGCGCCTTTCTTTTCCAACTTATCCTGGGAAATCGATTTTCTGTTGTGTTAAAATTTAATTTTAAACTCTGGCTGAAGCAGGGCTTAAAAGTGAAGGAGGTACCATAAACCGATCTCGTTCTTTGCATTCGTGACTGTTACATTGCATTTTTCCTCTTTCTAATCTTGTACATATGGATGCGAAAAGAAATAGACCAGAAAATGACACGCGTGTTTATTTGCGAATATATCTTGGGTGCGTGACATAACCTCTTAGGGAACTCTCGCGATCCTACCGGCGTTTTCTCTATATAAAGATAGAAACAAAGGCAATATCCAGTGAATCCCCGAGATAAAGAGTAAACAAGGATAGGTACATATAAGACGAAAAAGAAACTTCATTTTTGCCATATGAATGTCATCTACTGTGTGATCGAATCCTATTGTACTGACTTCTCCACGACCTAACGTTAGCTAATCAGCCGGCCTCGGAACTTACTGAAATATATTTTTTTCTGCGTCATCACAGACAGTACAGAATGCAATATAAGTTCATTTCTCTTAAAAATGCTATTGACTACTTTTATTTTGTAATATTTTTTTTTCATTTTTCGGGATTTTAATGCCTATTAGTCATTTTAAGGAAATATTCTACCGCTTATTGCATTTTGTTCAGTTTTTTTTTAAATCTTTTAAACAACTTTTTTACGTTATTGACATGTACAAGATGCGTTCAATTCTTTTTCAGGACTGGGACCAGAGAGGAACCAAGACAGTCACGGCCTCGCATCAGCCGGTCTGACGACATGATCCAGCGAGTAAAGAACGTTGTTTTGGAGGATCGCCGATTGAGCATGTTCAGATCTTCATGCAGGACTATGTGCACAGATCCCACGGAAATGCCAGTTTTGGAGGCGACGTCTGCAACTGTCTTCCTTTGTTATCACACGATGTTCTGCCTTCACTGAATTGTCGCACCCAGGAACGCACATTAGACACATCAATGGTACCATCACCACATACCTCACTCAACTGGCGATGAATTTCAATAGGTGTCACCACGAAAATTGAGATAACGAGTAGCTAAACGCTGTTCTTGCAATGAAAACGTGGCCATTTCAAGTATCAAAATCAGTCCTTAATCTCGTCCCTGCCACTAGAGTTCTGTGCACTGTACAGTGCTGCCATCTCTGTCACGCATTCAAAAAGAGTCCACGTGTGTTAAAAAAAACAGAAATTCCTATCTGGTTCCAGTCCTGATAAAAAAATAGGTGTTATAACTTGAAGGCATCTTGTACTTACATTAGAAACTGACATCCCTCCGAAACTGTTTCTGCCTACGGCAGAAGTCTTTGAGGTTATGTATATGCAAGCTATTTGCTCATTGCATGCTTCTTTTATGACCACAGGGCATAAAACATGAAAATGTTTTACTTTTCGTAACAGATACAGCAAAATATAGGATGAAATCGGGACCAAAATTAAAAAAGTTTACACCAAAGTTGTTCACGTAACATGCACAGCGCATGCACACAATCCTGCGCCTATAGTTACTCGAAACTTAAGGAATGATCCTCAAGTTCACGGAAGTTTGACATTTATCAGTGCCAAATTTTCAATTTGTCAGAAACAATAAACACAGCTGGCTGGCCCCGTACCTCAGGCGGTAGAGCACCTGCCTGCCGTGCTAGGGGTCCCGGGTTCGATTCCCGGCGGTGGGGGTGGGGATTTTTCTCCCACCAAGATAATTCCTCATCTTCCCAGAGTCTGGAAGTATGAATGAGAGTGCGAATGTGTGCGTGATTAAAACCCAACGAATACAAGTTAATACCTTCGGTATGTTCCAAGATAGAACGGTCGCCGATATGACCATTGCAGTTAAAGGCGGGGTATAAATGGAACAAATAAAAAATAACATAGCTAGTAAAATTAAATGAGGGCATACATGCGGATAAAGGTATGCAGGAACATTTGCAAAAAATGTGTGGGGAATACTTGTCAATAAGTTTATGAGAAAATGAAAAATATATTAGAAAAGAACTTTGAGTATCAGTCATTGTATAAAGTTGAGAAGGTTTTGCTGGGTGAACATTTTGACTTTAGTTTTTTTGAAGAAGGTTTTTCTCATCAGGGAACCTTGGTCACTTCAAATTTGTGCCCATGACGTCAGTTGAAGTAGAGAGGAGTTTATCAAATTATAAGAGTGTTCAAGACAACTAGCGATCCTTCAAAGCCGAGAAGCTATTAATGGCAATTGTGTTTATTGCAATGCTGAATAAAGGTATTTTACAAATGTAATGATTAATAAAAATTATATATATTTTAAATTTTGAACCTCAAAATTACAACAAAAATAGCAGCCATTTAATACCATTTTCTCCAAAATTTAAGGGCATTTTACTGCTCAAAATTTTCTCTGATTCGGGTCATTAACTTCTGAGCCCTACTAATCAGAGACATCAGAACATCTTCCCCACATAAGTAAATCACGTGATAGGACCTGGTAACACGTTACTGCTGTATATACTTGGTTGCCATGTTAGTCTAATTTCAAAATGGACTACAGCTACAATTGGAGGAAGCTCAAAGTGGGCTTCAAATGACTGCATGGATTTTTTTCTGTTTACACATGTCTTTAGATCATGTGGGAAGATTTACTTAGAAAAGTATGACACGTGATCAGTGAAAGACAAGTTGACAAACAAGTCTAGTACAATTTCACCACACATAACCTGATTGTTGTGGTAACTACAGAAAGAAAAAAGCTAGGATCGGAAACCACTGCATTGTGGTCATTAATTGCTGATGTAATGTCCATGAGAATAACTAGGAGATACCTACCTGACCTCGAGCACCAAGACAGAAACATTGAAAATATATATCATTAGTAGATGATAATTGCATATTTGAAATTTAAACATATATTTGAAAGAGAAATAGATTGGAGTTCATAAAAACCTCTGACCTATCACTAACTTAATACAATAATGAGAAGCCTATGTTGCCGTGATTTGCTAAAATATTGGGCGGAATAATCATCTAACATAGATGCACGTAAGATTGTACGAAAACAAAGAAAAGACACGAAATTCAGAAATGCACTCTGTTTAACAATATAAGTCTCGACTATTATCGTCCCCCAATGAATCCCCAAATGAATTAGGAACGTAAATCTAATTTATGATGGGGTTCATCTGTAAATGTTTAGAAATATCACACAAGTATTATAAAATTTAAAAGTTAAGTACCTACAGCAGTTCTTCTGAGGATTTTTTACACTTAACATAAGAAATTTTAATATGGACTTGAATTGTAATAGATCTGCGCCGTGGCGTAGTGCTGGAGTGTTGTACTCTGGTTCCCTTCCACGGAAAGTACTCGGGTTCGATCGCACCTGTAGCGATCCTGTAGGACTGGTGTTCAATCGGCAATTTAATATAAATCAAATAAAATTAAATTAAAATTAAATTTAACATAAATTAAATTAAATATATGTGATCATAATATGAATTAATATAATACTAAACTAATAAATAAGCAAATAAATAGTTAAATTACTTAAAGGATGGTATAAAAACGTAATATAATTATAATTACGTATTGATGGAGTAATTAGAGATATATATTTATTAGGACACATAGGTATAAATAATATATAGGTATAAACGTTTTACTGCATAAATTGAGTAAAAAAATTCTTGTTTCTTTTGTTTTGTTTATACGTTATTAGGGTTTAATAACTGAATTGGAAGCTTTAATATTATATATAGGGAAAATAAATTAATCTTTTATGAACTGGTAAAAAGGATTCATAATTTGCTTCTTTTATAATTAATATTTTTGGTCGTGTAATATGGGTGAGATATGTTGTGGAATGTTTTTTTTTAAGTTTTGTTAAGCATAATAAAAAATAAAATTAAAAACAGTTATGCTGTGTTGGTTACCAGTACAATTTAGCGCCGCTGCTACCCGGCGACTAATTTTTAGTGGTAAATCTTTGTTTTTGTTTTTTTTTTTGTTTTATTAATAGCTGGATACCAGTAATAAATTATGTAATATTAATGGTTTCGTTCATTGTTAATTTTATTTCAGTATTTATTTTAAAATATATGTATTAAAATGGGGAATGGTGTGAAAATAAGAAGAAAGAAAGTTTAAATATGTTTTGTGTTTGTTTAAAAAATGTATTTACTGTAGTGTATTAGTATTTTTTTCATGTTTTTTGTTTATTTTTAGGAAGAGTAGTTTTAATACCTGTAGAAAAACTTTGTATAAATTATATAAACGTTAATAAATATAAATTTGGAATATTTACACTCGTGCTTGAGAAATTAGGTGCCAGGTTATGGTATTGCAGATTTTATTTATTTTATTTACTTATATATATATATATATTTATCTATTTATTTATTCATTTTTTGTTCAATGGGCACCATGAGGAATTTGAGGAAGCTGCAATAGGTAGCGAATCCTGGTCAAAGAATGCCAACTTTCCTGCTGGGGATGCCCAGATGCTGACTACATCTGCTGCCCGTTTCTGTTAAATGATTGCTTTGGGTATGTGGGCGTTAGACCGGCAGTCGAGGTAGAGACCTAGGCTCGATTCAGCCATGGATTACATTTCTATTAACAACAGTTCTTAAAACATGTTGTCAAAAGTAGTCTATCAAGCCCAGATTGTCTGAAATACTTCCATAAAACTTATAAATGGTTAAAAAGCCTAAATTAATAGGAAATTAAGATAACTTTTTCCAATTATTCTATTTTTTTCTTCGCTCAATTGTGCAAAATCATAAAGTAAATTACCAGTGTTGCTAGTTCATAACTCAGGTAAGCCTTTTCTAATTCTAATTCCCAGGACTAGCATCCCTTGCGTTTCTGGAGTTACAATCGCAAATCACGTGTTCAAGAGGGACTGTCACAGAAGATGTATTATCTCTGACCCGCTGAGAGACCGGAATCTGAGACAATAGCAATCACTCAACAATGTGAATGAATGACCATGCAGTTCCTGCTAGCGAAGCTGGTGGTAATCCTTTGCTTTCCAAATAAGCTGAAATGGAATGGTTGTCTTCATAATTATCGCATTTGATTCATGTATTGCTGTGACGTCACATTGTCTATTTAAGGAGGAAAGAAGAAAAAGTACTGCACAACATATCCAAAGTCCCCCGCACGGCGCCAGCCAACAGGCTACACCAGGAACTGGTATCCTCGTAATTGAAAAATGTATTTAAAAAATTAAGTGCACTGCCCTCCAACGCCAACCCCCTAATCCGAACCAGGCACTTACGAAAAGAGGGATGACAAATAGAGACATCCCTTATTCCTTCTCATTAGAAAGACTCTTACACGAAAGGTCGCCATCGAAGCCTGCTTCCACCTTGACCACTTAACCAATTATAACCCCAGATTTCCTCCCCTGCGTCAACCTCCTTAACTTTTAGTTACAGGTTTCCCATAACAACCTGACAACGCCGATGTATCACAACCAAAGCCTGAAATAGTGCAGTTCAAAGACCGACCTGACGAAGAGTAAGATCTATCGAGCTCTGCCACCTTGTATACACGTTGATACATGTTAATCTATTTTTAGCCACCCACTAACCTATGACAAAAACTAACCTAACTACTCAGACCCATCCCTACTAACCTTTTAATCACCTAATGCATTTTATGCTGACGATACAGTTAGGGCCTAGCCATGTTTGGAACTCCGGATACGTATATGACGCGCTTGCATCCCTCGGATGACAGCAGTTGCATGACCGTCATTAACCGGGGTGTTTCAGCGTCCTAGCTATGACACCGACATGTCTGACCTGCGCGTGGCTGCCATCACGTAGTAATTCCTAATCCATCGGCATGCTATGGTACATCATGACCATATCAAGCTCGCAGGAGTACAGGATTGAGTAAACAATTA
Source organism: Mantis religiosa (assembly GCA_030765055.1). Lineage (NCBI taxonomy): Eukaryota > Metazoa > Arthropoda > Insecta > Mantodea > Mantidae > Mantis > Mantis religiosa. Next base: position 29,083,620 of record CM060954.1, read on the forward strand.
AAGCTCTAGAGCTCACTACCACAGGATCTCCTTTACAGTGATGACACTTCCACTTCTGGATGATCTACTGTTCCAATTTGATTTTCCATTCTTCTGTTCTACTGTGTAAATTCTCTCTATTGAAGTATGTATACCATTTTTAGTTCAGTATCACAATTGTGTTAGTGCAGTAACACGTTTGTTTTAGTTCAGAGGAGGCACACTGTGCTACCTTTACAATGTTATTACTTTATAATTATCTTGTATCTGTTCTCTCAGATCTGCAAAGCATGTATTGTTGCTGACCGATCTAATAAATATATTTAAAAAAACAAATTACTGTAAAAGTATTAGTAGGACTGGTAAAGGGCCAGATCATAACACCAGTCAGATGCACATGTGCACAACTTAGCAAATGAAAAAATAAGAAAATTACATATACAGTTACTTCCAAAAGTATTCGTCTAATGCATGAGTTTATGTTTAAGGATGTATGGATAGTGGAAGATCATCAGAATAAAGCACTGCAGGGACACTGCCTTATTTATTGATTAGTGTAATACAGAATATAATAAAGAAACACAGTATCTATTCATATAAATAAAGTTTAAATATTCTAAAGTAAAGATATGCAATATAGCATGCAAAATAGGTATTCGGTTAGTACTTAGTACGCCCTCCGTTCCTCTTTATAATCTCTTGCATTTTCCTTGGCGTGGATTTCACCAAAAATTGTGTTGTTTCCACTTTAATTTTATGCCATTCCTCTAGTATAGAGTTCTTTAAATTCTTTATATTAGATATCTGATGATTCTTAATATTTTTGTCCTGTATACTCCACAGATTCTATATTGGATTCATGTCTGGGAATTGCGGTGTTGTCGGCATCCATCGTGGAGTATTATACAACAACCATAGTCTTGCATCTAGAGCTGAGTGTTTTGCATCATTATCTTGTGTGAAAATATATTCCTCAGAGAGACCCATCTTAATCATACTTCTGGAAAGATGTGTTTTAGAATGTTTATATAAACCTTATGGTTCATAATTCCACCAATACAACACATATCCCACACACCATTTGCACTCATATAGCCCCAGACAAGTACTGAACCACCCCCATGTTTAACTGAAGCTGTTATATTTTTTTCATCGAGCCCACAGTTCTTTTTTCTGCACACTATTACTCGCCTTTTGATTTAAAAGAGCTCAAATTGTCTCTCAAATTCAATCTTTTTCCAGAAATCAAACCCATCGTATTTATATTCTCTTGCAAAAGCAACTTGCTTCTTTCTGTTGATTTTACTGATGTATGGTTTTCTGCGAGCTGTTCGGCCTCCATACTCTGGTTCATAAATCACTTTCTTATAGTTTGTGCTGAAATGTACTTTCCTGTGTGTGTATGAACTGCAATACCAAGTTTTCGAGCACTTAGTTTTAGATTTTTCTTGATTTTTAGTTTTCCATCTCGGATAGACTGCAGGACGACCGCTTCTTGATTGATTTTCGTCTGTTTTGTAAGTTTTGTTCCGAAAAACCGGCATATAGTAGTCGTCACTGTACTGGTAGGTCTTCCAACTGTTTCTCCAATTTCTTGAAAAGATTTTTCTTTTTTAAATGACTTGATGCAAATTTCTCTTTCTTCTTTTGTAGTTTTACGACGTTTTCGAACAATGTTACTTAAATAGCAGTCAACGGCTTTGAAAACAGTGATGGAACTATGAACGACAGTGGATGAAACACAACTGCATAACAAAAGGGAAGTGGTGTGTGTCAGCGAGGCACCATACCTGGGATCTTGTTTATAATCTGTATAGTCAACTGGTGTGCACGTCGGCCGCTGCCTTTGACGAACCCTTATAATCGTTTTACAACCCCCGCCCTCCTTCTCCCAGAACTTTCTGCAAGGTTGCCACCTTTCTTGATACGTCATGGGTATCGTACGTCTATATATATATATATATATATCGCCAAGCTTCAATTATACTGGAATACATAATAACCTTTATTTATTCAAACTGTGGTATTTGAAACCCAGCTCTTTTAGGAGACCGCGCAAAGTGCAGCGCCCATAAGGAAAATCACAACTTTCTTGCAAATCTGCAACCAAATCGTCTTAAGGTGGGCGCTCTCCCTTTTGCATAGAATCTATAAATTTCTCGACGAATTAAGTCGCATGTGAAATTATCTACTTTAGAGAAACGTTGTCATTTGTTTCCACACTTGATCGGCGTCTTTGGTATTCCTTTCGTAACAATATTTCTTACTGTATTTCTGTGAATACCCAGAATTTATCATCAGGTTCATTGCACGATCACTTACCAAGATTATTTGTCAGCACATATTTATATGTGTTCAAAACAAGCGCTTGAATTTTCTTAGAAACAGTTCCCGTTATAACTTTGTTTTTTGAGGCTTTTCCAGTAATATAACTCGGCCCAGTTATTCACATTATTGTCATCACTTTGATTATTTTCACTTGACTGAAAGTAATCCACTACTTGATTTGCATTTATCACTGCAGTTCCCTCCCACGGTCTCCACATCGTGACACACAACGAATTTCTGCACGTAATGAAACAGATCAAGTGGAAGTTGGCACTTTGGCAACTGAGACTGCACGTCGAGAGACATGCGACTGTCACTTCGAGAAAATCAGGTTTGCTATTGGTCCTCAACGACAGTGTTCCATTTCCGAAGTGTGGAGATAGATTTATGACGGTCATTAGTGGGCGTAGTAGTTTCCTTTGAGGGGCTAACTACACTCAGGTTCACTAGACAGACTTTACTAGACGAATACTTGTTTGACATTAAATGGAACATAATTTTAAATTCCGTGGAGCTGTTCACTAATTAAGCAATATATGAACCCAAATTGTGTTTTATTTCTAAATCTAGATATCAACAGAGATAAGGAAATAGTTATTGTTCGCTTTTTATCTATATTTTTCTGATTGTTCTTGTTATATTCTATGTGCTATGACTAGACCAATACTTTTTGGAGTATCTGTATATGAAGCAATGCATATTGCATTCGAATTCGCGAGTAGATGAAGTTTTGAAAGTTAGAAAGTAAATGAAATGTTTAAAATCCTCAGCTAAATTTATCAGCCAACTGAAGTGGTTTTGTCTATCCTTGCACAAACCCAGAAAACGATGCCACTAAAGCATCTAGTAGCAGATTCAACAGATATTGGAGAAGGCAGTATGGTGTACTTCATTATTATACACGTAAAACAATGACAAACATGGATCAAAAGTGAAGTACAGTTAGCGACTTTAATGCAGCTGGTAGCCTATAAAAGGAACACCTAAGGCTCAGTATACACAGCAAACGTTTTAACGACCAAATAAACAATAGCTTCTTATCAAAAGTTCCCACGCCGTTACAGATGCATCACGTCTAAGCCAAAGGGCCAGCACTTACGGAAGCAAATATCGTAAAGTCTAGCTGCTTCCGTCCGTCCAGAGAATCGATGTCTGCTACTGTCGTAAACCACTGCCTTGAAGCAGACGCCATGTCAGCCAACATAACAGTTATCAAATGTTGATAAACTGAGCCTACAGTAGCAATTACGTCTCTCTGCTACACCGTAAAGCTCTTAAGTCATTTTTGTTTTGTTTCACGCGGATGCTTCATACCTTCTTAAGACATTTCCTCTTCCCTTAATTGTCCTTAAAGCTAAACAGAGCGGAGAAGAATTCGATGCGGGAAAATGACGCTAAATGATAGAACAGCTTTCAGCAAAAGCAACCATAATCCAATACTGCAGTTTTTTGTCAATCCCTGCTTCTTTAAAATTACTTGCCTCGCTGACACTAATTTTTCTGTTTGTCTTCCCTTTTTCTTTACCAGAATCTATTAACGTACGCCTTCAATGATTCAAACAAACCATATACAAGTAAGAATAGGTAGTAAACAGTCACAGTATGTAAGTGCACATACTTTCTTCTCCTGAGTGGCAAGTTTAAGGGTATGTATGACTGAAATTTTCAAATTCTGAACTAATAATGCTAGCTTTTTCAAATTTACACCATAGGTGTAGTATATTGTAAACATCTTACAACCTAAATTTAAACCATTTTTCTCCAGCAGTTTAAAAATTATGATAAATTTTGTATGTTTTTATTACGTCACTAAAAAAGTCCCTTGCGACAAAATATTTTGAATTTTGGTCTAATATTTTAACCCTATGTTCATAATACACATACTTTTTGAAATTGCTCTGGGTTTTTCTGTGTCTCCTTTAGTTTAGGTCACAAAAATTTTTTAATTTACAAATATTCTTTTTTTGCCTAAAAAACTGTAAGTTTTGTGTTTGAAAAATAAAAATATATGCTTATATACATTTCACAATAAAACCTAGGGCCATTTCCATTCCTCATGATATTCTGAACCTGTGTAGGAAATTTCATGAATGTAGTACAAAAACTGCATCGCAAGGAGCATTTTACAGGAAGAAAAATGCTGAAAATATGTATGAACATTGAGAAAACAGCTATTAAAGATTTGATTGCATAACTCACATTAAATTCCACCAGGCTGATAGGTTGGACCCTCAGATTTCTTTTTCCTCTCCTCTGTTGCTGCTTTATCCACCTTTTTCTTCTTTAGATGTTGCTTTTCTTCTGCACAACTTCGCTTCTTGCTTTGCAGGATACGAGTCTGATCTCGCTGCACTGAAGTTTTCCTTGCTGAGTCTACTACACTTTCACCTCTGATATTTCGCTGCAGCTCCAATGACTTAAGACTACCCATGTTAAACTCACTGATGCTTTTAATAACAGCAAGATCCAATTTTTGTTTTGATATGAAAACTTCCTTTGGGCACTTATTCCATATGACATGATGCAAAGATTCATTGGCATTCTGTGTTTTTCCTGTTTTGCGCCTCTCTAGTAATGTTGTAGAAGCCAGCCTCTGATATATTGGCAACATTTTAGGAACTATTTTGTCTTCTAAAGCCTTATTTTTCTTTTCTTGAATTGAAAATTTAAGAACGGAAAACAGACAAACAATGTGGATGTAGGCAAAAGAGGGCGTGACTCTGACAGAGTTTAAAGGCCACCGACATTTAAATAAGCATATAAAAATGGCGTCCGGGGGCAAGTTATGCATTTTTCACATTCGGGAATGTCTAAATTATTTTATAGAATTAAAATAAAAAAAGTCGTTATTTTCACGATTTTCATGAAATTTCAGTCATACATACCCTTAACCACAACTATCGGCTCACCTAACTGTTCGTAAGAATTTACGTACATTATGAATGCTTCCGAAGTCGTTTACTTTGTTCCATTTTTTCTTACACTTTTATCACACTAGTCTCTCTATCGCTCCTTTCTTAATTTGTTATTTATTTATGCTCTACAGCTTTAAGTCATATCGGACGATAAATTATGTCGCGTTAACTCGAACGTCCCTCACTCCGTCGGGCTTCGAAGCGACGATCTCTTGACTTCGTCGCTGTTGTGGCTGAGGAGCCGCAATTCTCTCAGAGTCCGCCTCGATGAGTATCTATATCACTACTGAACTATGGAATAGGAGATGTGGTTGGACTGGGATTTTTTCAGGGTTCTTGAACAGAGTCTTGAAATACTATTGTATCGGCGTCAAGAGGATTCGGTGCGTAGGCCACCATGCTGAGCCCATTTTTCCTATGCCCCCAAGTGGGGGCACCCCCGGGAGGAAGGATGAGGCGAAGGAGACAGAAGCGGCCAACCCAAGGAGTCACGACAGTACAGAGGGCAGGGTCCCTACAGTTTAACTTGGATAGAGACTTCCCTGACAGGCCAGGACAACGGACAGTTGAGTCCAGGGGATGATATCAAAAACTGTTAATGATATTTATACCCTTAGAAAAATAAAAGACGATTATAATTTTAAAATATTTACTTACCATCCTCGGATTAATAAACATTTTCAAAAAAAAAGAGTTTGGTATAACTTTAGTTCCTTAAAATAAATATAGTATTAATATTTATTGCATCTTTGAAAAAGATGAAATTCCTAATAATAAAAAATCTGGTATTTATCAGTTTAATTGTTTCGATTGTGATAACGTGTATATTGGAGTGACAAAACGTAATTTAGAAACCAGAACGAAAGAAAATTTTCCTAACATTAAGTATAAAAAGACTAACAAATCGGCCGTAGAAAATCATTTTTGGTCATTTAACCATGAAATAAATCCAAAAGTTAAATTATTAAAACAAATGGTTCGATAGATTTAAAGGTTTGGGAAAATATATTTATTTAAAAAAAAAAAAAACATCGCGTACTGAATTTTGAAATACCGGAAGTCGATTCTGTTTTTAAATTTGTTTTATTTTCAGATTTTGGTAGTTCTAACAAGAACAAGGCCGCGCCGTGGCTCAGTGATCATACCGCTTGGCTCTCACCAAGACGGCCCGGGTTCGATCCCAGGCGACCGCAAAGTGAGATTTGTGCTGGACAACACGGCGCTGGGGCGGGATTTCTCCGGGACCTCCGGTTTCCCCCGCCATCTCATTCCACTGGTGCTCCATCTTCATCTCATGTATCATCAGTGTCACCGCCTGCGGTGCCGTATGTAGTAAAAGCGGGCGTTAAACACTACACACATTTCTAACAAAAACATATTAACATCTAGCGTTCGTAACGATGGTGAAAGCTTTGTTGTTTCCGGCAGAAGATATGTAAAAGTTTACATGAAGTCGCGATCCCGGAGAATTTATAAACAAATTATCATCTTTTGTTATATTTGCTTGCTTCACTTTAATAGCTTCATATTTTACGTATTCACTATTTTGTTGGCTTATATAAAGCGCGGATTTCTTTAACCAAGGCTGTAGTTAGCGGAGAATTAAAGGGCAACTTTATCAGGGTACTTCAGTTCGAAGTCAAAGCGTACCAAATGTTCCGTATGTTTACGACGCTGAACACAAAAAACCACAAGACAACAAAGTTCTTCCGTTTTATGGCCACTGTGAGAAAATGCAAAGTTTTGTTAAAGCCCTTGAGAATATCTAGGTCATAGTTTATGAGCCACTACCAGCAGTCCTTCTCAAATAGAGATAGCTTTTCTTCTGGCTAAAGATGCCAGCAGACCACACATCGTCATTTGGCCGTTTATTGTCAAACTCAGCAGGATGGAAATTCTGGGTAATCAAATATACCAAACAGGTAAATTATACTGCAAAGTAGTTCCGCGAGTCCTTTCCTGCGAGAAGTGACGGGATACATCGAAGACTATTTTCCATGGGTGTTCCAATGTTGCTGAAGAAGACATTGACAATGTGTGAGGTTACAAACCGATTACAGAAGAAGATATTATTGCATAATGGGGTGTTACTGAAAATGAAAATGAAGTATATTCGGATTCAGGCAGTATTGATGAACCAGCTGTTGTTATGACCCACGTACAAGCAGTAGCAAACGTACAGAAATTGTGGAAGCAGATCTGGCCCTCTGTCTGGAGAGCCAACAGGATTTTTTCGAGAATGGGCACCACCACTTTAGTTCGCCTTCATCTGGCCAACCACTTGGAGCACGATGCTGCCTTGAGGACGGGGCTGCCCTTGTTAGCGCACTGCCTCAGAATCGAGGCAAGCAAATTGGAGCGTCACGTCCCGTGTCGGCGATGTTGTGACTACGGCACTGCGCCTCCACGTGCAGAGCTCCTCCGAGATGTCACTACTGTGGGTCTCGGTGCCTCACCACCGAGTGCAGGAGTCACGATCTACGGCACCAACGCAGATACTGTGCAACCTGCAATGGCGTAGGCCATTTCACAGGTCAGTCACAGTGCCCACGCTACCCCAGACCGAGGCATCCAACACAAGGCAACACAGCGACGACCAGGGAAGATATACCTCGCTCACCTCCTACACCAGCAGCAGCACCTACCACTCTGCCTCAAGAAGGCTTGAGGAAAACCCTTCAGGAACTTTGGAGGGAGGTGGAGAACATCGGAGCCCAGCTCACCTCTCTAGAGAACTCCATCACAGCTACGCAGTCCTCCAGAGATGAAATCCATGACCTCCACTCGGAGGTGCTCAACATTGCACCACGCCTTAGACAACTTGAAGAGACAGTCACCGCAAACACCACAGGGCGCCACTCAGAGCAGATTGACCAACGCTCTGTAAACAACACATCCAAACTCCAAACCCGGCTAGATCTGGCACAATAACATCTACAGCAACTCCACAACAGTGACAATTCATCATCTGTGAAGCGAAAGCTGTCACGGCTGGAGGAGAGTCACACCAGCACCGACGCCAAACTAGACCAGCCATCTATCTACAACTGCTCCACTGCCTGGTTGAGCATCAACTGCAAGTCAGTACAGAACTTCCTACTGTCTACCTTCCTGAACGTGCAAGGAGACACTATGCTCCCAATCCCCAACAATAAAGTCCACTAATCCAAAATAAAGTACTCATAATCCCCTTCGCTCATAATCGCTCAGGATTCCTACGCGATCCCGCACATTCTGCGGCAGCATTTAAATCTACGCTAATATCGGAGGTGCTAATGCGGGACTCCACAACTGGCAGGAGATAACTGCCATCCCTTACCCCTTTCCTACGTTACTACAAATAAATTCTGTTTTGTTAAAAAAGGGGGGGGATTGATGCTTTCTTTCGAGAGTCAAGGATCCTTCTGCTCGTAAGCGATACGCTAAACTGAGACAGCAGAAGCTCACTGCCTCTTACTACCGACTAGTTTGTAGATATATTATGCACAGTACAAATACATCGACTATTACGGTACATAGAGTATGTGTGCGTTTTTAGGTAATTTCTAAACTCAATTAAAAATAACTCAGCGATATTTACATGTAATTATCGCTTTTCCGTTATTCTCTGGATAAACCGAGTTTTTGTTAACTCGAATTGGCCCTGGACACATTTGGGTTCTATATTCTATAAACTTCACCTCTGGCTACATGCATTCAGTGGATACAACTTATTACGCTCACTTTCTTCTCGGGCAGCCAGGCAGGTGAAAAGATGATTAGATATCAAAGTTTCGGGAGTGTGCATCTCTCCCATCATCAGAATATTTATAAAATGTTATTACCACAAATGAAATACTGGATATAACATAACTATAAACAAAGACAAAACACTATCAAAATTTGCATTACTGAACAAAAGACTGTTTTCAGTAAATTAAATGCCAGGTCAGGAGATGGCGTGAGTATAGTAAATTGTGTCAAAGAAACGTAACTACTTAATTTGATTATCAAGCTGTATTGATATTTGCTTCTTAAGTCGACGGATTTCCATGATTAAGGCCGGTTTCCAAGAGGAGCTGAACTGAAATCCAGCATCACGATTAAGCATGCTCCTTTCAGAGGAAATCGCCAAAGCCTCCTTAATTCTCCGCTCCCAGTAACAGTTAAGATAAGTAACTCCAAAGATCAATACAGCTTGATAATCAAGTTAAGTAGTTACGTGTCTTTGACACAATTTTCTATACTCACGCCATCTCCTGACCTGTCATTTAATTTACTGTAAACAGTCTTTTGTTAAGTAAATCGAATTTTGATAGTGTTTTGTCTTTGTTTATAGTTGTGTTATATCCAGTGTTTCACCTGTGGTTATAACATTTTATAAATATCCTGATGATGGGAGAGATGCACACTCCCGAAACGTTGATATCTAATCATATTTTCACCTGGCTGGCTGCCCGAGAAAAAAGTGAGCGTATTCGTCACCAGAAAAGCTTCAGGTCTTATTTTAATTTATTACGTGTTTCCAAGATACAGTGCGATCCATATAAACCTGAACCATTTCAATAGGACATAACTTTTGAACCAATAATACGACACATGTGTAACTTTGGGAGAATATAATACACAATTGGGAGATTACGCTACACTATTTACATCTGAGATAAAATTCCCGTAGCGGGGAGATCCGTCCCCTTCAGCTGCCGTGGTTCGGGTGCTGCGGAACCTTAGCACTCGTGGTACCTCTGACGTTACTAGAGGAACCTCGGGCCGAACTGCTGAGCCCCTCCCGTCGGGAAGTTGTCGGATTGGGTTGGACTCAAGGGGGCAGTGTGTTCCCGACACCCACGGGAAATTGGGTACCTCCGGCCTGGCTATGGCCGCCCGGAGGGGGCAGAGGATTGCCTCACAAATCCCGGGTACTAGACTGCAGAGCTAGTATGTGTGTTAGATCACCAGGCGGCCCCGCCGAGGTTTTCGGTAGTCTTCCCTGCGGGGTAGACGCGCGTAAGTGGCGTATCCACTTCCATCTGCCTTGACGTTGTAGTCGATGGGTGGGGGGGGACTTTTTAGACTCAGGGTATTGCCCCATGGAAAGACCCCCGGAGTTTTCCATCGTTCCTGGGTAGAAGGAGGCCCGGGTCCTTGGACATACGGGTCCAGGAGTAATGGGAGTAGAAACTCTGTCGTTAAAAAAAATCTCAGCTAAAATGTTGGGAGTATCCACCACCAGCATCTATACATGTTTGCAATCGTCTCACGATATTCTCTGAAGTTTTACGGAGATGATATCGAATTGAGAGAAGGTTATTTCCAGCAAGATGGAGCGAAGTGCCATACATCAACTGACACCATGGAACTTGTAACCAGTTTCTTTGATAATCGAATAATCTCAAAAGGTCTCTGGTCCCCAGATCCCCTGACATTACCTCACCGGAATTCATCCTTGGAGGGGTATTTAAAATTTAGAGTGTATAAGAATAGGCCACAGACAATTGATGTTCTCAAGGAATATATTCGAAACGAAATAAGTAACATTGGCGAGGATACTCTCCGTAAAACTATGGAGAATATGGTGTGACGAGTGCAAACATGTATAGATGCTGGTGGAGGACACTTCCAACATTTTCTCTGAGATGTAAATATTGGTTCTGAAACATGGACATTAACAAAAGCAGTTAAAACAAGACACAGGCTGCCGAAATGAGATTTTTAAGAGCAGTAAAGGAATGTACTCTTTTAGATGAAATTCCAAATGAAAAAATAATAGAAAATTCAGAAATAAGTTCTTTAGAAGAAAAATAATAAATTATAGAAATGAATGGAGACAGCATATTGAGAGAATGCCGAGAGATAGGATCCCAAAAAGAGTTATAAACTATAAACTTAGAGGAAAGAGACATCCGGGAAGACCACGAAAACGATGGTCAGACATGTTTTAAGCCGGAACAGGCAGCATTGCCTAGCCCTTGGAGTGAAGAAGAAGAATGTAAATAGTGCAATGTAATCTCCCAAAGTTGCACGTGAGTGTCCTATTGTTGGTTCAAAAATTATGGCCTATTGAAATGGTTCAGATTTATATGGATCACAGTATACTTTTATCAGTTCAAATTATCCAATGCATTACACATATTTCGTCTTGTTTCTTGTAATGCCATGCAAATAGTGGAGTTTCAACGACAATATTAGATTTATTTCTTGTATGCACTACATAACTACAACAAAATGCTTAATTAAACTATTTCTAAACAGCTTTACCGTAATTGACAGATAGAAGGTAGGGATACGCAGGTAAATTAGACTATATCTAATCTGAAATAATCTGCTCTTGAAATACGGGCTGGGTGACACTGACCTAACCAACTTTTCATGCTAAGCTGTCCTTTTCTAGTTTCTGCTGCACATATTGCTTGTGGGTTCTGTTTAGTGTCAATGACACTTGGCCACTCCTTCCCTACTCAGTAGGCACGCACATGTACGTGTATAAACAGAAAATGGAGCACAATAAGACCTTAGTAATTTGCTTCTATACTATGTTGTCAACCACGCACAGAGTTGCCAACTTAGCTTATTTCAAGCCAAATATCTGGTTAGCTTATTAAAACACTATAATTTCCTTAAATTAGATTACGTTCTCGACGGGACACGGGGACGGATTTCTACTACATGCCATTTATTCGGACTTAAAGTCATATTTTCAGCTTTTCAAATCTTTGGTCACAGTAACACCTACTTTATATCTTCCTGCTCAACCAGTTTTGACTCGTTTGGGTTCTTGGCTCAATGTTGCCACATATTATTGTAAAACTCTTCAAAAGAAGTAGTTCAAAACTTTGATTCTTCTGATTCGTCATCCATTAAGATTGTGCAAGATGCACTTTCTTCAAGAGCCTTAGCAGCAAATATCAGGTGCGATTATTTACCTAGAAACTGTAGGGATTTCACTTAGTGATGCTTCGAAAGTTTTGAAAGAAATTGAAACAGAATTAACGCGAGCAAAAGGTAAATTGTTTGAAAAAATTACTGCAAGATTGCAAAAAGTGTTGGTGTCTAATACAGGTTATACTGCCCTTTCCAAGATCAGGGCATTCTTTGTGGGCTTGAAGCAAAGTTCGAAGTTTCTGAGCCGGCATTTCTCCCAAATGAGTTATCTTACTTCAAGTATGCGTCTATAACCTGATGTGATGTAGAACGTAGTTTGTCCAGATATAAGTACATTCTGCAGCAGAATTTCAAAAGGGGCGATGAGATGATGCGATGATTTTGTGGCGATATCTGAAGCTGAAGAATTGCAGGAGATGTATCGATGCCTCACGTTGGGCGCCATTTGCAGTAGAAGTTACACGTTGATATTTTCGAAGCCCCAGGTTTGGAAGATTGATGGTGGTAGAGATGATGTTCTGGTACCACCTCGATGGGAACCCGTATGAAACAGAATTGTTTCACATGTGACAACGGTGTATGAAATGATATGTTGCATATCTAGCGTTACAGGGATTGTGATGATGCACCACATTGATTTCTGCGGATTTATGGACACACACACACACTTCCGTGCTTTACGACGGTTAAGCGCAGAAGAAAGATGCTAGCCTCAACCAATTTCTTGCAAAGAGCTGTCGTTATGACAAGTCAACATCTATCTATTGGTCCACGTCATATTTCTTTTGTATAAAGTTGATGGCCATATACAAACCATTTAACACTTAAAATAGAATTTCTTCAGAATTTCTAATAACATTATCCTCATTAAAATTATTGCCAAACTTCAGTTCACTAAAGCCTCTCTGTAGGGGAGGGGATCCGTCCACTTCAGCTGCTGAGGTGCGGGCGCTGAGGACCCTTAGCACTTGTGGTACCTCTGACCTTACTAGAGGAACCTCAGCCCGAACTGCCGAGCCACTCCTGTCGGGGAGTTGTTCGGATTGGGTTGGACTCGAGGGGGCAGTGTGTTCCCGACACCTACGGGGAATTGGGTACCTCCAGCCAGGCTACGGTCACCCGGAGGGGGTAGAGGGTTGTCCTACAAGTCCCGGGTACTAGCCTACAGAGCTAACAGAAGGTGTGCTAGACCACCAGGCGGCCCCACCGAGGTTTTCGGTAGTCCTGCCTGCGGGGTTGACGCGCGTAAGTGGCGTATCCACTTCCACCCGTCTTGACGTTGTAGTCGGTGGGGGGGGACTTTTTAGACTCAAGGTATTGCCCCATGGAAAGACCCCCGGAGTTTTCCATCCCTCCAAGGTAGAAGGAGGCCCGGCTCCTTGATCCTACGGGTCCAGGACTAATGGGAGTATAACCTCTGGTGTTAAAAAAAGTTCACTAAAGCCATAAATAATTTTGAATGAAACAATTAAAGTAACGTATCAATCCTGTCTTACAATAGAAGAGGTTCCAATTTCATAACGTTAAATTGAACATTGTCATTCAATTTTGGTTTTGATAAAAGCTAACCCCCAAGTATGAATATTTTATTTCCTTTAAATATCTTTTCTTACGTTATGATAATTATTATTCTCTAATTAAGGACTTCTTAAACCTGCAGATTCCATAATGTACTGAATTAAGCTATTTTTGGCTAGTAAATGCATGCATATTTTCCACTTTGTAGGTCACAGAAATCGACCCCTTATATATCACATTTTAATCCTGTGGAATCAATATCACTGTCAATATCTTCTCACTGTTTTGTATCCTTGACGTTATAATTATCTCAATTCTTCCTTTCATTATATCAGTTACTCATGCAAGTTAAGTCTTTTTCCCAACAGATTGCTCTTCTCAATGCTTTCAATTTTCTTGCAAAGTTCTGTGAACAGAACTGTGAAACATCTAGTGCTAACAGCAACCTCTTTACAGGATTTTTATTTCTTTGGAAAGCTCAGCAGAGTGCGATCTTTACTTTATGTATTCATAAACATAAAGTAACCACCTCACATCACCTCGTATGTTTGACTAAGAAGTGTTTACTCTTTCAACTTTGAAATCAAAGGAGACATTATCAGAAAGGCAATTCAATATTTGCACACCAACGCTCATACTTTACACTCTTAGCTGTACTCAGAGTCACACTGCATCAGTACAGGTCGCGTAATGGTTCTTGAAATCGCTTAGATGCGAGCGTCCTGCTTGTTTTCCCTGACCTTCAAAGGCAGTGATATCTCCTACGAGGACTTGACCCTCTCAAGTGTCACTGGATTGTTTATTTCATGTGTCGCTATTGGGGGAAGTCGTACAGCCTCCAAACATATTAAATATTCTACGCTCTGTTTCATATAACCTTGCCGCGCCGTGGCTCAGTGGTTAAACCGCTTGGCTCTCACCAAGGCGACCCGGGTTCGATCCCAGGCGACAACACGGCGTTGGGGCGGGTTTTCTCCAGGACCTCCGGTTTCCCCCGCCATCTCATTCCACCGGTGCTCCATCTTCATCTCATGTACCATCAGTGTCACCGCCTGCGGTGCCGTATGTAGTAAAAGCGGGCGTTAAACACTACACATTTCATTTCATTGCCCCGCTGACATGTATCACTCCGCGTGCCCCCTCACTCCAATTGGCTAATGCTTTCGCGCCATACGCCATAGGCGGTGTCATCCCGACACATTTAAACCTGCAGCAAACGTTATAAAAAAGATAGATACAATTATACAGATAAGAATATGAAGGCATGCAAAAATACAAGTTTGTAATGAAACTCAACTCAACTCAGTCTTCGGCCTTTTCACTGGAATTTTTAAACCAGCACACATACCTTGCAAAAATGCTTGTCTTTCAGTCTTAAAAGTTGTGTCACGCCATTCTTTACTCTTCGTGTAGCCTTCATTCACCCAAATGTCGTCAAGATTGTATATTTTGCAATTTGTATCCTGGTACAGTCTGATTGTGCTTAAATAACGTCTTCGCCACACAGCAATATCGTCTCTGTCTCTTAGCACATTTTTCTTCCCCTTTTTTTCATTCACAAATCGCAGCTGTATAAGCAATCTACAGACTATATCTGCTGAAATTTGGTAAATCTGTATCCTCATTTACAGCAGACAAAATTTTATTTATGTTAGCGAGTTCGTTTCTAAAGAAACAAGTATGCACATGAAGACGTACAGCACTTTTCACGTATCGTATTCTCCGAGCACTTGCTTTTGTTTATTCCTGCTTTTGCCTGAAGTGGTAAGTTCTCCTATTGTCTCAATTTCACGTCGTGGTGTTCCTATGGACTTAACACTCACACCTGTAAGTTCAGGGCACAGCTGTTCGACTTCTCTCACTGACAAAGACGGATTCTTCTCTGTGAGTGCATTAAACACATGCACCACAATTCTTTTCGCTGCCTTGTAAAGGTTTTTCCTTGCGATACTTCAGCGAAAAACTGGCGGTAGACTCTGCTATTATACATATGATAAGTACATGCGCAATAAACGATCAGTAAAATAATTTAGCTCTCGCACTCGGCACAACACACCTTCGAATGGCGATAAATGACTAATCCAGTTCAAAACAAGGTTAGTAATAAAAGTAATATAAACAAATATGTCACCACTACCACTAAAGCACGTGCTATTGTGTCATCTGAATGGTGGGCTAGAGCAAAGGAACCTCCTCTTTACTTCGTTTAGGAATTAACATGCATTTCAGATAAACTAACACTGTTACGTAATATATTTAATTCAGTTACGAAAACATAAATTTAACAATTCTCTTCCAAGATATAAAGATATATCACCATGTTAAATAACGAACTAATTTTTACCGCACAACAGTCTATACTACAACAGCAGCCAATGAGAAGGGATTAGGTCACGTGACCGTTAAGAGATACGGGGCAAGCTTATGTGAAACAAGGATTAGTTCCAGAATAGTTTTTCACTTACAACATAACACTGACATATCTTCGTCTGTCATGCTCGTCACTGTTTCCATTCCATCGTCTTCAATTACAATTCTTCCAATTTTTTCTTTCGTTTGTGCACCTTTTATCTAATACTGCTGTTTTATTTCGTCCATACACTGGCATACCTTTTCCCATTTCATTTGTTCAAATTGCTCAAACCATTGATGGCACATTTTGTCTTTCACTTTAAAGATTACATTTCTGTAAGTTTGTTAGGCGTCTGTCCATACTGGAATCAGTGTGTGTGTGTGTGTGTGTGTGTGTGTGTGTGTATGTGTGTGTGTGTGTGTGTGTGTGTGTGTGTGTGTGTGTGTGTGTGTGTGTGTGTGTGTGTGTGTGTGTGTGTAGTGTTTAACGCCCGCTTTTACTACATTCGGCACCGCAGGCGTTGACACTGATGATACATGAGATGAAGATGGAGTACCGGTGGAATGAGATGACGGGGGAAACCGGAGGTCCCGGAGAAAACCAGCCCCAGCGCCGTGTTGTCCATCACAAATATCACTTCGCGGTCACCTGGGATCGAACTCGGGCCGCCCTGGTGAGAGTCAAGCAGTCTAACCACTGAGCCACGGCGCGTTCATATTGGAATCAGATCCGGATGTTACGGAGGAAGCCTAAAGCTTGCATGGTTATATTCCGACAGTATTTGGTAAAAAAAAAACGTCTTCTGAGTCGACTTATTGGCTATAATTAAATCATACAATTTTGTTTTGATGCTATTTTCATCAAACGGTATATTGTGATTTTGTAACCAAGAAACCATATATCTTCTTAAAGGAATTTACGTTGGAGGTTTATCTTCTGTATTATGGTAAGGGGTATTATCTATTACTAGCACCGAGTTAAGGGGTAAATTTGAAATTAAAACTGTGTAACTATTTAACATAATTTTCAGTATTCATTTCTTTGTGAACACTTGTTATGCGTGTGACTGTCACAGAAATTTACGGTCAACTGTACTCGGGGCCCGCCTCGGTAGCGTAGATGGTAGCGTGTCTGCCTCACGTTCAACAGGTCCCAAGTTCGATTCTCGGTCAGGGCGTTACCTGGATAAGGTTTTCCCGGGGTTTCGCTTATCCTGATAGACGAATGTCGGGTAACTCTAAGCTACATGGACCCCGGACTCATTTGAGCATCAGCTCACCCATTCATACATCGTCCGATATGACTCAAAGTTGTAGGTCGCAAATTGCACAAAAAAGTCATGGGGGGAGCAGACGATTCACACGTCATATTGCACCAAGTAACAGGAGTGATAAGTATAGGAGTTGGAAGGAGGCAATAGAGAAAGAAGGTTATTTATTACTCGACAGAGCGTTGAGGCGTATTGACCTTCAAGTGACTAGTGCTGTTATCGTCTCTTATCGAGTCTTATCTGGTCGATTAGAAGAGTGAAATATTAGTAAGTTGACGTACAGTAAGTTGCGAAACACAAACAAAGCGATTGGAAGCTGCGTGTGTCTATATATGTTTTCTAGCGCCTGCCGATGTATGACACGTTGCTGTCCAGAAGACATGATTAAATCTGAACAGAGTATACATACACTGGACTCGCTGTGTATGTGCGATAAGCTGTGTATGTGCTCTGTGTTGCGAATTTTTCCCGATACGCCTTCTCGCTTTGCCATGTAGTATACTAGCCGCGTCCATTCCATCCCAAACGGAATCAAAGCTTTCCCTTCTGACCACGCCTCCTCACATGTAAGTAATTATAAGGGTTTTCCACCCTTAAACATATGGGTGGTCCTTCTTAATACGTTCACCAAGTTAGAGCGCCGTTGCAATATTTTTCATGTGTCCTCAGAAATTAGCTTAGACTGTGCAAACGTGCTTCCTATGTGTGTTAATTAACCTTATATTTATAGGAGTTACATAGTGTTTTACTTAGTATAGTTTTATAAATTTATTAGTGTTTAATAGTTATCAGCGTTTAGCACTTGCGTAATTTAATTAAGATGTGGAAACTGTGGGAATTGAACCTAACATGGATATGCTAACATGGATTTCCATTCATACTTGTAATATATATCTAACAGTATTTCTAAACTTTCCCGAGTTCTAAAGCGTTTATGACATATTTAATTATTATGCGGAATGTACGTGACCATTTATTTCAATTATGTTTAACAGAAGCCCCTTCCCCCCCCAAAAAAAGATACACTGCATAACTTTATTAAAACTTGTAAAATTAGCAGACATCTTTGTAAAAAGCTTCTAGAATTTAAAAAGAGTAATGGAGTTTCCTTACTAGTTTTCTTTAATTCCTTTGTTCGGTTTATTTTTTCGAAGTATTTATTGTTTTGTTAAATCAACTGAAATTCACCACCTGTAGCTGCCATAGAATAAAGGAAAATGTTTTAGAATAAATCAGCTCACGATTGCAATAAACAAATCTCTAACGTGCAGTCTTTGCTTATAAATTGTTATTAACCACCAGAATATCCAAAGTGCTTCTTCAATTCGCAAGTAATTATCCCTCGCAAATTCATGCACACTGATGCAATTTAACCTCTTTAAAATTGTAATGATGTCTTACTAAACTTTCCTTAGATATTATGCTAATAATACGCATTTAATTCTTGTACGTAATAGAAGTACTAATACCATAACAACATAGGCAATATGTCTCTTTTCAGTTATGTTATAAAGAGTTGTAACATTATGTATTATTATAGGAAACATTAATTATTAAAAATTTATTTGAAAAGATCAATGACGATTTCTTACTGTGAATTCTGCTCTATTTATTTGTTTATTTATTTATATTTTGCCTCTAAACGTTATTTTAAACAACGGCAGCCCTGGGTATTCTTTTTTTTTTAATTTATTCAATGATCGATCAGCAGTAAAGTCTGTTTTTCTAACGTGTGTGCAGTTCCCACTCAAAGGGACCTCAAAGTATCTGACCTTTCCGCCCACTTATGACCGTCATAAATCTATCTCCACACTTCAGAAATGGAACACTGACGTTGGGGACCAATAGCAACCCCGATTTTCTGAAAATGACAGTTGCATGTCTACTCCGCGTGGAGTCTCAGTTGCCAAAGTTCCAACTTCCAGTTGTTCTGTTTCATTAGGTGCAAGACGATGATGTTAAAATGTTGCAACCTTGTAGAGAGGACCGTCAGGAGGAGGGTCCATGTTGTAAAACGATTATGAGGGTTCCTCAAAGAAAGCGGCCGCCGTGCACTTGCATTGAGTGGACAGACTTTACATGCTTTACAGATCCTTGTTAACGAACTGAATCCTTATGAACTATATAATAACATGTAAGGAAAGCCAAGTTGGCTCCTATTGTCTACTTAACACTGTGAAACAAGAGGAAAAAAACTGTTAATAATAATATAAAAACAAGTAATCAAAGAGATAAGAACAACAGTCATTGTGAAACAATATTCATAGTCATTCATTCATTCAGAGTCACTAAGGAGGAGATCCTGTGGGAGTCGTCTCTTCAGGCGCGTGGGCTGGCGGGTTTGTACGCCGATGTCGTACATCACAGCTCCTGGAACATCTGGCAGGTTTGAGAAGAAGCGAGAGGCGATCTGACGTATTTACTGGTGAAGAGGAAGGAGACCAAGTTCTTTATGCAGTTGTTGATTTCGTACGTACCAAGGGGCATCCGTGGCGATGCGCAGAAATCGATTTTGCAGGACCTGTAGCCTACGGAGATGAGCGTTGCTGGCCGTACCCCATACCTGGGAAGCATATGTGATAAGTGGCCGGACAAGAGATTTGTAGAGTAGCAGAGAGCATTCAATCCCAAGAGGAGCGTGTCTGTGAAGTAGCGGGCAAAGTTTTGAGAGTCGTCCTGATGCCAACGAGATAAGTCGAACAATATGGGCTCGCCAAGTAAGTTTAGTGTCCAGCATTACTCCAAGGTATTTGACGGAGGTGGTAGGAGATAGCCAGGGGATTGATTCATGCTTAATATGCAATTCGGGAGAGTTGGAGATGCGACGTAAGCTAAAAATCTTAGCTGTGGTCTTTTGAGTGTTAAGACGTATGCGCCAAGTATCGAACCATTCAACGAGGCAGTCAAGAGAGGTTTGTAGCGTGTGAACAGTTGTAGGGAGATCTGTGCCGGAATTATATAAAACAGTATCATCAGCGTATAAGGCTATAGAGGTAGGGGCCAAGTCAGGAAGATCATAGGTATAGATACTAAATAAGATTGGGGCCAATATGGATCCCTGAGGAACTCCTGCTGTAATATGGCGCTGAGAGGACTCCGTACCACCAATGCGAACAGTAAACGTGCGATCTGATAGAAAACTACAAATAGTAGTGAGCAGAAACTGTGGAAGGCCAATGCTATACAATTTGAAGATTAATCCCTCATGCCAAACCCTGGGTATTCTCAGCTGTAAACACGTGTCTAACATTCTTCACCTCTGACCCCGGTTGGTGTTTCCTACGATGTTTATGACATTGTGGTTAGGGGGAAGAACAGTTTTCCCTACAAAAAGAGTCAGTTGGGGATGCTTTAAGTGCGGTCACTGTATATACATGGGCTCTTTGGCTGTTCTATGGGTGAAGGTCAGCGTTCTAGAACCATAGCGCGACTTATAGCAGAGAAAACGATGGATTACAACGTTTTCAGGATCAATGTAAATGGTTGCTGACCAAATACGCGAGCATGTGCATTAACTCCTGAAAAATCTGTAGTGCGCAGAACTTTTCTCGAGTTTTACGAACAGAGAAAAGAAATTCCAACAGTATATAAAATCATGAACGTTGTTAAAGAAAAAATCCCTTTTGGAGGCAGAAGGGCATGTGGAGAATAGTTATAGGTATGAGATATCTATTTCAATATGATGAAATGATGATGTGATGGTCAGACTGTACTGCACTGTACTCCCGCCTTCTCTGACCTCCCTACACCCAGCAACGTTTACACCAATACCCTCCACTCATTCATTATATACAAAGGAAATACGTATGTATGAGGAATATCTAATAAGAAACTGGGATGTTAGAGCAAGTGTTACAAATGTGACGCATTATTATTTTCAGCTGGTGGGGAGGGGCGGTTAAGTTTATTCCTATTTATTGATTCCCTCAAGAAAAGTAATTAAGCGGTTTAACTGAATCCGTAGTTGGCAATTCTCGCTCTGTATATGGCTATCAGTTTAGCGTTTGCTTCCCACGCAGAAATCTCCTGCTGCGAACACTTGCTCCAGCGTTTATTTTTCCGGAGTTTCCCATCGTAGTAAAATATTTTCACTTACTATGTGGCAGCTGTACCCGAAGGCTATTTAATGCGCTGCATGCACGCACTGTGACTCCAACCCGCATACGTAAATGCTAAAGTAGTTTAGCTAATAAAAACCCTTGCCATTTCACGCCTGAACAAGTTTGACTAGTTTGTTAATTTTACAATCATCTTCTCACCTTGTGACACCATGTTTGACAGATGTAAATATTCACCTTTAAGTATAAATTATGTACTAAAAGGCATATGTAACTTTTGCAGTAGTTCACATTTGTGTTTCACAGATAGGTGTACGTAACCAGTACATCACACAGTAAGCTATAAATTCATTTAACTGAATTTGTGTTTCAACAAGGTCATTTGCAAAATAATGTTACGTTTAGAACAAATGAATCAGGAACACAATGTAGTAATTATATGGACACAACATTCATACATTTCCATCTTTTGTTCTTACAATATTCTAATAATTTTCTCATAGGTTACTTACCCCTTATTATGCAGAAACTTTTTTTATAATTTGTTGCATTTATACCCTGTCTTTAACTCTCATGGTCATATCGGTGGCCGTTCTCCTTTGGAACATAATTGCCCGATTTCACTAACAGATGTTAAGACTTAACACGAGTTTAACAATAGTTAAAACAAAAATTGCATTTCACCAGCAAGTGTTAGCGTAGTCTTGTTAAACTAACAAGCCAAATTACTGATGTTAAGTCCTTAACAATTGTAAATAGTCAAGATGACGGACGTGATCTCAGCTGTTGATATCGATTTTCTATATTTAAGACCGTCTAAATGGCATTCGTAATAGAGTACGACCTATGAGGAGAAATTATTTTGAGGAGCTATCCGAAGAACATTTTTACGGAGGTATAGACTGTCGAAACAAGTTGCTATGAAGGTTACTGCGGAAGTACAAGAGAGGTTAGAACATGCATCGAAAGGAATATGGCGATCTCGCCTTTGCTTCAAGTATTAATAACCTTGCGATTTAATAATTCACTGAATTATGGGGATAATACATAGTCCACCTCCTGTCTTGAAACGTTCAATTCACTCGTCACTTGTCCTTCTTTGCTCCTCGTTTGAAATTTACGTAATACTGAGTTAGAACAGGCATCGAAAGGAATATTCCGATCTCGCCTTAGCTTCAAGTATTAATAACTTTACAATTTTATAATTCACTGAATTATGTGGACAATACACTGTCCACCTACCGTCTTGAAACTTTTAGGTCACTTGTCTTTCGCACCTCGTTTTAAATTTACGTAACACTGACAAGTTGTTTGGTGATTGTAGTAGTGACACATGCATTTGAATTAAATTCGTTTCCAATATTTTCTCCGTGACGTCTTTCTCTTTTTCACTCACTGCATCTGTCCTCTTATTTCCCACGATATCCTTACACTTCGTCACCAATTCAATTAACAATTCTTTCTACATCGATGAATTTGTCTCACGGCTTTATTGATGATTTTGCTCATCCGCCATTTTTCAGCTTGTGCAGACGAAAATGGAAACAAAAGCGTATCGCAGTACGTTCAGAAAATAATACGACTCGTCCATAGCCTTCTATAGCTGTGATATTTACAAGTTTCTTGGCGTTAACACAGGTTTGTTAACATTTTCAGAAAACAGGTTGGTGAAATGCAAGAAATTTAACATTAGTGTTAGCGCTGTGACAATTGTTACGTTACATTTGTTAACGTGGATTTTAACATCTGTTGGTGAAATCGGACACAAAGGTTTTAACTCGTATTCGTTGGGTTTTAATCATTAGATCACGCACACATACGCACCCTCATTCATACTTCCACCGACTGAGGTATGGGGCCAGCCAAGGAGACTTTGAACTTATATTAAGGTTAGTAAGGCAATATACTAGCACGTTTTTAAAGCTGAATTTGCGCAACTCTGTAGCGTGGATGATAGCGTGTCTGCCTCCCGTTCAAGAGGTGCCGAGATCGAATCTCGGTCAGGGTGAACTACCTGGATAATGTTTTTTCCCGGGTTTTCCCTTATCCTGAAATACGAATGACGGGTAGCTCTAAGCTTCATGGCTACTGCTGAAAAAAAGAAAGCAAAATCATGCTTTTTGTCTGTTAATTCTCTTTAAAAAAAAATGGGAGGGCAAAACTGAGCTCACGTATGTACGGGTGTCAACTGCTTACTTGAAAAAAAAAAAAAAAAAAAATGCCCATAACTCTTTCTCCGCTACTGCAGAACTGCCAGCAGTTTAAAATGTTGGTAGTATTTAAAAGTGAACGCGATACTAATAGGTGATTCTGAAATGGATTATACCCTAAAAAGTAACTTAAAATAAATGCATGTTTCAAACAGGTCTCCCTTTTGGAAAGTTAGTCAGACTGAAAAATGCAATGTCATAGCCGGGATTTGAACCACGGATCTTCTGGTTGCCGTCCAGCCGCTCTAACCATTGGACAACTATGGCCAACGTACCGACATGACATTAAATTCTCCAACTGACTCGTGTTTCTCCCGGTAAACCACTTAGGAGTTCTCATAAACACATGAGACAACTACCTTAATGACGACTTACTATGCTGTAAGTACTTTAAGGCCCGGGATTTATAGTTCGGACCACTATTAGGTACAATCAATGGAAATTATTTGTTCTTTCACACTGGCCGTGTTAGGCCAGTGGAGTCAGACTGAAAAATTCAATGTCATAGCCGGGATTTGAACCACGGATCTTCTAGTTGCCATCCAGCCGCTCTAACCATTGAGCAACTATGGCCAACGTACCGACATGACATTAAATTCTCCAACTGACTCGTGTTTCTCCCGGTAAACCACTTAGGAGTTCTCAAACACATGAGACAACTACCTTAATGGCGACTTACTATGCTGTAAGTACTCTAAGGCCCGAGCTTTATAGTTAACCACTATTAGGTCAATTAATGGCAATTAACTGTTCTTTCACACTGGCCGTGTGTAGGCTAAATTATGGAAAGATAGAGTCAGCCTCAAAAATTCAATGCCATAGCCGGGATTTGAACCACGGATCTTCTGGTTTCCGTCCAGCCGCTGTAACCATTGAGCTACTATGGCCAACGTGCCAACATGACATTAAATTTTCCAACTGACTCGTGTTTTTCCCGGTAAACCACTAGGAGTTCTCATAAACACATGAGACAACTACCTTAATGGCGACTTACAACATGTAAGTACTTTAAGGCTCGGGCTTTTATAGTTAACCATGTGCGGTCTCCCTTTTTGTTTCTGTTGTCTATCTTTTATATAAGCAAAATGACGAAAATCCCTTCCAATAAAGAGGCTGACAAACAAAATTAAATATATGCATTTTGTCATGAACTGCCTTATTCAAAATCGTTGGCACTATTTTTTTAAAAATTAAAAGTTCGAAAATTTTTCTAAGTAAAAATGTTATTCTAGGATAGACTGATTTTTTCTCAAATCTACAAATCGTATTTGGGGAAAAGAAAAGAAAAGAAAAGAAAAAGAGCGTGGAAATCAATACCAAATTTGCTATTCATACACAACTAAAACTAAAAAAAAAAAAAAACGAAAATGTTTGTTTTAAAACCCTTTGAATCAAGAATGAAGCATTTTTATTTAAATAAAAGGTATTGTAAATGTATTTTTTTAAATTTACGTCTTCCAACGTTAACTCATATCGGACAATGAATGAAACGAATGAAATGATGCTCAGATGAACCCATAACTAATAGAGCTAAGGTTATCCGACATTCATCTTTCAGGTTAAGAAACAAATCGGAGATTTGTTTCCAGTAATTCACCCTGACTGACATTCGAACTCGTGTTCGTAAGGTAGATGCGCTATCACCGACGTTATAAAGGCGGGCATTTCTTCGTGCGTGTGTATGTCGTACTTTTCAGGAATGCTAGATGAAGAATTTGAAGAAAATCAACCCACCCCGAACTACCCTTTACATGGAAACCTTTTATGTTTTCAAAAATGGCTGAAAGATTTTGATTAAGCTACCATTGTTTAAGATATTTCTTTACAGATGAAATGTGCATCTTAAAGTTTCTGGAAATAACGTCAGAAGGCCACTTCATTCTGAATGACTTTAGTATAACTGCATAAGGGATAGACAAAATCTTAAAACACAAAAATGCAGACACTTCTTATGTAAAATGTTATTATTTATTATTAGTGTGAATTTTCAAATATATACTTATTTTTTCGCAAACAAGAATCTATCGAATTCTTGGTTACGTAAAGTGAAGGGAATTTTAAAGCCATCGGATAGCGCCAGATCTTAAAGCATTTTACCATCACGACTATTACCTACTGAATATATTTCTTGTTCTCTTTGTATCTACAAGGAAATATGCCTTAAATCAATTAGTAAATGTTTAACCCCATTAACATAAAATAGATTACAAAATAAGGATCTGAAAAATTAATTTGATCAAAAGGAGAGAAAGTCATGTGAGTAAACGTTGACATTCGATTGTTTAGTTATGCAGATCTGTACATGCATAGGTAAACCTACGTCTAAAATGCTTTCTTTCACGTACCTCCAAATACTTCAGGTTTCGTTACCAATTGTTCAGTTCTAATCCAAACTAAACTTGCATTTCCGTCCATTAAATGCTAACCACAGACGGCCGTGACATATATGCCCTCTATAGAGTGCGTTACACGTTGCTTACTGACTCACGTTTTTACTGATTCATATTTGCAGCTCATTCACTATCTACGCAACTTCATTTTACACATTTAGGTTATGTGGCAATAAACAAAACAAATGACTACCGTCCCGGACAGAAATAAGTGAATTACCGTGTCGCTGAGAAAATTTACGGTTTTCTACATTCATTTTGTTGCCGTTATTCCTGCCAAGAGACCTGGACTAACACACTTCATAGTGTTTTTTCGGTACATTTGCTGCTATTAGTGGTCCGCCCACACGCAAGAATTAGTGAAGGCGACGTACTCGCTATATTTGCAACAAAACTGCAACCGATATATTCTCTATTTTGAATAAATATAAATAATATTATTTTACTTTGCCATTCTTGTAGTAGACAAGAGAACGTATTATATAAGAGTGTATCTTTAATAGTGTGAGAAATAAAAAAGATAAATAAAAACTATGTAAAAATAGAGTAAGATTGAACATTCCAATGCCACTATCGAGATTAAGATAGATAGATAGATAGTTTTATTCACCTTAGGAATATACAATATTCATGGCTTCGTCAAATTTGTACCCATAAGAATAATACATTTCTTATTAGTAATACAATTATGAATAATACAATAGTAGTTAAATAATACAATAGTGATTAAAGTAATGCAGTAGTAATTAACAGAATAATAATACAAACAGTAATTAAGAATAAGGCAACTTAGGTCACATAATAGTTTAATGTATTACATTTTTAAGAACTAGTCTGTAAGAGACATAATTTTTACCAAAAAAAAAATCAATATTTACTTTATTATTTAATTTTACTTCTTAGAAACTCATCTGTTGTCTGTGACATTACTTTTAGTAGGATTTTTTACAGTTTTTCTGAATATTACAAGTATCACCTCCCAAGTTGCACAGGTATTTATTCACAAATATCATTTAAGGAAGCATTGATATGTTGATCATGTTTTAAGTATTCTTCCACTGAATAATAGCAACCTTCTCTTAAAAATGTTATACTTTTAATGTCATCGGGTAGTTTGTTATATAATAATACTGCTTTATGTTCAAAGCTATGTGTGAATAAAGTTGTATTGTGGCTTATAATGCATAGATCTGATTTACTTCTTGTATTATGTCTATGTATCTGCGAATTTGTTTCAAATTGAGCAAGTACAATTCTTGTCCTAACTAGAGCTTCATATATATACACACAGGGTAATGGAAGTATTTTTAGTAGTTTAAAATATGGTTTACAGCTGGTGGTGAAAGGAATATTTACTATATAACAAATAGCCCTTTTCTGCAGTCTAAATATTTTTGATACATCTTTAGCATTTCCCCAGCTAAGTATACCATAAGACATCACAGAATGAAAATAAGCAAAATAACTAATTCTCAACACATTTGTGTTTACAGACTCCCTCATTGATTTAATAGCGAATGTAATTCTGCTTAGTTTCAATTCTAGTTGCTGAATTTGTTTTTCCCATTTTAAATGTTCATCTAACCATATTCCTAGAAATTTGGTATTTGATAGTTCTCTCATGTGTATATGAGAACTCCTAGTTGTTTACCGGTAAAACACGAGTGGGCAGAAGAATTTAATGTCATGTTGGCCATGGCAGCTCAATGCCCAAGAGCAGCAGGGTGAAGATCGGAAGATCCGTGGTTCAAATCCCGGCTATGGCACTGAATTTTTCAGTCTACATACGGCTAGTGTGAAAGAACAATTAATTTCCAAATAACAAATACTTCATATGAACGTGGATCTGAAAACTGATTCCTAGAGTTACTGATTTGACCCTTCAAAATATCAATAATAATGAAATTAATGCTCGCCTCTGTAGCATGTCTGTTCCACGTTCAAGAGGTCTCGAGTTCGAATCTCGGAGAGGGTTAGTTATCTGGATAAGCTTTTTCCCTTGTCATTAAAGATAAATATAGGGTAACTCTTAGCTCTTTGGACCCTGGACTCATTTGAGTATCATTTCATTCTTCCGATATGACGTTGGAGGATGCAAATTTAAAAAATGCATCTAATCGTTCGTTATCTACAGATTGTGTGTGTGTGTGTGTGTGTGTGTGTGTGTGTGTGTGTGTGTGTGTGTGTGTGTGTGTGTGTGTGTATCTGCGGAGTAGGCATAAGAAAATGTATCTGAGTGAACAGACATATGGCCTTGTAGATTAGAATGCATTTTTTTTTTAATTTACGTCTTCCAACGTTAAGTCATATCGGACGATTAATGAAATGGATGAGAGGATGTTCAAATCAGCACAGGGTCCACAGAGCTTAGAGTTATCAGACATTCATCTTTCAGTTCAATGGAAAACCCCGGAAAAAGCCTTATCCAAATAACTCACCTTGACTGAGATTGGAACCCGTGACCTCTTGAACGTGAGGCAGACACGCTGCCCAGGCGGGTAGAATGCAGTTTGAGACGACTGGCTTCTTTAGGAAATTTTCACGATATTATCAAGGCTTGATTGAGAGTGAGAGAGAGAAAGACAGACAGACAGACAGAGAGAGTGGTGTTTCGGATGTTGGGTGAGGTACGAAGTATTGGCCATAAGTACGAGTTCTTCAGATGTGGACGCAGACATTAGGTAGCGTAAAAAGTTTTACAGTAAATGGAGGCGTTTATGCAAATGATTATCTGCAGAATATTACGTGAAAATGCCCATTATCCAAGGATTAAATATGGCGAACTTGGAGTAAAGAACTTTCTGCTATCAATGTTGCAGAATTCTGGTATGTTAATAAATTTCTTAGCATACACATGGTATACTGGTGGGGCTAGGTTTAATTCAATGGTCATAATACTTAGAAATGAGCCTATAAAAACTCTTACGAGTATGACATGACACACCTCAAAATAGTGATCTTATTATTTCTCTCAAATTTGTTGCAGCATTTAACTAATTTTGTACATCTGGAATTCATTCCAACTCAGTTTTAATTATCTCTTTTGTACCATCTCATTTCACTCTATTCCTTGAATGATAAATTTTCACACCGGTGGATTAGTCAGTAGGAATTAATTGCATGGCCTCCTCAATTTCCTGATTTTAATCAATGGATTTCTTCGTCTGGAGACATTAAAAGTTCCTGGCAGCGTATACTAACTGAATTTAATAAATAAATAATTCAGGAATTACTATTTATTCCGTTCTCTTTCTGTTTGTAACTCCAGCCTTCTCTTTCTTAGTGAATCTCGTCCCCCTTCCCCTCGGGATGTAGTGCCGCTGTATTGTATTAGCAGTCCATTGGGATTGAGCAGCTGTACCACGCATAAGGCGAGGATGGTTAGTCAAATCCCAGCTATGGATTTCTTTTTCGGCCTGATTGCCGAAAAAGAATGCTGGAAAGTTTAATGACGTATTGGTCATGGTAGATTTGTTGGTTAGAGCAGCGAAACTGAAAATGAAGATCTGTGGTTCAAATTCACCTACAACAATGAATGTCTCTACTGATTCTATCTTTCCACTATTAATGTTTTTTTCCCCCCTTGTTCCATGGTCATATCGGCGGCAGTTTTCCTTTGGAACATACCGAAGGTTTTAACTCGTTATCTTTGGTTTTTAATCATTATATCATGCACACATTCACTCTCATTCATACTTCCATACTCTGGGGAAGATGGGGAATTATCTTGGTCGGAGAAAAATTCCCATCCCCACCGCCGGGAATCGAAACCGGAACCCCTAGTGCTGCAGGCAGGTGCTCCACCGACTGAGCTACGGGGACAGCCAATATTAGTGTTGTTTCCACAAATGTATTACTTTGAGCAAATCCTCCTTCATAGTTTGGGGGGGAGGGGGGGGGGAAACTTTATCACTTGTAACGTCAACTACAGTTCTTCTGGTTTATCTTGAAATATTGGAATTAGAGAAGGAGAGTGCGTTGTTGCCAGCGCGGTTGTAGGTAACACAAAACTGCCTAATCTCATCACTTCCATGTTACTTACCGATTGACTCCGTGGGATTATACTGTAGCTATCCCTTTAATACTTTCAAGCTCAACGCTTTTAAGACTACTGGCAGATGGCATTAGTATAGATATACCGTCTCATAGGGCTTTCTTGGAGGATCCCGGAAAACTGTCATCGGATGGTGGATTACACTCGCACTGTTCAAAGTCATCGACAGATTCAGTTACTTTCTTCTACATTTATGATGAAATTGTCAGACATATTATCAATTAATGCGTCTTTTTACCCAGGGCATTTCTTTTTCCCGCTTCACATGTTCACAGACAGTCTTCAAATTTTCTGGACTAACTTTTAGTGCTGTATACATAAGTTAATCACCCTGAGGCTTCCTACACATATGATACATCTTCTATACACTTTCCTTAAACACAGACATTTCACAGTCACTGTGACGGGAGAGCTATGTACCAGACGACTCATCAGAGGTGGCGTCCCCGAAGGCTCTGTCTTATCCCCTACACTTTTTAGCGTGTATGAGGCGGATCTCCCCACGGAGCTACATGTCAACATAGCCCAGTATGCAGACGATGTGCTGCTATACAACACAGATAGAAACGCACGCAGAGCCTTCAACCCAATACAGCGACACCTAAGCCTCATTCACGACTGGTGTAGGCTTTGGCGATTGTACATCAACCCGGAGAAAATCCAAGCCATACTCTTCACCAAGCGTCATTTTCCCGCCAACCTCTCCTCCTTTAACTATTCTGGCAGAAGGATAGAGTGGACACACTCTCTTAAGTATTTGGGGGTCACATCCAGGAGGTAGCTCATCGGGCATGCGGAGCTTCGGCTTCGTTATACCCCATGATGAGGTCAGGGATGCCGACACCCCTTAAGTTGCACCTTTTTCAGGCTTTAATTCTCCCAATTATGCTTTACGCGTGTGAGATCTGGGGCATGGCCGCAGGAACCAATCTGCGACAACTCCAGCCTGTACAAAATAGATGCCTTAGGGCCATCTATTGGAGGTTTCCCGTGAGATACCTTCATGAAGCCTCATCTCTCCACTATGTGGAAGATGTTATTAGGCGCCGGGCCACAAAATTCTACGCGAGTTTGCCTCAACATCAGAGCGCCCTGGTTAGGTCTCTAGGGAACTGCAGATCCTCAGAAAGACGCTACAAGCTCTACCGGCTTCCCCGCATGGCATGCGGGCACACCCGGTAACAATAAAGTTGTTATTACAACTTCAAAATTATTACTATTTGAAAATTGATCAATCATTCTAAATTAAACTCTTCCTAAATTTTCTCACACCAGCGGTGCACACAAGCGTTGCACCCGAGTTGGCTACCATGAGGAGCTACGGCTACCTCCCTTCTTTTCATCCACCTAAATTTAAACCACCACCCTGCAAAACCCTCATATCCTGTCATTAAGTGGTTAAGTCTGTGTAGGACAGGTACACGAATGACACACGTCGTGCTGACCCACAGTCAGCCGCCAGCTGTTTGATTGATTGATTGATTGATTGATTGATTGATTGATTGATAGTGCTGTATTGAGAAGATGTTCTTAGAACGTCACATCTGCTTTGCTTTATGCTCATATTACCTCGATGTGTTTCGATTTAATTCGTCTATGGAGTTTATTGCATACCGTTTGAAATTAACTTTGTTTCCTTAATTATGCCGTACAAAACGGTTTATCACTCTTCCTTTGTCACAGGAAGAGGCAGCAAAAATGTGTAGTGTTTAACGCCCGCTTTTACTACATACGGCACCGCAGGCGATGACACTGATGATACATGAAATGAAGATGGAGCACCAGTGGAATGAGATGGCGGGGGAAACCGGAGACCCGGAGAAAACCCGCTACAGCGCCATGTTGTCCCCCACAAATCTCACTTTGCGGTCGCTTGGGATCGAACCCGGGCCGTCTTGGTGAGAGCCAAGCGGTCTAACCACTGAGCCACGGCGCGGCCAGGAAGAGGTAGCGTTTAAGTATGTTGCAAGTTAAACCAGACGAACCTTACATAATGCTATATGAATGTTACAATATACACGCAAGTAAACAAATTAAAAACAGAACATAATAAATTTACAAATAAAAAATAATTAATAGTGCTAAAATAAGTAAAATTAAATTCTTCTGTATCGGAGCGAAGTGTATTACATCGCATTCAGCTGCCTTGAAGTCTTAATAGTGTTAGATTTCTGAATGTTTTATACATAAAATGCTAATGGATGAAGAAAACTGTGTGAGCGGACATTATATTTTTTACCATTGGTAAGAGATTGAACCATCTGATAGACAGCTGCCCTATATTTGTCATTACTCACATAATAATTTCCTTGCACTGTACTTTGAGTGCCAAGCAAAATAATCGTTCAAGTGGCAATCAAGAAGGGGGGAGAAAAACAGAAAACAGATGAGTTTAAAGTGGTACGCCTTGATCTTCTCCAGCAATGATAACAGATGCAAGCCTAAGAATTAACAGATTAACGTGGTATAGTGGGTAACGTGCCTAGTGAGACTATCATTTGTTAATTTCTCTACTATATCCTTACAATGCCCTTACTTTTCTCTAGTGTTTATTCTATGCTTTTCTTTGTTATAAATAGACCCAATTACATACAAATAATTTCAGGAACGGGAATATATACATGCAAGAAATGGTTAACATCCTCATGCCCGTTTCACCAACAAATGTTAAGATTTAACACGAGTTTAGCAATAGTTAAAACAAAAGTTGCATTTCACCAACAAGTGTTAGCGTAACACTCGTGTTAAATCTCATGTTAAACTAACAAGCCGAATTACTAATGTTAAGTCCTTAACAATTGTAAATAGTCAAGATGGCGAGCATGAACTCAACTGCTGATGTCGATTTGCTATATTTAAGACGTCTAAATGGCATTCGTAATAGAGTACGGCCTATGAGGAGAAATGATTTTGAGGAAATATCCAAAGAAAAAAATTGTACGGAGGTATAGACTGTCGAAACATGTTGCTATGAAGGCTACTGCGGAAGTACAAGAGAGGTTAGAATATGCATCGAAAGGAATATGACTATCTCGCCTTAGCTTCAAGTATTAGTAACCTTGCGATTTTATAATTCACTGAATTATGTGGATAATACACTGTCACCTCCCGTCTTGAAACGTTCCAGTCACTTGTTCTTCGCTCCTCGTTTTAAATTTACGCAATACTGACAAGTTGTTTGGTGCTTTTAGTAAGTGACACGTGCATTTGAATTAAATTCGTTTCCAATATTTTCCCCGCGACATCTTTCTCTTTTACATTCACTGCATCCGTCCTCTTTATTTTCCACTATATGCTTACACTTCATCACCATTTCAATTAATAATTCTTTCTCCGTCGATGAGAAAGTTGTCTCAGGACTTTATTTATGATTTTGTTCATCCGCCATTTGTGCAGACGAAAATGAAAACAAAAGCGCATCGGAGTACGTTCAGAAAATTATCCATAGCCTTCTATAACTGTGATATTTACAAGTTTCTTGGCGTTAACACAGGTTTGTTAACATTTTAAGAAAACAGGTTGGTGAAATGCAAGAAATTTAACATTAGTTTTAGGGCTGTGACAATTGTTACGTTACATTTGTTAACGTCGATTTTAACATCAATCTTCTAAAAACATCTTTGCAAGAGCGTCTACTGTGGGTGTTACAAATTATTCTTAAAACCTTTTGTATAGAATTCTTAAAATTTGTAGCTATTTTAAGTAGGTTTGGAAATTAACCCAACACTTCTCTACAAATTCTATGACTGATCCGTTTCCTCTATGTGTTCTTGAGTTTTCGATGGTATGCCAGCTATCGAAGGCATGTGCGCGGATGTGAAACTTGATTCCAGTGGCCTTATGCACTGTCAGCTATTCTGCGCATGTCACATCGTTTTATGCTTACTTCACGATTTCCTCTCCTTGTGACGCACCATGGTTCCCCAACGAGTATTGTTTGCTGCACTGTCATTTGTTTCTGATTTATTATTTCGGATAATCACCATGCATTCAAGTGGGAGGCATTTTACTTTAAATTGTGACACATTTAATTCTGCAACAATCGTATATATGTACAACTGTTTTAGGTATGTCTAAGGTTATATTTCTTATATATATATATATATATATATATATATATATATATATTATTATATATAATTTATTATTATTTTCCTTAAAGTGAGACGCCTATGTTAAAACATACAACTTCGTGACCCGTTTTTTTCTGAAACTATTAAAAGTACATACATGAAAATTTTGTAGCGTATTATGTGGTCCTTAAAGAAGCTACTGATCTACAATGAAGCTTGTATTTGCAGTTTAAAGCAATTTATATATTTTTTTCGTTTTTTTCTCTCTTTTTTTTAGCATTAAAACACTATTACCTGGAGCTCATTAATTAAATTACTGTGATTGTAGATCCACAGCATTTTTAGTTACTTTTATAATCTGTAAAAGTTATATGTACATATTTCCGATACTTTCTGAGAAAATGGAGCAGATGTTTAAAAAAAACTTAATTTTGAGAAAAACAGCCTTAAAGTTTCCAATAACTGTAGCTTATAATTTACTCTGAAGGTTAATTAAACCATCTTTATTAATTTCATTTAGTAACACAGCTTCTTTGGAAGCAACTCTTATGGAATTTTATGAAACGTTTTGCAGGCTATTACCTAAAAGTGTTGTATATTTGAAACACCTTGAAGGGGGATTTGCTAAAGTTCACAATATTTTACCAGCTCCAAGTCCCTTGTCAAAGCATCTTAGCCCATTAACAAGTGTCACATTGTTTTCATAGAGGTCACTATTAGCCCACTATTGTGATGAGAAATATGACGTTTCAGAACTACAATTCAGGCATACAATTTTCAATTTTTTCCCTATACTAGTTCTTCCACTCGATTCTTCTTGTAACCTAACCTCAACATCACGTATTCTGCATGACACAGCTTCTTTTAGCACTCGTCTTAAAATGTCTAAATCTATCACAATATTAAAATGGGTACAGTCTTCAACAAAGCTTATATTTACTTTCATATTTACATTTTTTGTAGCGTCCTTCTCAAAGCACTTGGAGAAGTTGCACATGGTCAACTGCCACATGATTGAGTATCATTTTCATTGACTTGTACAGGCAAGGGCAGTGTCGTGTAGAATCTATTGGTCCTGTTCTTACATTTCTGAAAACTTCTTACGTTTTGTCATCTTCTTACACAACTACACTTTCAGTTAGATAAATATTACAGGGACAGTTGCTTACAAACAAAACTCGAGCCACAGCCACAGAATAACATTAGTTCTAAGGATAATAAAATAAAGAAGACGATATCCATGCCAAAATACGCAGCAACAATTACTCTAAAAACAAGCTCTTTCGCAGGCTCCTAGATGAAACAATTCTGGACTTATTCCAAATTTTGTAAATAGATGCACAGCAGGCTAATAAATTGACAGCTGTTAGTATATTCATGAACTTCGTTTCAACTATAGTATATAACTATTTTCTATACGAAAATGTGCTAAAAAGTATGAACTATTCAACTGCGCAAAAAAGGCACAAATGATTTTTTCCACTTTTTGCATACAGTCTCACCTTAAGGATATCCGGGCAGTGCTCCTCGCTTTGCCAAGAAATATAGTGTACATCAATAACATTTACTTCTTGCGAGTATGTGCTATGAATGAGATGAAACTAAATTATCTTGTTCTAATATGTCAACTTTTCTCAACTTTGTATAAACAAACAAAGCCGAAAAACGAAAAAGTTTTAACAGTTTCATGGAGGTTTTCTAAATGTATTCTTGTTTATATTACCTCAAAACATAAGTATTAAAAGAACATTAATTTATTTATTGTTTTAATACTTCTATTACCTATCAATAATTTTGATAATTTGAAAAATTAAACCAAAGTAAGTATACTGATTTGTTTTACATTCCTGTCTTATTTAAATTGTCCGAGTTTTGTATGTGGGAGGTAAGTGGGAGTATTTCTTATTTCCATTTGATCCTAATACCTGTGATATCTGACACCGCTGACGAAGTATCCGCTGCGCTGTGATTATGTTTGTACAGAAACAAGATCGGGCAGCTTGCTTGTCTTGCACTTCTCTGTTGGCCAATAGATGGGCTTGTAACAGTATTCGATACAGTTGCGGTAAATGCATCCATCATTGGAGAACCAGAGAGCTTGAAAGTACAAGATACAAATAACCCATGCGCATTGGGAACATTTCCTTGCCACGTTTAAATGTGTACTACGTCGTTTACTGGATCAACTGGAGCAGAGCCGATCCGAGTTAACAAAAATCCGGGTTATGCAGAGAATGGCAGAAAAAAATAAAAATAAACCTGTGCATCTCCGAATATTTTAAGGAAATCGGAACGGCCAAAAAATAATACGAGGGCTGTTCAATAAAGAATGATCATAATTTTTTTACGTTCATAATTTTTCGCACTAAAATTCAATCTTATTATATTCTGATAGCCTAATGTGAAACAAACACGCCGTAGTAGTTTCATTGTTGGTACTCCTGGTTCCCGCCTGCGAGAACCAGACAAGTTCAGACATGTTCAGTATCGCCTACCGCTGCAATGGAGGTAACATGCTGTTAAAGTTGATGTTAGAGGAAGTTCCGGAGTTTCATTCAAACGTAATCACTGCTGATGAAACCTGGCTACATCATTTTGATCCTGAGAGCAAACAGCAAAGCCCAGTGTGGAAATCTCCTTCATCACCAACCCCCAAAAAGCAAAAGTCACTGCTTCTGCTGGGAAAGTTATAGTCATCTCATTCTTTGTTATTCATGGAATGGTTTACCAGCATTTTCTACCTGCACACACATCAGTAACTGGACATTACTACAGAGATGTCCTGAAAACATTCCAAGTCCATATCAGGCGCAGAAGACCACATTTCCATGAAGTAGGCTGGATGCTGCAGCACGATAATGCGCGATAATGCCAATGTTGTTGCTGAATATCTTGCAAAAATTAACGTGAAGTGCATCCCACATCCTCCCTACAGTCCGGATTTAGCCACATGTGACTTTTTTTCTATTCCTTAACTTAAACAAACGACTTCATGGGAGGCATTATCCATCATCAGAAGCAGTGGTGAAGGCTGCGGAGGCGATTTTGAAGGATCTCTCAAAAAATGGTTCCCAGCATGTCTTTGAAGACTGGCAGAAACGCTGGGACAAGTGCATCACATCCAGGGGTGAGTATTTTGAGAAGGACCATTAAAATTATGAGGATGAGTAAAGGTACGTGGTCCAAAAAAAATTTTGTGATCACACTTTATTGAACAACCCTCGTATAATGCAGCACGGTCAATATTAAATTTTATTGTGATGAAAGTTTAATTGAAATTGTACAAATAAATAAATATCAAACACCAAATAGACTAAATGGTGTATTTCAGTTCTTCTGAGCGATTTATCTTTGTGCTACAAAGTGAATTATGTACAACCAATACGCATCAACTAATGAGGAAATCTTTTGCAAAACCTTTCCTGGCATAAAAATTGCAGATCGCACAATGATTCATAGTCTTTGTAGTAAATTTATATGTAAAAATAGTTTTTAAAAGCGTAAGTAGAGAAATAAATGTGAATGTAACTCATCAGGCTTATGCAGCTCCTCCTTCTAGCCTACGTCACTAACTAGAAAGCTGCAGACATTGGCTAGAATACGAAATCCTGAAGTACCTGATCGAGTTTCAATCCTAGAACCAGGGTTATGTGAAAATTTATGCAGCATTTTATTGAAAAATCAATCATAAGTTTGAAGCACACTCAGTTCTCAGACGAGGTTACAGCCCTGTCAGAAGGAATAAAACAAACTGTATGTTCTGATAACTTGGTAATTCTGTTTTCTACTCACATCTTAGCCATAAAAATATCCCGTTGCATTAATATTGTTTACTACCTTAAGAAGAAAGACATTGCTGAACTCGTTGCATAATGTAAAGCAAATAAGAATAAAAAGAAAAGAATAAGAGCGATTTTTACGTTTTGTTATGCTCCACAAAAATTGAAAATCACCTTATTATATATAGAACTCAACCCATTGGAATTGATGAAATACCAACTCTTGCATATTTCCCCTACTATAGAACTCTTTGGTTATCTTTGGTGACTAAAACAGTCACTTGTCAAACATATGATGTAGTCTCTATTTAGACATGGCAACCAGTTCTAAAATATTTAGGGCCTAATGTATTCCTTTATTCCGAAACATTTACAAGAAAATTAGGAAGTAGATAATGTTTACCTCGATTGACATGGAGTACATACAGGAATAAGGACAGTTTATTAAAGAAGAGTCAGGAAAGTCAAATTCGTGTATGAAAAATACTTTCTTTACGCTAAATTGGAGTACGTTGCGGAGGGTATTCGGAAGTGAGGTCCAAGCTTTGTCTATTGCAGCTATGTCCCCAAGTGGGGCACCCTCGTGAGGAAGGATGGGGCGAGAGGAGACAGAAGGAACCATCATAGTGCAAAGGGCAGGGTCCCTACACTTTACCAGTTCGAAACTACCCGGAAACGGCCCCACCAGACTGGAGACCGACCTATCAGAGGAGGAAGTTTTACCAAGAGCATAATCATCTTGCTATGCACCGCCGAGACACCTGCCGACACTTCTACCCTGAAACAGGCCACCACATGAGAGATGATGTGAAATGATAATGGAGACGATTTGGAGGGGCACACGACAGGAAATTTGAGGGATATAGTTAGGGGTAGTGATATTTAGCATTTTAAAATCAGAAATTTAGGATTTTGATTTTTACGTTTAGCATTTTGTTGCATTTATAAATTTCCAATTTAGCATAGATAGAGTCAACATGAAAAATTCAAAGCCATGGCCGGGATTTGAACCACGGATCTCCTGGTTTCCGTCCAGTCGCTCTTAACCTTTGAGCTACCATGGTCAACGTGCCGTCCTGACATTAAATACTCCAGTTGACCCATGTATTCCCCGGTAGACCACTAGAACTTAAGATAGTAAGTCGCCACAAACGGTGTATCTCGAATGCGAGAGCCCCTAGTGGTCTACCGGGGAAATATACGAGTCAACTGGAGAATTTAATGTCAGGACGGCACGTTGGCCATGGTAGCTCAAAGGTTAAGAGCGACTGGAAGGAAACCAGGAGATCCGTGGTTCAAATCCCGGCCATGGCATTGAATTTTTCATGTTGACTGTATCTATCAAACACCTTAGCCTATATAAGGCTAGTGTAGAGAAATGATTAATTTCCATCAATTAACTAAAATTCCAATTTAGCATTTTAATGCATTTTGAAAAAGGTGTATAGAACAAGCTGTCACAGGCTAAAGCATACTATATGACACAAATAAGATAAAGTCATACTGATGTAAAACCACCACAATAAAAAGAAATTGCACAAAATTGGCCTATGCCATAACTCATACAGTAACGCTGTTGAATGAAAGCATTGAACATATTTCAAGATTCTGTTCTGTCATTTGAGTCCTCATGATACATTCAAATTATATCTAATGTGTAGTGTTTAACGCCCGCTTTTACTACATACGGCACCGCAGGCGATGACTCTGATGATACATGAGATGAAGATGGAGCACCGGTGGAATGAGATGGCGAGGGAAACCGGAGGTCCCGGATATAACCCGCCCCAGCGCCATGTTGTCCACCACGAATCTCACTTTGCGGTCGCCTGGGATCGAACCCGGGCCGCCTTGGTGAGAGCCAAGTGGACTAACCACTGAGCCACGGCGCGGCCGAAACAGCATCTACACTGTTGTTGCCCTGCGCAGTGGCGTAGCGGGCTAAGGCAGCATGCCTTGTTCCCTGGTCACGGAAAGCGGCCCGGGTTCGATCCCACCCATGTGGTGGGGATTTTAGGTCCCGGGTATAGGACCGGTGCCCACTCAGCATCGTGAGGAAAGTGAGGAGCTTACGCTAGGTAAGCGGACCTGGTCACGGAAACCAACATTCCGGCTGGGGGATGCCGAGATGCTGACCACATCTCCTCCCCGTAACGGTTGGATGATCATCCACCTCTGCCGTGCGTAAGTGGGCGTGAGGCCGGTAGTCGGGTTGGTAGGCCTTGACCCTCTAAGGGCTGTCGCGGCAGTGGTTAACTCTTTTTTAACTAATCGACCCTGTTTGTAGGACTGCAAATGCATTGTAGAGCAATGGTGGGCAATGGTGAAAAAATAAGCTAATTTAGCGGGAAGAGTTGGTTTCCAAATTCCAGAAGAGTGATCACATAGTTTATAACTTTATAAACATGCAAAGGTTCCACAGACTCTTCAGTTTAAAGTTTCCAGAAGAAAAAGCATTGGAAAAAATAATTACTTGGAGAATCTTCGATTTCGCATTTATATCGCATTTTGAGTCAATTTCGCGTAATATCGCGATAATCACCAACCCTAGATATAGTTAATCTACCCATTATTCACCTGATGACCAGGGAAAGCCACAGAAATACCCGTGGATGAGATACGTCGGTCAGGGGAATCGAACCCGGACTTCCGGAATGCTAGCCATAGACGAAACAACCTGAACCATTTTTCTCCGTATCCTTTATATTTACATTCATCCTGAATATTTTTAATACATTTCATCATCATCAACTTTTCACGGTTTAAGCCATCAAGGCTCGTTCCGGTCTCAAATTTTAAACTAAAAGTGTTGTATCCATCTTTCTCTTGGTCTACCAATATTTCTTCTACCTAATGGCTCGTCAATACTTTTCGAATTTTCTCGCTTATTTGCTTATCTAGAAGATTATACCCAGCTAAATTTCTTATAAACTTTATTTCTGCTGTTTCAACCATTTGCTCT
The DNA here is from genome assembly GCA_030765055.1 of Mantis religiosa. NCBI lineage: Eukaryota > Metazoa > Arthropoda > Insecta > Mantodea > Mantidae > Mantis > Mantis religiosa. The sequence goes on from CM060954.1 coordinate 29,124,370, forward strand.
TCTTCTTTTTTACCTCGTTAAAGTCCAAAATTTACTACTACGTAATAATAATATAGGAACTGCAATCACTTTATAAAAGTTTAATTTAGTCTCTGTTCCCGTATTTTTTAAGGTTTTCTTTTTGTGGTTCCACTACTAAGGAAAGTTAAAGAATAAGATTGTCAAATAGTTACACTCATTGAAAAGTTGACAGTCGTTTGCTTTAGAATAAGTCGGCTATGTTCAACTCTTGGAAACTTCCATTCAATTGTTTTCCTAACACAAAAGATTTTTGAAATAACATGCTAATGTATTCTTAATGATAAAACACAGTCTGACACTTTGAGAAGATTACTTTGTGTAGTTGCAGAACATATTTAAGAAGGATTAAATCAGTAACAGGTTGCAAGGATTACGTCGTGCATTAGAGAGGATCAAATTCACGTCGTTGCACTTCTCAGATTTCTTTAACACCTCGTTGCTGGCATCAACATCCTGATAATGGAACTAATTTTCTAAACCTGTTGATCTTTGTGGGAGTGCAGCACAAGCTAAAGTGGTCTAAGGGCGTGTTCCCACTGCTGTAACCCCAGCTGTAAGTTTCTTCCATATACTACACGGCAAAGAAATCCAGAAACCAAGAGCGAGTCTCTCAGGTTCATCTGAACGGGGTGTTTCACACCTCAGCACCTAGTCGCTTAATGGGCAGTTTAAAAGATTCGTTATCTGTCTCAAGCTTTAGCTGATGGCATAGGTTCACCACATACGTATACATAACTATACGTATACGTATATTTGAAATTACTCAGAACTGAAGCATAAACATTTGACATGTCGTGTAAAAGAAATATGTAGAGATGTATTATTTTATCTTGACAGGAATCCTGCGCGGTAGGGATGAGTAGCAACTGTGGTGGGGATATTGCACCTATCGCCACAATGCGTCACACGCGTAAGATTACGAGAGGGGATGGCGGTGCATAAGGTGCCTAAAAACAAATTTCATCATTGAAGCCAGTTTTGCAGCTCTTATAAACTAAGTTGTAATTCTTACTGTGGTAGTAATCTCCACGCTTTTGTTGGATCTTAAATAGTAGATAGGTATTTGGAACAAAACCCTGTTCTCCTCCAGCAGGCATGATAAACAACTGCCGGCCTTTCAATATCGCTGCAGAGTCCCTGTAACGTATTTCACTCCAGGCATATGGTCCAGTATGTGCTGTATTTATATAAGTTTCATCCATATAAACTATATAAACTTCACTTCGATATCTCCGAATATTTCATAAATACTTAAGCCTTTTTGCACGTATGGTGCGATGTTCGATTAAAATTTCTCTGTCACGCTTAGTGTTTTTTTTTTTTTTTTTTTTTTTTCAAATAATCCCAGCTTCAAAAGAACTCTTCGTAATGTTCAGACACTGCCTTGGAAGTCAGTAGAATTTTTAGCTTCATAAGCAATTTCTTCAGAGTTGGTCTTTGTTTTTCTGTGCTTTAAAACTTATTCATAGTTCGCATAAATGCTTCTGAATTAAAACATCCAAATTAGATTTTGTGCATGTTCTTAATCTTTGTTTACTGGGCATAGAGAAGGACGTTGTTGCACTAGCACCAATGGCTTTTCTTTCCTTAATAACTCTCCTAAACTACTTTCAGACACAACTGTTGCCTCAGATACCCTTCCCCAGATTTTTATAGCTGACCCAGACCATTGTTCCTTTTTTATAAATCTATGGATATTGGTTATTACTTCTCGTGTTTTTAAATGTAGCACTTTATTTCCTAATGTGCTGCTAGGAGGCGTCATTTATAAATGCCCTCTTGGAACCAGGAGACAAGCACATTTTGAAACAAGCTGTAGTGTTACCGAGTAGCTGTGCACGTGTTTAGTTGCTCGCAACTGGTACGCGACTGACCTGCCCTCCCTTCCAGTTGCAAGCGTTCTGAGGTGGACTCGTCCATATACCACTGCGCATCGCTCTGCACCTTTCAAGATAAGAAAATACACCTGTACTTTGAACAAGCCAAGGTGTTTGTTAAATTCGATGACAGGAAACAATACACTTCATGCTAGTTTGGCACAACGTGTCTCGTCACAGTAATCTTTGTTTATGAATGGTTCGTAATGTCTGTTTGCTGTAGAGTTCAAAGCAGCATTATTCAGTTACTCTTCCATGAAAAAGTGTATAAGCTGGATCAGTGAGACGCGATCCACCTCCCCCCCCCCCCCCCTTACTACTGCTAGAACAATGCAATAGAGTTAATGTGGGCTTAAATTATGCTGCAAACAGAAATAATATTTTTAAACTGACTGATGTTGAACGACTTATTCACGAAGAAATTGACAAGGAACACAACAAGACTGCGTGAGACATCAGATAAACTACAAGAAGACGACTTTTGGAATGAAACAGCACGCAAAGACATTTTGGAACCTAACATCATAAATTTGCAGTATTCAGACGTTGAAGACAAGGACAATGACGAAATATCTCTTAACGTAAGTAACATTCACAGTTATACGCATGCACCGCTGGTATTTTCGTTGGATTAGAAAAATAAGCAATACATAAATTATAATTACCTTTAAACTAAATATTTCAAACATTTGTGTAATAAACGGTTCAAAAAGTAATGCCTCCTATTTTTTTCCTTAAATAAATAAGTTATGTGAAAACTTTGAATTTGGCGCAATTCTTCAAACCTTCTTCTCCAATCCCCAGAGTAGTAACTTCCTAAGTCAACAGGTGGCAGCACTGCATCCTCTTGCAAAATGGCTGACATCGACATTCATATTAGACAGCGTTCTGTGATTGAATTTTTGACTGCGGAAGATGAAACGCCAATTCGCATACACGAAAGGCTAAAAAATGTGTATGGTGATGCAACGGTGGATGTCAGCACTGTTAGACGATGGGTTCGTCGCTGTAATGAAACTGAAGGGCAAACAACATTGGCAGTTGAAAAGTGAAGCGGCAGGCCGGTGACTGCAGTGACTCCATGCTACATTCAGCCAGTCGATGATATCATTCGTGGTGATCGCCGGGTAAACAAAGGTGAATTGTGTCGCATTACCTCCCACAGTTAATGCAGTGTGATGACAATTATTCAACAACTGGGTTACTCAAACGTTTGTTCACGTTGGGTACCAAGAATATTAATCGCCCAAAACAAAGAAACAAGGAAAACAATAGACACCGAACACTTGCAGCGCTTCAGTTTGGAGGGAGAGGAGTTTCCGGGAAAAATTGTTACTGGAGACGAAACGTGGGTTCATTTTTTTGAATCTGAATCAAAGAGGCAGACAATGGAACGGCATCACACGTCACCGAAGAAAAAAGAATTCAAAACTCAGCCGTTGGCAGGCAAAGTTATGGCGTCAGAATTTTGGGATGCAGAGGTTGTGCTTATGATTGATTTTCTGGAGCAGGGATGCACAATAAATTCTGTCCAACACTTCAGAACTCTCAAAGAGCTGAAAGCACGTCTTCGCCGAGTTCGCCCAACAAAAACTATGGTGGATGTTCTTCTTTTACATGACAATGCAAGACCACACACCAGCCGTTACACCACTGCAGAAATTGAGAAATTGGGATGGCAAGTCTTACAGCCCTGACCTGGCACCATCAGACTTTCATCTGTTCGGGCCACTAAAGGAAGCTCATCGTGGGATTCATTTTGAAGATGAGGAGGCTGTGAAAACGTCCGTACGTCAATGGCTTAGGAAGCAAGACCATGTGTTTTACCACACTGGAATACATGCCCTAGTTAAAAGGTGGACCAAAACTGTGGAAAAGGACGGATATTATATTGAATAGTGACAAAGTAATCGCCAATGTAGTTTTCAAACTATGTAAATTGGATTCAATTTTCTTGGCAATTAAAAGAGAAAAAGAAGTAGGGGGCGTTACTTTTTGATCCACTCTCATACTAATATTCATGTTGCAAGTGTGATTACAACAACTACATTATTATAATAACTTTGGAAAATTCAGTTTGCGTTCCCTTACGTCTAGCGGCACGAACAGTCGCAGGTGTGCGAGATAAAGGGAAATATAAAACGAGTGGGGATAACGAGGTGGCAACGCTGAAGGTTCTAACGCATCTGATTCGCTACAGGCGAGAACTCTTCCCATTTGTAACGTATAATAGTATCAGTTCTTTGTATCACACTCTCTTATTTCAATGAAAATTATTGTTTGGAGGTCCCCTCGCTAAGTCAGGCCTCGCCACTGATTATGCATTTCTAAGAATATTTTGTACAAGTCGCTTAACCGCGATCACTGGCGTAGTTAGATAAATTTAACAACTGAAGATATATTGCTCTAATTTGTTTAATTTTTCGTTCAAATGGACGTATAGCTAGCAGTGACACAGGTGATATCTTTAAATACCATTCAAGTGTAATTCAGTATATAAACAAAGAGCAAAAATTGTTGAAAGCGGTATTATTCAAGTAATGTACATTGTTAGATCTTTTCTAACATGGGAGTCATCGCCTAAGTGTCCCGTAGCTGGTGTACGTGACTTAAGACAAGTATATCAGGCACTTGCATTTGTTTTCTCGGTAGTAGTTGAAATGAAACCGACAACTGTTCAAGAAACGCTAACATAGCAGAGTCTTGTTGATTTTTATCGACCCACATGAGTTTATTTTTACTGTTGACTCTTCAACATCAACTGTCCTGCCTATGTGAAACCTAAGCTGCGTCACCATAAGTTATTATTACGTTAGTGTGCTTTTTTCGTAAGTTCTTCTGACAGTTGCCTTCATAATGCATTTTCTTTTCGGTTATCAGTCTGGTTCAGAAGAGCAGCTTCTCAAGTGGTTTGAGTAAAAGTTGATGATATAAACATAGACCATTTAGACTACAAATCTAACACTAATCTGAACTTGAGCACAGCAACAGAACTATCTGACAATGATTCTGATAGTGCAACACTTTCAACTACAAAACTAGGGAACCGCAAAATGTATGACGGTAAAGAAGGAACAAAATGGTTCAAGAACAAAGCTTCTCCAACAAAATTGCACGTCAAAATATTATAACAGCTTCCAGGTGTAAAAGTCGTAGCAAAGAATGCAAAGACAGTTCTTCTTTTACTTAATTAATGGAAATTAATCATTTTTACACTAGCCGTATATAGGCTAAGGTTTTTGATAGAGTAAACAGTTAAGCATCAGGTTCTACTCCCTTTAGCCCTGGAACTGTAGGACCAAGGATCCGGGCCTCCTTCTACCCGGGAGCGATGGATACTCCGGGGCTCTTTCCATAGGGCATTACCTGATTTCTTAAAAAGCCCCCCCCCCCCGCTGAGCACAACGTCAAGACCTACGCGCGTCAACCCCGCAGGGAAGACTACCGAAAACCTCGGTGGGGCCACCTGGTGATCTAGCACACCTACTAGCTCTGCAGGCTAGTACCCGGGACTTATTAGACAACCCTCTACCCCCTCCGGGCGGCCTTAGCCTGGCCGGAGGTACCCAATTCCCCGTGGGTGTCGGGAACACACTGCCCCCTCGAGTCCAACCCAATCCGAACAACTCCACTACGGGAGGGGCTCGGCAGTTCGGCCCGAAGTTCCTCTAGTAACGTCAGAGGTACCCCGAGTGCTAGGGGTCAGCAGCGCCCTCACCTCGGCAGTTGGAGGGGACGGATCCCCTCCCCTACGGGAATATAGAGTCAACATGAAAAATTCAATGCCATGGCACGGATTTGAACCAAGGATCTCCTGGTTTCCGTCCAGTCACTCTAACTCATTGAGCTACCATGGCCAACGTGCCGTCCTGACATTAAATTCTCCATTTGACTCATATATGTCCCCGGTAGACCACTAGGGACTCTCGTATTCAAGATACGTTTGTGGCGGCTTACTATCGTAAGTATTTGAGTCCCAGGCTTCATCATTTAACTCTTATTATTTTAGTTAATTGATGGAAATTAATCATTTCTTCACACTAGTCGTATATAGGCTAAGATTGTTAATAAATAGAGTCAACATGAAAAATTCAATGCCATGGCCGGGATTTGAACCACGGATCTCCTGGTTTCCGTCCAGTTGCTATAACCCATTGAGCTACCACGGCGCAGTCCTGACATTAAATTCTTCATTTGATTCATATATTTACCCGGTAGACCACCAGGGGCTCTCGCATTCGAGATACACCGTTTGTGTAGACTTACTATTGTTAAGTACTTGAGTCTCAGGTTAGAGCGACTGGATGAAAACCAGGAGATCCGTGGTTCAAATCCCAGCCATGGCATTGAATTATTCATGTTGACTCTATCTAACAGTTCTTCTTTGTTGGACATTATTCTTTCCTGATCATGTAAATTGTTCGTATTGTGGTATGTACAAATCATGAAATAGAGACAATGGCTCAATATTATTCACGTACTATACGAGACTGTCCTCAAGTAGATTTTGAAGAAATGTCAGCCATCTTTAATGTTCCTTTCGGCGCATGATTAGACATATAAAAGGTCTTTTAAGAAGAATTTCCCGTAGCTCAGTCGGCAGAGCACCTGCCTGCCGTGCTAGTAGTCCCTGGTTCGATGCCCGGCGATGGGGTGGCGATTTTTCCCCAACCAAGATAATTACTTATGTTCATCAGAGTCTGGAAGTATGAATGAGAGTGTTAATGTGTGCGTGATCTAATGATTAAAACCCAAAGAATACTATAACACCTTAGATGTGCTCCAAAGGAGAACGGCCGCCGATATGACCATTGAAGTTAAATGGAACAAATAAAAAGAGTGTCCTATCTATAAACTTAAACAAAACACGTTCTATAAATGATAGAGTTTTACTCTTTTTTTTTTATTTTAGAACATGATTTAAGTAATTACGTGTGGAAGAGAACATGAGTTCGGTACCCGCCTCGACTTAGTTGTTGCGGGTATACGGTTGATCCAATTTTCAATGACAGAAGAAAGTAAATTAGGTAAACTTCAGGAATAACACGCGTGACGTTATTCATTTACTATTTTCGGCTTTTGGCATAAACTCGAGATTTAACATAACCCCAGAATAAGTAACCCAACGGCATTAAATCACATGATCTTGGGGGCCAGTTAACATCACCAGCACGGGAAAGCCCGCCTCGGTAGTGTAGATGGTAGCATTTCTGCCTCACGTTCAAGAGGTCCCGAATTCGAATCTCGGTCAGGGTGAGTTACCTGGATAGCGTTTTTTCCGGGATTTTCCCTTGTCCTTTAAGATGAATGTCAGGTAACTCTAAGCTCCAGGGACCCTGGACTCATTTGAGCATCATTTCACCCAATTCATTCACCGTCCGATATGACATAACGTTGGAGGACGAAAATTAAAATAAAATCGATTGTTTCGAGAGCAATATGATAGGTGACACCATCTTGCCGGAACCAGATGTTTCTGAGTTCCATACACCCCAATTGAGGTCAAAAATTGTCCCTTATAACAGCCCGGTATCTTTCTCCATTGATAGAGCTTATCCATCTTGGTGTTAGAAAAAATATGGACCAATAATTCCACCATACAAAAATCCACACCACACAGAAACCCTTGGGGATGAAATGGTGGTTCTTGAATCTGCCTTAGACTGTGATTGCTCCATTATCACTAATTTTGTTAGTTAACAAGACCATCCATCAAAAATTGGGCTTCGTCGCTGAAGACAGCACTCCGGGTCGCTTCCTATTGCTTCATAACAAATTCAGCGAATGCACGGCATAACCTATGGTTGTTAGGCTTTAGATCTTGAGTTAACACCATTCTGTAAGCGTGCAACTTCAAGTCCAGATTGAGAAGTCGCCAAGTTGTGGTCGGCGAAAGCCCCATATCTTGCGCTCGACGTAGAATTGATTTGTTTCTGTTCTCACCTATAGTCGTGCTGCTTGAACGGTTATTCTGACTTTATCTTTAACAGAATCGTCCCAGATAACGCACTGATTACTCTTGTAAGAGTGAGAGGGGTATTGATGCGCCTCCCGGTCGTGTACTAAGCACCAATGAAGGCATCACTTCAGCCAATGGAATCCGCAGGAATTACAAATGACAGATAGATGTTCACTCCACGTGGAGTAGTCAGTCCGTTAACTCAGAGGTATCTATTACTAAACAGAAATCCATGGTAACCTTTTGAGAAGCAGGATTATACATTCTCACGAACGGCGCCTATATTTTCGTTGGAGCGCTTACGTCGATTACAGACGTTCTTTGATCACTGACAGAACCATTTCTTTTAAATTTACAGGAACGATTATTCACATCGTAAACTTCACGTAATACACGGAAGGTTTGGTGAACAGATGATCCATTTTCATAATAAATTTTGAGTGTTGATAAATGTTGTAACGTTCCATGGCTATTTGTCAAAGCACACTGTAACCACGTGAAAAAAAATGAATGCTGTAATTCAATAACGGTGGGATCGAACCCGGGTCGCTTTTCGTGGCCAGGGACTAAGGCACGCTACCTTAGCCCGCTACGCTACGGCGCAGGACAAGTCTCGAACCCGGTGGGGCCGTTTCTGGACCACACTAGTGTGGGATGTCGGTTATTCTGACCTGCCAGGGAGTCTCCAACTGGTAGTCTCCTTTGTGACACTGCCCTCTGCACTGTCGTGGCTTCTTGGTTTGAACTACGTGCGTATTGCTTTAACGACTATGGCTATTCGATTTGAGGCACTACAGAAAGCCGTATGAGAACCGGTTTTAGCAAGTATAGCAATAGTGGCCTATTATGTGTTTCAAATGGGAAGGTGTCTGTCCTTGAGCGCTAGTAGCCGAGCAACCAATGGGAGTCCTGCGGTGTTGTCGTAATGCATTCCCGCTAAGTGGTGTGTGACAAGCGCCAACCTAATCAATATGTATGAAATATTATTCGTGCTAAGACAAAAATTCGGATTTTGCGTAAACTGATCCATGTGGATGGTGTGTGGTGTTTAAGGGCCCGTCGACAACAAGGTCATTAGAGAGAAATGTATCTAACATAACCATGAAAACTCCATATGTTTAGCTCAAATAGTTTTTCTAATACGAATAGTTTTTCTAATACCAGTATTATAACAATAAATCGCGACGTAAGCACTGTATGAACATCATTATTGGTTGACATGTATGCGTGTACGTATATTTGTAATTACTCAGATATGAAACGTAAATGTTTGACATGACGTGATAAAAGAATTACTTTGAATAATCCAATTCGAGCGAGAGGAAACAATAAATATCCTGCTGCCGTGGCAGAACGTGTCTGGTCACATTATATCTTTGTTTATCAATGGATTGTAACCTCTATTTACCATAGAGAGTTCAAAGTGGCTGTGTGTATGTATGTACATATACTTTTAATTACTCAGAACTGAAATTTAAACTAGTGACATGACGTGATAAAAGAATTACTATGATGCTAAATTCGAGAAAGAGCAAACACTTTATTTCCTGTTAGCCTGTGGAATGCTGTATGCTTATGTTTATGAATGAATGCTGGATAAGAAGTGTTTATTTACTCTGGAGAGTTCAGATCAATATCATTCAGTTGTTATTTACACAACAGTAGAGTAAGAGTTAAATAGTGCAATGGCTTCTTGCGGTGAATTTAGTGGCGAGTCAAAAAGACAATTATTGCGAAGTCAGGCTTGAAGTATTATTTTTAAGGTGTTCATATTCTTAAAAAAATTGGGCAAAGAGGAATATAGAAATCAGCTCGATTTCAAAAATGCTCAACGGGTTACTGCTGAAACGTGTGCTGTTGGCAAAGTAAGTGTGTCCCGCATTTGGATTAGAAAAGCAGGTAATTCATAAACTATAATTATAGTTATAGTATTTAAAAATATACATAATTTGCGAAAATGCTTTTTCCAATTTTGATTTTAGCAACTGCATTATTGTAAAAGTTTGTAAAATTTAATTCGCTTACCCTTACATCTAGCGCCAAGCAGAGCTGCATGTTATATGAGTGTGCGAGAAAGAGGGAAATATAAAGGGAGTGGGGTAACAAGCTGGCAACGCTGAGTGTGTGATACGGCATCTAATTAGCTGGACTCCAGAACTCTTCCCATTCGAAACAGATAAGTAGCAAAATCATGTGTCAAATAAAGGGTTAAGTGAATTCAGAGGACAAAAAAAAAATAAGAAAAAGAATTGTTGTCATTAAAACTAGTCACGCCCTATTCAAATAGTAATAATAGCGTAGTCCATTCATTGTTTGCAGAAGTCATTTTTTTTATTTACTCCTCCATCGTTATATCATATCGGATGGTTGATGAAATAGGTGAAATGATGTTCAAATGAGTCAGGAGCTTAGAGTTTCCCAACACTTGTCTTTCAAAATAACGGAAAACCTTAGAAAAAAACCTCCCTGAACGAGATTCGAACGCGGGATCTCTTGAAGCCGTGAGGCAGACACCCTACCATCTAAGCTACCAAGGCGGGTTGACAGTAGACAGAATGCAATAGAAAATATTTGAATGCAACAGTTTCCGATGGCTTTTTTTTCGTGGCACGCTCTAATTACCCAGAAGTCCTTCAGTCGGCTTTATGCATCTTTCCAGGTGTTCTCAAAGTATTAATCACAATTCTGAATCATTTTATTCTGTTTTAGCATAAATAATAATTAGGGAACGAAACAGCAGTTTAAGCTTGTGCACGCACCCACTTGACAGTTGGCTTACATTTTGCAACTAGCACCTGCAGCCGAGTTAATCATTGCTTATTTGAAGCATAATTGTTTTTTTATTTGAAGCGGCGCGTACATAAGATTGAAGTTTACACGTTCAGTGACTCGTGCGAGTAACCCTGAAACAAGAAGGTCTCTCAGCTTGCAACAGAATTTCTCTAATATCGATCCTGTCTGCATATGCTAGCCATTGATCTCACTGCGTTATTACCTCTCATAACAGTGCAATCATCCTTGTTTTATTAGCAGCAGTTCGGCGGATGCCGAATAGAATGGGCTATTCGGTAATCGTGAAAGAATTAAGTGTGGCACTAAAAACGGTGATGGACGTACCAGTTGCACTAGGTTCGATCCCCGTCGTAAATCCAATTGATGACTTCCTCTTCGAAACGTACCAGGAAATAGCTACGTTAGTTTTAAGCTCGGTCGTAAAGATAAAAAAACATCGTCTAAATCCATTGTTACTATTTATATGTGTTAGGGACTTGATGGCATACCATTACCAGTTACAAATACGTTTAAAAAAAATCTGATGTGCTCTGTCACATGACTTCTTAACCCGGGATCGCTCGCGTCACTTGTTATCACGCGATCACTCCCGAGTTACATTTATTTTCTAACTATTATATATATATATATATATATATATATATATATATATATATATATATATATACAGGACGTTACAAAAAGGTACGGCCAAACTTTCAGGAAACATTCCTCACACACAAAGAAAGAAAATATGTTATGCGGACATGTGTCCGGAAACGCTTAATTTCCATGTTAGAGCTCATTTTATTACTTCTCTTCAAATCACATTAATCATGGAATGGAAACACACGACAACAGAACGTACCAGCGTGACTTCAAACACTTTATTACAGGAAATGTTCAAAATGTCCTCCGTTAGCGAGGTTAAATGCATCCATCCTCCGTCGCATGGAATCCCTGATGCGCTGATGCAGCCCTGGAGAATGGCGTATTGTATCACAGCCGTCCACAATACGAGCACGAAGAGTCTCTACATTTGGTACCTGGGTTGTGTAGACAAGAGCTTTCAAATGCCCCCATAAATGAAAGTCAAGAGGGTTGAGGTCAGGAGAGCGTGGAGGCCATGGAATTGGTCCGCTCTACCAATCTATTGGTCACCGAATCTGTTGTTGAGAAGTGTACGAACACTTCGACTGAAATGTGCAGGAGCTCCATCGTGCATGAACCACAATGGGTATTTTGACTATTGTCTGCGCGAATGATTTCAATTTACATTTTAAGAGAAATACTAAGATGAACTCTAACATGGAAATTTAGCGTTTCCGGTCACATGTCCATATAACGTATTTTCTTTCTTTGTGTGTGAGGAATGTTTCCTGACAGTTTGGCCATACCTTTTTGTAACACCCTGTATATGTGTGTGTGTGTGTGTGTGTGTGTGTGTGTGTGTGTGTGTGTGTGTGTGTGTGTGTGTGTGTGTACGAGGGTTGTTCAATAAAGAATGATCATAATTTTTTACGGTCATAATTTCTCGCACTAAAAAATTCAATCATATTGTATTCTGTTAGCTTAATGTGAAACAAACACGCCGTAGTAGTTTCATTGTTGCTATTCCTAATTCCCGCCTGTGAGAACCAGGCAAATTCAGAATTGTTCAATGTCGCCTACTGCTTTAATGGAGGTAACACGCGAGGAACAATATACGGCTTTAAATTCTGCTTTCGTCTTATCAAATCTTCAGTTGAAGCATATACAATGTTACAGTAGGTCTATGGAGAGTCTCTTCTTCCCTAAAGCACAGCTCGAAGGTGGCTTAAAATGTTTAAAGAGGGGAGACAATCAATTTCAAAGGAAGGTGGACCCGGTGTTACAGTTACTGCTCTATCGGAAGAAAACATCAACACGGCTGCTGCCATTGTGACAGAGGCTCGACGAATTACCTTAAGATCACTTTCTGAAATACTGAACATTTCATTGGTGCCACCCACACGTTGGTGACAGAAACATTACACATGGGACGTGTTTGTGTGCGATGGGTTCCAAGACTGTTGATTCCTGAACAAAAGGACATTCGCATGCAGTTTAATCCATATCAGGCGCAAAAAAACACATTTCCGTGAAGTAGGCTGGACGCTGCACCACGATAATGCGCGGCTGCATTTTACCAATGTTCTTACTGAATATCTTGCAAAAATCTAAGATACACCATGTTACTTTTTTCTATTCCCTAACTTGAAGAAACGGCTTCGTGGAAGGCATTATGCATCAGCACAAGCAGTTTTTTTTTTTTTTTAATTTACGTTCTCCAACGTTTAAGTCATATCGGAGGTTGATGAATGGAACGGGTGAAGTGATGCTCAAATGTGCCCAGAGTCCATAGAGCTTAGAGTCACCCGACATTCGTCTTTCAGGATAAGGGAAAACCCCGGGCAAAACTTTATCCAGGTAACTCACCCTGACCGAGATTCGAACTCGGGACCTCCTGAACGTCGTGAGGCAAACATGCTACCACCAGTCTACCTAAGCGGGCGGCAGGAGTGAATGCTGCGGAGGCGATTTTGAAGGATCTCTCAAAAAAATGGTTTCTAGCATGTCTTTGAAGACTGGCAGAAACGCTGGGACAAGTGCATCGCATTCAGGGGAGACTATTTTGAGAAGGGCCATCAAAATTATGATGAGTAAAGGTACATTGTCAAAAAAGAACAATTGTGATCATTCTTTATTAAACAGCCATTTTCGAGTCTAAGGAAAAGAAGGAGTTTATTCCTTATTTATTATTTATGGAATGATTTAGCAGCATGTTGTACCTGCACACACATCAGTAACTGGACAATACTACAGGGATGTCCTAAAAACATTGCAAGTTCATATCAGGCGCAAAAGACCAGATTTCTGTGAAGCAGGCTGGATGCTGCACCACGATAATGTGCGGACGCATATTGCCAATGTTGTTGCTGAATATCTTGCAAAAATCAACGTGAAGTGCATCCCTCACCCTCCCTATAGTCCGTATTTAGCCACATGTGACTTCTTTCTGTTCCCTAACTTGAAGAAACGCCTTCGTGGGAGGCATTATCCATCATCAGAAGCAGTGGTGAAGGCTGCGGAGGCGATTTTGAAGGATCTCTCAAAAAATGGTTTCTAACATGTCTTTGAAAACTGGCAGAAACGCTGGGACAAATGCATCGCATTCAGGGGACACTATTCTATGTTCCGGTCTTTACTGACGGTTCTCAGTTAGGTAGCACTACAGGTTGCGCGTTCTTCATTAACGGTGAGGCTCATAAATTTCGCCTTCTGGACTCCACTTTGGTCTTCTCAGCAGAGCTGTATGCCATCTTCTATTTGCTCCTTTTTATTTGCAAGTTAGCTCCTGGCTCTTTTATTGTCTGCACTGACTCTCTAAGTGCGCTTCAGGCCTTGCAACAGCACACTGCCGCTCACACCCTTGTTTCAAAAATACAGGCCCAGATCTCGCAAATGCTCAGTCGCGGATACCATTTTGTTTTTACTTGGACCCCAGGCCATGTGGGCATTTCCGGGAACGAGGAGGCGGACTCAGCTGTTAAGTCCGCTTGCCGTTTGCCCCGGAGTTTAACAACTACGGAGCCATACCAGGATGTGCAACGTTTTTTCCGTCGACAGCTCCTATCTGCTTGGCAGCAATCCTGGACAGCTTTGGAAGGCACACAACTCCGGGCAATAAAGGAGAGCGTACAACCCTGGCCAACTTCCTGCAGGGATAACCGGCGGGCCGAGGTGATACTCACCCGGCTGAGAATTGGACACACACGAGCGACTCATGGCCATCTGTTAAGAGGGGAACCGGTCCCTGTGTGTGCTCCGTGTGGAGTACGCCTCACTGTGCGTCACGTATTGCTGGATTGCCCGCAGTACACCCGCGTTCGCCAGTCTTTGGGCTTGGGGACTAACTTGCACGATATTTTAGGAGACGACCCAGTGGCCGTGGATAAGGCACTTCGGTTTGTTGCTAAAATTGGTTTTAATAAGCAAGTCTGACTTGTATTTTATATTTATTAATTTTGGAGATTTTAAATTATTAGTTTTTAGATGGTTTTTATGTCCTTTTAATGGTTGAGTGTTTTATTTTATTGTACCTTTTTAGCTAAATTTGTGCAGGTTTTAGGTTTTAGTATTGACTTCGGGCCCAAATCACCTTGTTGTCGAAGGGCCCTAAAACACCACACACTCACTCACTCTAGAAGGGCCATCAAAATTTTGAGGATGAGTAAACGTACGTACGTTATGAACAGCCTTCGTATATAGAAAATTATTCATTGAAAAACTTAGCATTTGACATAATCTAAAATGTCCAGACTTTAATATGAAGTAAAGACTTTTAATATTTACGTGATAAATAGGGCTTTTGTGAAAGATTTTCAAAATGTATATAAATTCATTTCATCCCATCTCATCACTTAAGCATACCGTATTTCCATTTTACCTAAAAGAATATATTATAATACCATTTCTAACAAATGCTTTCTTGATTAGCGTGAAGTAAAGAGAAGAATAAACGCTGTAACTATATTTCATTTACGAAACTATAAGGCAAGTCACGTGAGTGTAGTGTAAGACGTCTGGAGATGGAATTTTGGGACGTAAAGTCTGAGAACGTAATGAAGCTATCAATATTAGTAAATTAATATTCTAAAAGGTCGTCTCGGCATTCGCTATCTGAAGTGTGTATTTATTATGACGACTTACCGACGCATTGGAAAGAAATATGTGTCTGGCTTAACGTGATTGGTATGGGCAGCTGCGCAGACGCCATTAGAAATCATCAGAGACGATAAAAGGGAGGCTGTATAAATATTGCTTATATCTGTCAGCACTCGCTGACCCTTGAGGTCAATCGGTTTACAGCCGACAAAGTCGGGGCAGATTTAAGCGGCAATTTGCAGTGTAACAGTGAATATATTTCTGCTACATTAATGCCCTGTTTCTCTTATTAATAGTTTAGCTTCTTTTTTAATTAAAAATGATGTCTATGATGCTTTCTTGTGTGCATACATTCCCCTAAAATTCCCTTAATATTAATTTTACTAACTCCATAACTTTTTTAAAATATCTTCCTCACTTCTGGGATGAGGCTTTTCTGCCTTTTCCGTCTTCGCTTTCTATCAGCCTTTCCCATCTTTTTCTAGGGCGTCCTACATCTCTTTTCCACTAGGATTGTATGTTCTTATTAAAACCGGTACTCTTTCGTCATGCATTCTATTCATTTGTTCTTTCCAGTTCTGTATATTTCTTTCTATTTTGCCCTGTAATTTATATATGCCTAGTTCCTTTCGAGTGGTTTATCGTCTGTCTGATTTTTAAAAGAAGATACATGAAGGTCATCAGGCAAAGGGACGCGAAGGGTAACAAAGGTTGCCAGATTGGATACACTGGTTAATCACATATCCCTCAGCTCAGTTATCACTATTCACTCTTATGCCCAATTTCACAAACAAATTTCTCAAACAAACAGGAGTTTAGCAATAGTTAAAACAAAAATCGCATTTCACCAACAAGTGTTAGCGTAACACTGGTGTTAAATCTCATGTTAAACTAACAAGCCGAATTTCTGATGTTAAGTCCTTAACAATTGTAAATAGTCAAGATGGCGAGCATGAACTCAGCTGTTTATGTCGATTTGCTATATTTAAGACCGTCTAAATGGCATTCGTAATAGAGTACGGCCTATGAGGAGAAATGTATTTGAGGAACTATCCGAAGAAAAGTGTTTTACGGAGGTATAGACTGTCGAAACATGTTGCTATGAAGGTTACTGCGGAAGTACAAGAGAGGTTAGAACATGCATCGAAAGGAATATGGCGATCTCGCCTTTGCTTCAAGTATTAATAACCTTGCGATTTTATAATTCACTGAATTATGTGGATAATACACTGTCCACCTCCCGTCTTGAAACGCTCAAGTCACTTCTCCTTCTGCGCACCTCGTTTTAAATTTACGTAATACTGACAAGTTATTTGGTGCTTGTAGTAGTGACACATGCATTTGAATTAAATTCATTTCCAATATTTTCCCCGCGACATCTTTCTGTTTTACATTCACTGCATCCGTCCTCTTATTTTCCACGATATCCTTACACTTCGTCACCATTTCAATTAACAATTCTTTCTCCGTCGATCAGAAATTTGTCTCACGGCTTTATTTATGATTTTGTTCATTTGCCATTTGTGCAGACGAAAATGAAAACAAAAGCGCATCGGAGTACGTTCAGAAAATCATCCATAGCCTTCTATAGCTGTGATATTTACAAGTTTCTTGGCGTTAACAAAGTGTTGTTAACATTTTAAGAAGACAAGTTGGTGAAATGCAAGAAATTTAACATTAGTTTTAGCGCTATGACAATTGTTACGTTAAATTTGTTAACGTTGATTTTAATATCTGTTGGTGAAATCGGGCATTAGCGTTGCCAGCTTCATACACCACTCCTTTTATGTTTCCCTCTCTCTCTCTCGCACATTCATACAACATGCAGGGTAAGCAAATTATATTTTGCATACTTTTACAATGTTGCAGTTGCCAAAATCAAAATTGGAAAAAGCATTTTTCAAATTATGTATATTTTAAAATACCATAACTATAATTATAGTTTATGAATTACCTGTTTTTGTAATCCAAAGAAAGTGCCTGTGGCTCATTCATATCGCTGTCAATGTCACTTCCGTCAAGAGACAATTCGTCATTGTCACTATCTTCATCGTCTGAGTCTTGCAAATTTATGATTATAGGTTCCAAAATCTCGTCACGTGCTGTTTCTGTCTTAAAATCGTTTTCTTGAACGTTTTCTGCATGCCTCGCGTAATTTTCCCAGTCCTGTTGTGTTACTTTGTTAATTTCTTCGTGAACAAGTCGTTTAACGTCCGTCAGTTTAAAAGTATTATTTCTGTTTCCCACTCCCCTTTTTATTTGAGCCCACACCAACTCAATTGGATTTTATTGGCATTGGTAGGTAAAGTGGGAGGCGTATTACCTCGTGTCCCGTTTCAGTTGCAAGTTGATCCAGCTGATACACTTTTTCCCTGCTTTTAAACGGTAGTACTCTTTGCAATAACTCATTTTTAGTTTCTGTTTCCGAAAAAAATGTAGAACGTGTACACCTTAAAAATAATACTTCTAGCCTGACTTTGAAATACCAGCCTTTTTGACTCAGCACTAAATTCACAAGAAGAGATTGCACTATTTAACTCTTACTCTACTGTTGTGTAAAGAACAACTGAATGATATTGATCTAAACTCTCCAGAGTAAGTAAACACTTCTTATCCAGCATTCATTCATAAACATAAGCATACAGCATTCCACAGGCTAACAGGAAATGAAGTGTTTGCTCTTTCTCGAATTTAACACTTTGACTTATTCACAGTAATTCTTTTATCTGTCATGTTTGTAGTTTAAATTTCAATTCTGAGTTATTAAAAGTATATTGTACATACATACACACCAACCACTTTGAACTCTCTAGAGTAAATAGAGATTACGAACCATTCATAAACAAAGATATAATGTGACCAGACACGTTCTGCCAGGGCAGCAGGAAATTTATTGTTTTCTCTCGCTCGAATTGGGTTATTGAAAGTAGTTCTTTTATCACGTCATGTCAAATATTTATGTTTCAGTTCTGAGTAATTACAAATATACGTACACGCATACATGCCAACCAATAATGATATTCATACAGTGCTTACGCCGTGATTTGTTATAATACAGGTATTAGAAAAACTATTTGTACTAGAATAACTATTTGAGCTAAAAATATGGGGTTGTCATGGTTATGTTAGATACATTACTCTCTACCTTCAACATGGATCATTTTCGGAAAAATCTGAATTTTTGTCTTAGCGCGAATAGTATTTCATACAGATTGATTAGGTTGTCGCTCGTCACACACCACTTAGCGGGAATGCAATACGACAACACCGCAGGACTCCGATTGGTCTCTCACCTAATAGCGCTCAAGGACAAACACCTTCACATTTGAAACACATAATAGTTGTATGCGGGAAACAGACTTTGCCTGAGTACTCAGTTGCGTTGTTTATTTTTAGCCTACTTTGTTAAAGCAATTAAAATACGTTTTATATGGAAGCAAGACGTAGTGGCGGTAGGATTAGAGGTAGACCGTGGAATTATGGCCCAAGGCAAAGATCAGCTTACGGTCAGAGTGTTACACTCCACAGTCAAGCTAGAGAATTTGTTTGCTCTCTTAGGGCGTTCTTTGAACAGGAAGACGAGAGTTTGCTCCTTATCAATGAACAGCTTATTCCTTTTATCCAAAAGCGACAGTCCCAAGTCAGTAGATATGATTGCGCGTAATAGAATTTCTGTAGGTCAAAATTCCGGCATATCGGCGGCGTTTATATGAACATGTCAGTTACATATTGCGATATTAATGTATACGGAACGAGGAAAGGTTTGAAAAAAACGAGGCGCTTGCAAAATTAAAAGCGAGTGGTTAAGGGTATGTATGACTGAAATTTCATGAAAATCGTGAAAATAACGACTTTTTTTATTTTAATTCTATAAAATAATTTAGACATTTCCGAATGTGAAAAATGCATAATTTGCCTCCGAACGCCATTTTTAAATGCTTATTTAAATGTCGGTGGCCTTTAGACTCTGTCAGAGTCACGCCCTCTTTTGCCTGCATCCACATTCTTTGTCTGTTTTCCGTTCTTAAATTTTCAATTCAAGAAAAGAAAAATAAGACTTTCAGACAAAATAGTTCCTAAAATGTTGCCAATATATCAGAGGCTGGCTTCTGCAACATTACTAGAGAGGTGCAAAACAGGAAAAACACAGAATGCCAATGAATCTTTGCATCATGTCATATGGAATAAGTGCCCAAAGGAAGTTTTCATATCAAAACAAAAATTGGAAATTGCTGTTATTAAAAGCATCAGTGAGTTTAACATGGGTAGTCTTAAGTCATTGGAGCTGCAACAAAATATCAGAGGTGAAAGTTTAGTAGACTCAGCAAGGAAAACTTCAGTGCAGCGAGATCAGACTCGTATCCTGCAGAGCAAGAAGCGAAGTTGTGACGAAGAAAAGCAACATCTAAAGAAGAAAAAGGTGGAAAAAGCAGCAACAGAGGAGAGGAAAAAGAAATCTGAGGGTCCAACCTATCAGCCTTTTGGATTTTAATGTGAGTTATGCAATCAAATCTTTAATCGCTGTTTTCTCAACGTTCATATTTTCAGCATTTTTCTTCCTGTAAAATACTCCTTGCGATGCAGTTTTTGTACTACATTCATGAAATTTCCTACACAGGTTCAGAATATCATGAGGAAGGGAAATTGCCCTAGGTTTTATTGTGAAATGTATATAAGCATATATTTTTATTTTTCAAACACAAAACTTACAGTTTTTTAGACAAAAAAAGAATATTTGTAAATTAAAAAATTTTTGTGACCTAAACTAAAGGAGACACAGAAAAACCCAGAGCAATTTCAAAAAGTATGTGTATTATGAACATAGGGTTAAAATGTTAGACCAAAATTCAAAATATTTTGTCGCAAGGGACTTTTTTAGTGACGTAACAAAAAACATACAAAATTTATCATAATTTCTAAACTGCTGGAGAAAAATGGTTTAAATTTAGGTTGTAACATGTTTACATTATACTACACCCATGGTGTAAATTTGAAAACGCTAGCATTATTACTTCAGAATTTGAAAATTTCACTCATACATACCCTTAAAGGAAACAGCGGAGCATGTGCCCGTCTAGGTAGCGTGGTGGTAGAATGTCTGTCTCACGTTCAAGAGGTCCTGAGTTCGAATCTCGGTCAGGGTGAGTTACCTGGGCAAGTTTTTTTCCGGGGTTTTCCCTTATCCTGAAAGACGAATGTTGGGTAACTCTAAGCTCCATGGACTCCGGGCTCATTTGAGCATCATTTCACCCATTGCACGTTGGAGGACGTAAATTAAAAAAAAAAAAAAAAAAGCAGCGGAGCATATGAAACGCATCACAAAATGTACAGAGTATGACGAGTTATATCGTACTGTGTTGGAGTGGTTTGTTAGTGCGCGCGCTGAAGGAATTCCCATTGCTCCACACTCAAGCTTGAGGGACAAGAAAATTAGGAAAGGCCCATTTCAGAGCTTCCTATGAATGCCTCGAGAGTTTCAAACATAGCCATAACATTGTTTTGAATGTTGATGTGTGTGGTGAAGGAAATGATGTTTATGTGAATACTATTTGTGTTACATTCACCGTGAATAACAGGTCTGATAAAAGAATCTGTTTTTCAGACGAATAGATTAGTTACGCATGTGAATTTGTCATTGTTTTGTCCCCAGCTAGCTGTCCAGACAGACGACCTTAGAGAAGGAGAAATTGCTTGGGGTTACGTCCACTTTCACATACATAAGCGCGAGCGTAATCTGATCATACCGCTAACACCTTGCATTGGAAAAATGCCAGAAGCCAAACATGATGACCGCATAATAAGAAATTGTGGGTACCTAATAACCTCACTAGGGTTTCAAACGTAGCGATTATTCCCTGCATGGGCTTGTATGTATATCGAATTACACCGCCGTTTCAATTAAAAAAAGCAACAACAAAATGTGTAACCATACATTCTTGTGTTCCATTGTTGCTGAACTGCCTTTACCTATCTATATATTTTCAGACCAACTTCTTAAACTGTTTCTCTGTGATTATACTACACTAATTTAAAAATCTTCGTGTGTCATCCATACAAGTCTTGATTTGGCAAGTTGAGTATTTAGGATCCCTCAATTCTGAGTTAAAAAAGAAAAGAAAAAATGCTTTGTATGGGGAGCAGTACAGGAGACCTTAAACGATATTTCCGATGAAATCCGGTCCTAACATTTTGGCTAAAATAAAATATTTCTCCTACAATTAAAATGTACGAATAAATGTTTGCCTATTACAAAGGGAATTTTCAAACAATAGCTTCAATTACATATAACTATAGAGGTTAGTAATTATTAATAAATAATAAAGAAACGTTACGAAGATAAATAATTACAATAAATGATTTCCAAAAATGATTTCCTTATCTCCCCTTTCCCTTCGTTTAATTTTCATTCTCTGCATCCATTGGCCGCGCCGTGGCTCAGTGGTTAGACAGCTTGGCTCTCACCAAGGCGGCCCGGTTTCGATCCCAGGCAACCGCAAAGTGCGATTTGTGGTGGAAAACACGGCGCTGGGGCGGGTTTTCTCCGGGACCTCCGGTTTCCCCGCCAACTCATTCCACCGGTGCTCCATCTTCATCTCGTGTGTCACCAGTGTTACCGCCTGCGGTGCCGTATGTAGTAAAAGCGGGCGTTAAACACTACACACATTTCTGCATCCATTCTTTCTAGGTATGAGAACTCGCGGATGTCACCTGTGGCACTGCACTGTGGTGACGTTTGCGCTGTGGAAATACGTTGTTCGGCTGAGGGGAGGCGCTGTGGTTGGTTGGCCGCCCATCCAGAGGTGGGTATTCGATCAGCCGAACTTGAATATCTATGGCGACCTGGAGCTCCTCGGGCTGAAGAGCTTTCCTGTAGGGAATCCGTCCCATTCAGCTGCCGTGGTGCGGGCGCTGCGGAACCTTAGAACTTGTGGTACCTCTGCGTTACTAGAGGAACCTCGGGCTGAACTGCCGACCCCCTTTCGAAGAGGAGTGTTCAGATTGGGTTGGACTCGAAGAGGCAGTGTGTTCCCGACACCCGCGGGAGATCAGGTACCTCCGGCCAGGCCTGGGCCGCCCGGACGGGGTAGAGGGTTGTCTAAGAAGTCCCGGGTACTAGCCTGCATAGCTAGTAGAAGGTGTGCTACATCACCAGGCGGCCCCGAGGTTTTTCCGTAGTCTTCCCTGCGGGGTTGACGCGCGTTAAGTGGCGTATCCACTTCCATCCCATCTTGGCGTTGTCGATGGACGGGGGTCTTTTTAGACTCCAAGTATTGCCCTATGAAAAGACCCCCGGAGTTTCCATCGCTTCCGTGTAGAAGGAGGCCGAGGTCTTCGTTCTTTCGGGTAGATCCTCTGCGTTTAAATCTATCAGGAATTCGCCGCGGCTGTAGTGCCGCGGAGGAAGTGGAGGCTCCGGAAGTAGTTGGTATCCTAGGTGTATAGCAGAAGTATACTACATCCGTCTTTAGCCCCCCAGGGGCCTACTTCGGTAAGTACGGGTTTGGCGCACCCGGGGTCCCGAGCCAACAGTCTCCCTCGTGTGGGCTCCTCTTCGTGGTTGAGGGAGACGGTCAACAGTCCCACCCACGTGTAGGCCGTGCGTGGAGACCCGTGGAGAATGTTTTTAGATTCTTGTCTAGTTTGGAGTTTAGGATTTAGTGAACGAAATTTTTATTAGGTTTTCATTGATGTTTTTTATGTACGTGTATTTTTAATAGCTTTTGTTACACTTGTATAGTTTTTAGAACTTTTTATATCTAGCTTTTGCCATGACTAGTTTTTTAAAGGGCGCTGATGACCGCCGTAGTTGAGCACCCTTATATATATATATCATCACATATCATCCGTCTTTAGAAGCACACTTTTTGTACTACTCCGCGCCCACGTGCACAAGCGTGACTGACAGTGACACTTTCGCCCACGTGTTACGCCATATTACATTCAAACAAGTTGCATCGATGCGCTTTTGTTTTCATTTTCGTCTGCACAAATGGCGGATGAACAAAATCATAAATAAAGCCGTGAGACAAAATTCTCATCGATGCAGAAAGAATTGTTAATTCGAAAATGAAAACAAAAGCGCATCGAGTACGTTCAGAAAATAATACGACTCATCCATGGCTTCTATAGCTGTGATATTTACAACTTTCTTGGCGTTAACACAGGTTTGTTAACATTTTCAGAAAACAGGTTGGTGAAATGCAAGAAATTTAACATTAGTTTTAGCGCTGTTGTACTTCCTCTGTAACCTTCATAGCAACTTGTCTCGACAGTCTATACCTCCGTAAAACAATTTTGTTCGTATAGTTCCCCAAAATCATGTCTCCTCATAGGCCGTACTCTATTACGAATGTCATTTAGACGGTCTTAAATATAGCAAATCGACATTAACAGCTGAGTTCATGCTCGTCATCTTGACTGTTTACAATTGTTAAGGACTTAACATTAGAAATTCGGCTTGTTAGATTAACATGAGATTTAACACGAGTGTTACGCTAACACTTGTTGGTGAAATGCAATTTTTGTTTTAACTCTTGCTAAACTCCTGTTAAGTCCTAACATTTGTTGGTGAAATCGGGCATAACTCTTTCAAGAATAATTAACAAAGATAAAGAAAGGCAGCATGATAATAAACACTGTTTGACACAGTGGATAACTGTTACATCAGCAGTGGCTGCAGCCGTTGTTTCTATGTTATGTTTTACACTCGATAATGCATTCTCAGCGACTTTAAATTCCGGGTAAGCGTTGCCAACCACCCGAGAAACAAAAAGAAAACAATCGCCTACACAAAGAACACAGATGACTCATTCTACATTAGTTCCTTGGATAATGCCATAGTCAGCACCCATCATGTTTGTGGTTGTGTAACGGTTTGACTTCAGTACATTAATCATGGAAAAATCAAACAAGCCTTCAGAACTTGTAAACTCTATGGCAGTAGCAGGCACTTGCCGTGCTCTGTGACGTCATTACTCGCTAGCAAAATTGTTTCTGCCCAGCGATATCTCTGTGGTATGGACAGTAATACAGCTTGAGGCCTGAAAATTTCAATTAAGCAGTGGCATTACCATGTCTGTGCTTACACTGAACAGGAGTAGATATTAGGGTACTTCGATACTCGATACTGTCATTTCTACTTCTAGTTTCAATTCAAAATATACTGTTGGGAGAACTGTGTAATGTCAATGTAATTAATTGGGTGTATTCATTTTGTAATTTACGTCCTCCAACGATAAGTCATATCGGACTATCAATTAAGTGTGTTAAATGATATCAAATGAGCCCAAGGTCCATCGAGCTTAGAGTTACCCGACATTCATCTTCAAGTACAAGGGAAAACCGCGGAAAAACCTTATCCAGGTAACTTACCCTGACCGAGATGATAACTTGGGACCTCTTGAACGTGAGGCAGACACGCTACCATCTACGCTACCGTATTTAATGAGGAAAAATTTAAAACTACCCGAGTACTTACTCACATTACACATTTAAAATCAAAATACGGTTTTGAAAAGTCCATTTTTATAAGTCTTTGTTCAAAAATGCTAGCATTCTCACTCTTTCGAGTCAAGTCAAGAGTCTCTTTCGAGTCCAGCCTCATTGAATGGTTTGATAGTTGGCGCATACGTCTTAACACTCAAAAGACCGCAGCTAAGATTTTTAGTCTACGTCGCAACTCCAATTCTTCCGAATTGCAAATTAAGTGCCTCCGTCAAATTCCTTGGAGTAATGCTGGACACCAAACTTACTTGGCGAGCCCATATTGATCGAATTATCTCGTTAGCTTCAGGATGACTTTCAAAACTCGGTCCGCTACTTCATAGACATACTCCTCTTGGTCTTGGATGCTCTCTGCTACTCTACAAATCTTTTGTGCCACCACTAATCACATATGCTTCCCAGGTATGGGGTACTGCTAGCAACACTCGTCTCCGTAGGCTACAGGTCCTGCAATATCGACTTGTGCGTATCGCCACGGATGCCCCTTGGTACGTAAGAAATCAACAACTGCATAAAGAAATTAGTCTCCTTCCTCTTCCCCAGTACATACGTCAGATAGCCTCGTTTCTTCTCAAACCTGCCAGATGTTTCAGGAGGTGTGATGTATTACATGGGCGTACGCTCCAACCAGCCCACACGCCTAAAGAGACGACTCCCATTGGATCTCCTCAGTGACTGACTGAAAAACTATGAATATTGCTTCACAATGAATATTGTTCTTGCTATCTCTTTGACTACCTGCTCTCTCTCTTTCTCTCTCTCCCTTGGCTCTCCCTTGAGGGCTGTTCAATAAAGAATGATCATAATTTTTTACGGTCATAATTTTTCGCACCAAAATTCAATCTTATTATATTCCGTTAGCTCAATGAGAATCAAACACGCCGTAGTAGTTTCATTGTTGGTACTCCTGTTTGCCGCCTGTGACAACCAGACAAGTTCAGTATCGTCTACCGCTGCAATGGATGTAACACGCGAGGAACAATATGCGGCTTTGAAATTCTACTTTCGTCTCAACAAATCTTCAGTTGAGGCCTATACAATGTTACAGGTGGCCTATGGAGAGTCTCTTCTTCCCTAAAGCAGAGCTCGAAGGTGGTTTAAAATGTTTAAAGAGGAGAGACAATCAATTACAAAGGAAGGTGGACCTGGTGCTCCAGTTACTGCTCTTGCAGAAGAAAACGTCAACACTGCTGCTACCATTGTGAGAGAGGATCGATGAGTTACCTTAAGATTACTTTCTCAAATACTGAACATTTCATTGGGTGCCACCCACACGTTGGTGACAGAAACATAGCACATGATACATCTTTGTGCGTGATGGGTTCCAAGACTGTTGATTCCCGAATAAAAGGCCATTCGCATGCAGGTGTGCATGCAGTTAAAGTTGACGTTAGAGGAATATCCGAAGTTTCTCCCAAACGTAATCACTGCTGATGAAACTAGGCTACATCATTTTGATCCTAAGAGCAAACAGCAAAGCTCAGTCTGGAAATTTCCTTCATGACCAACCCTCAAAAAAGCAAAGGTGGTTGTTTATGCTGGGAAAGTTATGGCCAACTCATTCTTTGATATTCATGGAATGGTTTATCAGCATGTTGTCCCTGCACACACATCAGTAACTGGACAATATTACAGAACGTGTCCTGTAAACATTGCAGGTCCATATCAGGCGCAAAAGACCATATTTCCGCGAAGCAGACTGGATGCTGCACCACGATAATGCGCGGCCACATATTGCCAATGTTGTTGCTGAATATCTTGCAAAAATCAACGTGAAGTACATCCCTCACCCTCCATATAGTCCGTATTTAGCCCCATGTGACTTTTTTCTATTCCCTAACTTGAAGAAACGCCTTCGTGCGAGGCATTATCCATCATCAGAAGCAGTGGTGAAGGCTGCGGAGGCGATTTTGAAGGATCTCTCAAAAAATGGTTTCCAGCATGACTTTGAAGACTGGCAGAAACGCTGGGACAAGTGCATCGCATTCAGGGGAGACTATTTTGAGAAGGACCATCAAAATTATGAGGATGAGTAAAGGTATGTTGTCAAAAAAAATTTTGATCATTCTTTATTGAACAGCCCTCGTAAATTTCATAAACATTCAATTAGTTAACAAGGATCTGTAAAACATGTAATGCTGATCGATCATTGAATAAAAAAATATCAGTCCTGCTGTGCTAAATAGTCCTTCAGTTAAAACTGTTGCAAGGGCAAAAACACAAATATTTAGTGACTATTTCCTTCTTTTTTTTTTTTTTTTTTTTTTTTTTTTAGTTCTGGCTAGAAAATTGCAGAATCACCACCGCGGTATCGTAAAAGTATCGAGGAAATTTTCTGAAGTATCTTCACTGTCAATGCCTATTTCAAATCTGACATGACATTATTTACTTAGTTCTTCCAATATATGCACACATTTACTTATATCAGTAATTGGGTCATATATTACTGCACACAAATTTGTAAAATATGAGTAATAATGGTCATTCACTACCAAAAACTCCGATATAAATATTACGCTAAATATTCGGAGTTAAACACCGTCACGGGCCGTCTTTACTGTCCACCCACCACAAGAAGGCAATCGGGGCCTGAAGAGGGAGAGGGGTTTGAACTGTTTATCTGCTCTGGTAGTGGAACTACCATGTTACCATGAACGACGTATAGGAAATTAACTGAACGTATAAACCAGAGTAGCACACGAAAAATTTATGCGCCGACTGAACTGTAGGTAATAATTATGCAAGTCAGTAATTGTAACTTTGTGCACAAGCTTTCATCCTTTCCTGCTAATTCGATGCACTTTATTAACCGCTTTTATTTTTTAAGGCTGACGCTTAACTATTCCACGTAGACAACACTATTGCTATTAATTTCTCATTATACTCTGAGATTCCGACAGAAATATTTGTTTTGATGTTTCAGAGATCTTAAAATGAATTTAAAAGATGTGTGCATAACTTTGTCGTACTAGTAGTGCAGATGGTACTGAAGTCCAACATCTTTCATGAAATGTCATGGTTTAAAAAAAAATCGCACTCCCCTTTACATAGAAATTATATTCGTATTAGTACATGGCAAATGTTTCGTTAGTCTTTATTATATCCAGCAATTTTTCAAAGGCGCATCTAAGTAAGGATTTTGATTAAAATAAAATGAGTTTGACGTAAAAATCAAAAGTAAATTGCATAGCTTGAACTGTGTAACATTTATTTAATTTAATATCATCGAATTTGTATTAAAAAAAACCTGATAGAGTGGCCGGAAGAGAGAAACGGGATGGAGGGGAGAGGAGATGGAGGGAGTGATATAAGGAGGGAAAAGAGAGGTGGAGAGGAGTGTAAGATAGAGAAAGAGAATAGGGGAGAGGAGAGGGAGGGATACAGCGGAGAGAAGAGGTAGGGAGGGATAGAAGGGGAGAGGACAGGGGAGGGAGAGGAGAGGGGAGGGGAGATGAGAAGGGAGGGGAGAGGAGAGGTGAGAGAAGAGGGGTGAGGGGAGGAAGGGGAAAGGAAGGAGAGGAGATATACAGTATAACACAGCAAAGAAAGTATCCGTGGCCTGAGACGTAGGAGGATTGGAGAAGGTTTCTTTTCTTTTCTTTTCTTTTCTTTTTTTTTGTAATTTTACTCCTCCACGTTAAGTCATATCGGACTATGAATGAAATGGGTGAAATGATGCTCAAATGATCCCAGAGTACATAGAGCTTAGAGTTACCCGACATTCGTCTTTTAGGATAAGGGAAACCCTGGAAAAAACCTTATCCAGGTAACTCACCCTGACCGAGAATCGAACTTGGGACCTCTTGAACGTGAGGCAGACACGCTACCACCACGCTACCGAGGCGGGCTTGGAGAGGTTCCCACACACTCCCTGGACAAGTTTATGACAACCCATCAGTTTAGTTACAGACCATTCAAAAACATTCTGATGGTTTCTACTTTTGAGAATAAATATTTTCGGTTTTAGTGTACAGAATGAATGGGACGCATGCTTTTCTTTCTTTTAACGGTTCTACTCCTTGTGTAGCATGCCTTCTCTGTCAAACACATTCGCTGTCCTTAACCCACTGTGTAAGGGGGCAGCACTGGGTGGCACATTCCTCTCAGGGACTTGCTTTGCGTTGCTGGACAGTATTTACTTCCAGAAAACTTATTGGTCATTAAAATAAACAATTTAAATTCTAGCTTGTTGCGTTATCCAAATAAAAATATTCCGTATTGAAAAAACTTTAAACTCCCAAGTGAAAGCGTACTCTAACGGGCATGTTCGAAACTTTGCGATCCTTCTTTCTCTCCATTTACTACCAAAAATAAACGCTCACATTCTGTTTCCACTTGTTACAACTAAGCACTTCATTGTTAATTATTATCTAGTTCCTAATTGACTATTGTGGGATCCGTGATGTCAGTTTTGTACTTCAACAGGACATCATATGGGTCTTAGAGTACATCCACAAAAACAACACTGTAGAAATAGACATGGGAGGTCAGTTGTTCTTGTTTAGGGGCTAGGTTAGCACGTCGCAGCATAACCACAGAACTTGGAGACAAGAGCAAATCACAAAACAATCATGGACCGATTCACATAATATAGGAGATGACGTGGTTGATGTCATTCAGTCTGGTATTAAGTGAAAGCTTGATGCGTTGGAAAGGCTGTTTAGGTTGGAAGCAATACATCAAAACAAAGAGGGCTATGTTTGGCTAAAAGGAATTTGATGAATATTTATTGTAATAGATTAATTTTAATGGACTCGATTAATCGATTAAAAACTTTTAATCTCTAGTCTAAAATAAAGAATTAATCGATTAATCGTTTCGGTTAATTGGTTAAATCACGCGGCACTATTATTTGATCAAACTATTTCACATGACGAAATTGTTGAATGAAAATATAAAATTATGGTAAAATTAAATTTTAATATCCCTGTTTAGGACGAAAAGTATGTTACATTTTAATTTTATTAAAATTTAATTTTAACGTATGAAATAAGAAATGTATTAAATGCATTATCAGCATTATCGATGTTAAGAGTAATATCGACTTGTTCGAGTCAAACTGCGCTCTGCCTTAAGATAGCCTCTATTCCACGGCCGGAAACAATAAGCTAGTCAGCTGCTACCTAGACTGTGGATTAGGATGGGAAGGGCCCAGGTAAAATAAACGTTGGTATGTCATGCTAATTGTTTTAATAATTACTGCTTGTTACAGCATTTTCAGCTTGAAACAGACACAATTAATACCATATGACGATATTCTTTTAATATAAAAATTAAAAAGAAACTGGAATAATTAGTTTTATAGGTTTTAATGTGCCACTATTAGTACTGTTTACCCACCACAAGAAGGCAAGTGGGGTCTGAAGAGGGAGAGTGGGTTGAACTGTTAATCTTTTACATTAATGGATCTGTTTACTACGAAATAGCGTATGAGAGTGCATAAGGGTTAACCATGCTGCCAGGTCTAATGCTGTTTCAGTAACTGCAGTGATAGGTATCATGCATGAGAGAATTACGTGACAACACTGTGCATTTTACATGAACCTAGCATTCCCTATCATATCCGGAAGGCGAACATAAACATGATCATTTGAGCATTATTTCATCCATTCCATTCATCGTGAAATGATACTCAAATAAGCCTAGGGTCCATAGAGCTTAGAATTACCCGATATTCGTCTTTCAGGATAATGAAAAACCCCTAAGAAAACCTTATGCAGGTAGCTCACCTGGAGTCGAATTCGAATAGGTCAGGGTGTTACCTGGATAAGGTTTTTCCGGGGTTTTCCTTTATCCTGAAAGACAAATATCGGGTAATTCTAAGCTCTATGGACCCTAGGCTCATTTGAGTATCATTTCACCCATTGCATTCATCGTCCGATATGACTTAACGTTGGAGGACGTAAATAATAATAATGATAATAATGATAATGACAATGATAATGACAATGATGATAATGATGATGATGACGATAATAACAATAATAATAATAATAATAATAATAATAATAATAATAATAATAATAATAATAATAATAATAATAATAATAATAATAATAATAATAATAATAATAATAATAATAATAATAATAATAATAATAATAATAATAATAATAATAATAATAATAATAATAATAATAATAATAATAATAATAATAATAATAATAATAATAATAATAATAATAATAATAATAATAATAATAATAATAATAATAATAATAATAATAATAATAATAATAATAATAATAATAATAATAATAATAATAATAATAATAATAATAATAATAATAATAATAATAAACATCATGCAGACAGCAAAAGTGATTATCTTACACAATCCTCTGCCTTGCCTTCTTGTTTTGGGTGGACAAAAAACGATGAATTCAATAGTGTCATTTGAAAGAACAACGTATAGCTCTATCTTCTAATGTTAAGAAACAAATGTGGTTTTGATAAAAGACTCCTGAGTTCAAAGAGCAGAAAATTTAAAATGCAACATTAAGATAGTGGTATTAATATGCTTATAATTATTATTAATTAATGATTAATTAGTGTAAATTAACCAATTATAATTATGGCCTAGCTTTTTATTCAAAATTCTTCTAGCAGGTAATTTTATTACGTTTCAGAAAGCCTTAATTTCATTTCTGTCATTTACAATGGAAGAATAAGGAATTTATTTTCGAATTCAGCACAAAAATTCCGTTTAGAATCAACTTTAGATTTTAAAAAAAAAGTAGAAAATAAGCTTTGAAATGCTGAAGTGTTATCGGCAGTCATTAGCGCCTAAAAGACCGCGCTGAAGGGGATTCCCATGAATGTATGTTTCTCATTGTTATTACGGAAACATGTTTTAAACCATAAGAAGTCAGAAGTTAAACGATATAATTCTTCAACAGGTACAGTTTCTCGTGCCAAGATTCAGAAACAATCCAATATATCTCATCCATAAAATTGTATATTCTGTGTCAACTCCTTTTAAGTGCTCATTTAAGGAATTACTTAAAAGTTTTAGATTCTTCTTTGCTCGCAAGAAGTTGTTACAATGACCATAGAGGAATAACTTATTCCTCAATGATTACGATTTTGATTTTATATCTCCATGCTTCTGGTGGCTAATATTGCCTGTAAAACATTCACTGTCTACTTCATTTGGAATCATTACCAGGCAAATATGCACGTATTTTAAGAGATTAGCATGGATACATGTTACTTTGTAAAGAAAACAAAATGTTGTGATAATAGCACAAAAATATATATTCTCTTCGAATTTTATTGCAGTTATTTTTTAAAAAAATATCATAAAGTTCTTATATATCTTTGATTGTACATGTTTAAGAAGCACTGAAGTGTTTAAAGGGAATTTAAAATACTTGTTGCTGTTATGATGCAGAAGTATACAAATAAACACATCATGGATTAACCATTAACCATAAAAAACTGACATGTTTATTCTCATATTCTATACAAATGGTAGCTAATTGTTAACCATAACATTTTATGTAACATGTTAAGCAATTATTTCATCAACATCGTGGATATCTCTCATAATGTAAGGTTAATAGATTCACAACAGCTCTCCATCAGGTATTTTATTTGAGAGGCTGGCTTTCTGTAAACCCATTTTACAATATTAATGCACTTTTTCAAGCCAACACAGATACTGAATTGTGCTTTAATATTGTGTTAATCCATTTTTAATAACTGGCCTTGCTTCAGTTCTGAAACATCGTTAGATATGAATCAAACTGAATATAGATAAGAGGTGGCCATTGGTCATAGATGAAAATAGAATAGAAATCATTCTATCAATATATGATGTGATCATATTTGAGACATGCAGTACTAAACGTCCAGAAGTCATTAGGTCGTTACTGGCCTGCTTGCCTATAGGTATTTGTAACTTTGCACTTGTAAACATACCTTAGCAACAGCAGTTCCTTTAATTCCAAAACATGGGATTGCATGCTGTTGTCATGCATGTGCATGTGATATGAAGATAACGTGTGCTGGAACGTGATTTACAACGATTGTATGTTAAATGTACACTTTAAACGGTAGTACAACACGAATATTTTGTGCAAAAGTGGAAGAACATACTGGAAGCAACACTAGTCAACAGTCCCGTCTTCTGTTACTGGGACGTGAATGGCTGCTTTGTGTATGTCAACTTTTTATTTGCTACTTGCCCCACCTACAGTAGGGAAGAGAAACTATTGGATTACAAAATGACTATCGTAATGCCCTCTGAATCTATGCAACAGTTTATGAAGATAAAATGAAATAGAAAAGCACTCTTTCGTTAGAATAGTTTGTGTGTCTCTGATAAACGATAGTGGATAGTCATAACAAAAAGTTAAAATCTGGGAAGCGATATCAGAGAGTAGAAATAGGATGTCTGTAATTTGGAAACCAGAACGCAAGAACATTTTCGTAACATTAAGTATAAAAAGCTGATAAATTGGACGTAGCAGATCATTTTTGGTCATTTAACCATGAAATAAATTCTGAACTTAAATTATTAAAACAGTTAAATGGTGCGATAGATGTCAAAATAATAATGGCGAGCAAATAAGTTGGCAAGCAATGAGGTTTCTCTCAGGGTATGCGTGGATATGTGTGAGAAGGAGATTTTAATAACACTGGAATGCCCGTTTCCCATTTATTTATTTATTTATTTACGGCTTCCTCTTTTAAAACATCGAAATGAAAATTGCCGACCAAGGGTTACCAATCTCTGTTTAGAGTTACTGACGGCAGAATGTTTATTACTCGAACCGACAAATATTCAATACAGAACCAGAGGACTGCCCTAATAGGCTTCACACCTCGGACCGCTCTAATCGGCCTCACGCCGAAGACTGTTCTAATGGTTTTCAAGCCACGGAGAGCTCCCCTCGGCTCCACGCCGAAGACCCTTGTCCACAGCTGCGCGTGGGTGTATCACTTTCACTTCCTGAAAGCCCTCTTCATTCCACCAAAAATCTCTTTGTGGCTGTTTTGTCATGCCATTCTAAATGATCCAAAGAATACTCTATTCATATAAGTCAAGTGAGCCCCTTTAGAAAACTGCTAAGGATTCTGTTTCTTACATTGCTTTTGTTATAACAGCTTTCCCCACAACTCAACTGGGCTTGCCCTTGTCGTAACAAAGAACCAACATTCCTTTGACATCCATCATGATTCTTTACTTCCGGCAAACCTTAATTTCGGTACCATAGATTTTATGATTTGGGAAAAGATACTTATTTTAAAAAATAAACATCGCGTAATGAATTTTGAAATACCAGCAGTTGATTCTGTTTTTAGCTTTGTTTCGTTTTCAGATTTTGGTAATACTGAAAAAACATAATAACATGGTAACCGGAATCCTTGACGAAGAAGTAGGTTGATGCAAGCTATTTGTTTGTAAAACCGATCTCAATTAGAAAAATTAACCTCATTTTCTTAAGATAAGTGAAGTTTTGTTACAAAGAGCTATATTTGTGTAAGGATCTCTGTAGCTAAACTCAGTAAAGTCAATCAAAACATTGCCAATTCAGCGAATTCCGCGATCCAGCGATGGCAGCTCCCAACGCGCATGTTCAGTACTAAGAAAATGGCCATGTTTGCTGTACTTTAAGCGATCATTTTCCTATGAAGGAAGACGTCCTAAATAAGCTGGGTGGTTGGCTTATGTGGTTTCAAAGTGACCAATCGAGGGTCGGCTGATAACTCCGCGGCCTCAGAGATGGCCCCACGGGGTCACTTTGAAGGATAGCGTCTATATTTTAATTCTAGACTAGCTTGTATACATAAATGCAGGTCAATAGATTGTTCTGTTTTTGAATGACAGCATTTTAAAAAAGACAAGTGTATAAGTTTCCCGAAAATGGGAGAGTTGGAAAAATGAGCAGTGATTAAATACTTCCATCTGAAACGCTTTACGTCTAAAGAAATCAAAGAAGGAAATGCATAGTACATTGAAAGACTCTGTTCCTCCATATGCAATAATTAAAAAGTAGGTTGCAGAGTTTAAAATGGAACCGACGGGCGCTAGTGATGAGCCTCGCTCTGTACGTCCTGTGGAAGTCACACACACATTGAAAAAATACATCGTTTAGTACTGGAAGACCGCAGATTAAAGTTGTTTGAGATATAAGAGGCTGTAAACATAACAAGAATGTCAAGGTAATATTTTAACCAATGTTTTGGGCTTTCACAACATCTCTGTAAGATGAATGCCGCGTTTGTTGACACCTGATCAAAAGTTGCAAAGAAAAACTGTTTCTGTTAAGAATTTGGAGCTCTACCGTAAAAATCCCAATGATTTTTGAGACGGTATTTACTATGGATGAAGCTTGGATACATCACTTCACTACTGAAAGTAAATCACAGTCAAAGCAATAGATTGCGCCATTGAACCAACTCCAAAAAGGTCAAAGTCAATTTTGGCAGCTTTCAAGGTTATGGCGAGTGTTTTCTGGGATGCAAAGGGAATTATTTCTATTGATTACTTGGAAAAGGATAAACGTACCACTGGTGACTACTACGCAAGCTTACTGCAACGTTTGAGTGATGAAGTGAACACAAAAAGATCTCATTTGGCAAAGAAAAAATGTGTTTCTTCACGACAATGCCCCAGCCCATCGTTCAGTCATTGCAATGGAAAAAATGTGCGAATTAAAGTTCAATTGTTTGAACATTCACCATATTTGCCAGATCTAGCACCCAGTGACTAACACTTGTTCCCAAACTTCAAAAAAATTCTTGGAGGATAAAGATTTCATAGCACGAGGAGGTATTTGATGTGGCAAACATATTTTGAGTAACATGATAAATCGCACTACAGAGATGGTTTAATTAAATTATAACACCGATATGACAAATGCCTTTCTGGAGATTATGTTGAGAAATAAAGAAAAAACTGTTTAAATGTTTTTTCTTTTATTGTGAGGCCCGAGACTTATCAGCCGACCCTCGAGTACGTTATACTAATATATTATAGCTAAATTCCTTACCAACAATAAATAATTTACAGTAAAATATACAATTTACTACAAACTTCACTCATCTTATTAAGAAATTGAAGAATTTTTCAGAGAGTTTTAATAGTTTCACTTACAGGTTAATAAATATACCTCTAAATTAAGAGGAATTTAATAGAGAATATAAATACCTTATTAATGCTGCTTTGATTAATGGCTTTAATAAAGATTGTATAAATCAACAGATTTAAAAATTTAAAATTCACTGAAATGTAAATCTTTCTACCAATTATAATTTAAAAAAAAAATATCCACCATCGTTGGGCTGATAAAAAGTTTGTAAAGATTTTTTTTATAATTTTGGTTTCTCAAAATAAATATAGTATACAAATTACTAAATTTTTGTGAAAAAAAAATCCGACTGTAAAAAATTTGGCATTTGTCAATTTAATTGTTTATATTGCGACTGGGTTTTACATTGGAATGACCAAACGTAATTTAGAAACCAGAATGAAGGAACATTTTAGAAATATTAGGTACAAGCAGACTGATAAATCGGCTGTGGTAGATCATTTTGGGTCACTTCACCATTAAATAAATCCAGAAGTCAAATTATTAGGACAATTAAATGGTCCGATAGATTTAATAATTTGGGAGAAAATATTTACTTAAAAAAATAGATATAGCGTAATGAATTTTAAAATACCGCCAATTGAGTTTGTCAATTAGTTTTTTTTTATTTCAGAGGTTGGTAATAAATTAAAAAATAATCTGCCATCTAGTGGCTGTAACTATAACAGAAATGAACAGAATGACTGATTATGCAAAGGAGTTCCAGTTCTGCGAAGAATTTATCAAGTTTGTAACAAATTATTATATTTTATTGTGATATTTGTATAGTTTCACTATAAATTGACTTCTGGTATTACGCATTAATATAATATAAATTATTTAATATATCACAAACCTTTTATAAATGGAAGAAGAAAAGACATTTTTACAAAATTGCAAGGCGTAGGCAAGTTATGTCCATTACTTGATATTGTAATAAAGTTTACCGGGAAGTTTGAATCATATTGAGTATCCTAACATGGTAGCTCAGTGGTTAGAGAGCCAGGCCGGAAAGTGGAATATCCGGGTTCGAGTCTCAGTCATGGCGGTGAAATTTGTTTCCATATTTGGAAACAATGTCAACAAAATATTTAAAATACTAAACTCAGAGAGAAAAGACAAACATTTAATTCTCCATAAATACAATGCATAGCTTCTCTTTGAATAAAAGACAAATGAAAAAAAAAAAAAAAAAAAAAAGCTCGTGGAGTTGAAGTATTTGCAACGTTGTAAAGTATCGCTAGAAAATGCTATCTAATATAAGTAAGTTGAGATATCCCAGCGGTTTATCGGGAATAGTTCAATTATTTGGGGAATTGGTAGTCATGCGGCACGGTGACACGGTAAATCAGTTGGTAAGAGAATGGCCGAAAGGCCCATGGTTTAAATCCCGGTTAAGGTATTGGACTTTTTACCTTTTGAACCTCGCCCAACACAAGCCTTGTGTGAAAGAATTATTTTAAATGGTAACTACTTTCATCTCGAATTTCTTCGACAAAATGTAGAAACAAAGATAGATTTATTACATTTTATTATTGCAATTATTAATAACAGAATGGTTCATCCCACGTTGCACGATGGAGCCTTATTTTTTTTAAATTGGAATGTGGATTAATTACTTTCATTAAAATAGAAAAATTCCCCGTTTAACCCTTACACTGGAAATCTCATACAATTTCTTGATTAATACCCATTAACATGAAAAATAACCTGGTTTTCAGTAAAGAGTGTGAGTAATCCGTGAATGCAATACTTCTAATTTTCTAAATCCCCCAAAAGCTCTTCATTTATGGATATTTTTCAATGGAATGTTAAACATAAGAAGCTTTACTTCGGTCCTATAGTTATTAAACAGCATAAAAGCTAACCAAATTTAAAAAATCTCAAATGTGCATTTTGTGCACTAACAACCACTATTTAATACTCCATGGCGTTCTCAATGTAAACCAAAACCAACCTCTAATAAGCTTCAAAGATCTGATAAGCTTAGTCAAACCTTTTTGGTATTTTAGTTATGTAAGTATAAAAATTAGAAGCAAGCTTTATGCATATTTAAAATATCCATAGTTTTAAAACTATGGTAAATAGCGTCAATAGTAAAGACTTATGGAGAACATATCTAACCTCAAAGCACCACAAGATACACTTTACTACGAGAAAACATGCAATTTTTTATATAAAAGCTATAATAAAGTTTCTTCTAAACTTATTGGGCGATAAAGTGAATACAGCATCCAAGGGTCTTTATCTCTTTACACAAGTTTAGTACATTCAATAAAAATATTGCTTCGCGGCAATTTTTTTGCGAACCATTGCTCCCAATTTAACGCACTCCTTCACGTGATTGGTCCACACTGATGACGTTGTTTCGGGTGGAATATTCAATTTCTTTCACTCGTAAGAGAGTTCCAGAATGTATTTATCTTACGGGAATCGCATTCTATTTATTTTTTGTTATTTCGCAAATCAAATTATATATCCACAACTGTCGCTTTCAAAATAGTTACAGTAAAAAGAATTAGTTTGTAGTTCGTAGTTTGTATTTACAGTGGAACAAATGAATGTTGAAATTAAAATTTCTATGGAATTATCTATCCATGTGAACAATTGCGCATCTGTTGGTTCATTTACAGACATTTTATTGCGTATTGACAGCAATAAATTAAGTTAAATTATGTTTTATTATACTTTTGTGTTATAGATATTTAATTTACATGCAATATAAATTAATGTACTTACCCACAGGAGTGGAATGTTTTGGTTCTCGAGGACGAATCCCCTGGAGTCTAAGAGGGGGGAGTGGCTGTAGATCCGGGAGTGATTGTTGTTCCCTTAGCTGTGGAAGTAGACTCGGCGGTTCCACCTGTAGAAGTTGCTGTTGCTGTTGGTGTTGCTGTAGATGGGCCTCATCCTGGGCCTGGGCCCTTCTAACTGCCGTCTGCATTGCCATCACCCGCTGCCGCTCAGCTGTGAGACAGCACTTGGTGCACATACATGTACGATACATACAGTAGCGTTTGTGACCCTTGAGGCCTATTTTCAAACGGTGGTTACGGCACCTAGCGCAATTAGGGGGTGTACGTGGGTGGTAGGCGGTACTGCTGGTGGCGGAACTTTTGTTGTTATTGCTGCTCTTAATGACTTCTGCCTCTTCACCATGCTCCGACATCTCATCCACAGAACTCAGCAGTTCCGACTTGCTCGCTGAAGACGCTTTGCTGTCAACATCACTTGCCATTGCCACATTATCGCACGAGTTGCATACACGCCGTGAGATTAACACTACTGCGGACCGGTGCACCTTACAACTGCAACGATAGCAGCGCCCCCTTCCTTGTTCACGCTGCACCAATCAGCACGTGCAATGTCAACACACGGCAGGGGAAGCAACCCGTCGCTCCTCGCGATCAAGACGTATGTGGGACAGAAGTGCAACCCATGCGGCGACGGTGGAAGAGTGGGAGGACGTAAACTAGAGGAGGAGATGGAGTTTACGACTTGTGGCCATTCCTTCGGCTGCGGTAGGAGAGGAGTTATGGTGTATGAGCCAGTAATAGTATTCTCTTTATCTGCGGAAAAGAGACAAAGGATCGGGCTTCGGAAAATGGGTAGCATTTCCCCTCCAATGGCGATCCCCCTACCACGGCAGCGCTCATTTCAACTTGCATCGTAAAATCTTTCTGGTCTCGCTGTCTCTTTCTATCCGTGCCGGTGCGACCAATACACCTCAACCTGTTATTGTAGTTCTGCTCTCAATGAAAACTACTTCACTTAAATTAGATAACGAAAAGCTACCTACCCGAGTTTTCTATTTCCTTCCTTTTCTGTCTAGTTGCAGGAGAACTTCCCTTAAGTGTCGTACGACTGTAATACAAGAAATGTTTGTCCAACTTTCTTATCCCTCTGTTTTTTCTCTCTCTACATATCTAATTTATCTAAAGAGGGATTCTCCATGAGAAGAGTCAACGATTCCTTTTAGCGTGACAATTGCAAGCGAGTTTTGACACCGCGTTTGTTATGAAAAAAAAGAACATCTACGCATTCCCAACTTCGTGATAAATGCCAGGCATTCCTTTTTTCCGTCACCGGCTTTTGCAAGACATTTTTAACATCAGTTTTTGACACCGTATTTATTAATTTATTAATACGTTCATATTTAATTTATCTAAAGAGAAGTTCTCAAGATAAAAATATCAAGGCCCGTTTTTATCCTTCATTTTTTGCAAAGCAGTTTTGACACTTTGGTTATCGTGATAAAAAAGGCAAATAACTAATTTGTATAAAAGATTATTTATAAAAGTGTCAGGCTCCAGTTTTAAACATAACCGTTATTACGAAATAAAGATTCAATAGTTTATTAAATTGCACAATATCCACTCTCCTCTTACCTCATGTCCACCCTGCGGAAAACATTTTCCGATACTAATTTTTCTCGATATCCAGTACCATCACATCTGCTTCTAGTTACAAGACAAAATAGAAGCGAGAAGAACTGTGTAATGCCAATGAACCTAATTAATTGAACATATTTAATGAGACAAAATTTAAAAAATCAACGTACTTATTTTTAAACTATGTATTAGACATTTAAAAGCAAAATACATTTTTGATACAGTCCATTTTTATAAGTCTTTGTTCAAAAATAATAATAGACTAAATAGTCTTTCAGAGATAACTTTTGCCGGTGTAATATACAAATACTTAGTAACCTGTTCTTAAATTTTGAAATATTTAATTTGTTTTCCAGTAATTCAGTGCACTAGAACATGGAGGGAACAAGTAGTCGTTGAGATATGCGGTGATAACTTATTAGGAATTGTTAACTAGCAGTGAATTTGACACACGAGTATTTTCTTGTATAATGTTAGGTACTGTGCAGGTACCGCATTCCCGGCAATTTCTCAGGCTTTGCAATGTTCTACTTGCGACAAAAAATATTTAGCGATTTTAAAATAAAGTTTGCACAATGAGCACCGATTTATCGAAAAAGCATAGAACAAATTTTCGGAAATATCATTCAACGTTATGCCATGCAAGTATAGTGAGTATTGAGGACTCATTCCTAAATAAAATATACCATTATAGAAATAAACCATTATAAAATACGAGGGCTGTTCAATAAAGAATGATCATAATTTTCTACGTTCATAATTTTTCGCACTAATATTCAATCTTATTATATTATGTTAGCTTAATGTGAAACAAACACGCCGTAGTAGTTTCATTGTTGCTATTCCTGGTTCCCGCCTATGAGAACCAGGCAAATTCAGACATATTCAGTGTCGCCTACCGCGACAATGGAGGTAACACGCGAGAAACAATATGCGGCTTTGAAATTCTGCTTTCGTCTCAACAAATCTTCAGTTGAGGCCTATACAATGTTACAGGAGGCCTATGGAGAGTCTGTTCTTCCCTACAGCACAGCTCGAAGGTGGTTTAAAATGTTTAAAGAGGGTAGACAAAAAATTTCAAAGGAAGGGGGAACCGGTGCTCCAATTACTGCTCTTACGGAAGAAAACATCAACACTGCTGCTGCTATTGTGAGAGAGGATCGACGAATTACCTTAAGATCACTTTCTGAAATACTGAACATTTCATTGGGTGCCACCCACACGTTGGTTACAGAAGCATTACACATGAGACGTGTTTGTGCGCGATGGGTTACAAGACTATTGATTCCCGAACAAAAGGACATTAGCATGCATGCAGTTAAAGTTGATGTTAGAGGAAGATCCGGAGCTTCTTTCAAACGTAATCAGTGCCGATGAAACTTGGCTATATCATTTTGATCCGGAGAGCAAACAGCAAAGCTCAGTGTGGAAATCTCCTTCATCGCCAACGCACAAAAGCAAAAGTGCTTGCTTCTTCTGGGAGAGCTATGGTCATCTCATTCTTTTATATGCATGGAATGGTTTATCAGCATGTTGTACCTGCACACACATCAGTGACTAGACAATACTACAGGAATGTCCTGAAAACATTGCCGTGAAGTAGGTTGGATGATGCACCACGATAATGCGCGGCCGCATATTGCAAATGTTGTTGCTGAATATCTTGCAAAAATCAACGTGAAGTGCATCTCTCACCCTCCCTATAGCTCGGATTCAGCCCCATGTAACATTTTTTTTATTACCTAATTTGAAGAAATGCCTTCGTGGGAAGCCTTCTCCATCACCAGAAGCAGTGGTGAAGGCTGCGGAGGCAATTTTGAAGGATCTCTCAAAAAATGGTTTCTAGCATGACTTTGAAGACTGGCAGAAACGCTGGGACAAGTGCGTCGCATTCAGGGGAGACTATTTTGAGAAAGACCATCAAAATCATGAGGATAAGTGAAGGTACGTTGTTAAAAGAAAATTGTGATAAGTATTGAACAGACCTCATATTATTCGACAGAGCGTTGAAGCGTATTGACCTTCAGGTGACCAGAGCTGTGATCGTCCCTTATCGGGTCTTATCTGGTCGATTATAATAGTGAAATATTAGTAAGCTGATGTACAGTAAGTTACGAAGCACAAATAGAGCAATTGGAAGCTGCGTGTGTCTATATGATATGTTATCTCGCGCCTTCCGATGTATGACACATTGCTGTCCAGAAGACATGATTATATCTGAACAGACTATACATACACTTGACTCGCCATGTATGTGCGGTAAACAGAGGTAAACATCTCTGTGTTTCAAAATTTTCCGATACGCCTTCTCGCTTTGCCATGTAATCCTTGTTTCACATAAGGTTACCCGGTATCTCTCAACGGTCACGTGACCTAATCACATCTCATTGGCTGCTGTTGTGGTGCAGACTGTTGTGCGGTAAAAATTAGTTCGTTATTTAACTTGATGATGTATATTTATATGTTGGAAGAGAATTGTCAAATTTATATTTTCGTAACTGCTTTAATTAAATATATTACGCAACAGAGTTGATTTATCTGAAATGTATGTTAATTCTTAAACGAAGTAAAGAGGAGGTTCCGTTGCTCTCAAGCACATGGCACGATAGCACGTGATTTAGCGGTAGTGATGACATATTTGTTTATATGACTTTTATCACTGACCTTGTTTTGAACTGGATTAGTCATATATCGCCATTCGAAGGTATGTTGTACCGAGTGCGGGAGCTAAATTATTTTATTGATCGTTTATTGCGCGTGTACTTATTATATGTATAATGGCAGAGTCTACCGCCAGTTTTTCGCTGAAGCATCGCAAGGGAAAACCTTTACAAAGCGGCGAAAAAAGAATTATGGTGCATGTGTTTAATGCACTCACAGAGAAGAATCCGTCTTTGTCAGTGAGAGAAGTCGAACAGCTGTGCTCTGAACTTACAGGTGAGAGTGTTAGATGCGTAGGAACATCGCGACATGAAATTGAGACAACAGGAAAACTTACCACTCCAGGGGCGATATTGCTGTGTGACGAAGATGTTATTTAGGGACAATCAGACTGTACCGAGATACAAGTCGCAAAATATACTACCTTGATGAGACTTGGGTGAATGACGGACACACGACAAGTACGGCGTGACACGTCTTTTAAGACTGAAAGACAAGCATTTTTGCAAGGTATGTGTGCTGGTTTTAAGAAATTCCAGTGGAAAAGGCCGAAGGCCTTTCATTATAAACTTGTTCCAGTTTCATTGCTCATCAGTTTCATTATAAACTTCATTATTTTTGCATGCCTTCATATTCTTATTTGTATGATTTTATCTATCTTCCTGGCAATTATTATGACGTTTACTGCAGGTTTAAATGTGACGGGAAAGCACCGCCTATCTCTTATG
The DNA here is from genome assembly GCA_030765055.1 of Mantis religiosa. NCBI lineage: Eukaryota > Metazoa > Arthropoda > Insecta > Mantodea > Mantidae > Mantis > Mantis religiosa. The sequence goes on from CM060954.1 coordinate 29,168,047, forward strand.
TCGCGAAAGCTTTAGCCAATTAGGGTGAGGGGGAAGGTAGTTGCACGCGGAGTGATATGTCAGCGGGGCAAGTTTATATGAAACAGAGATTAGTACGAGGTTCGGCTGATAAATCTCGAATCTCACAATAACAAAAACATTTAAACAATTGTTTTCCTTATTTCTCAAGATAAACTCCAGAAAGGCTAATACATTTGTTGTAGTTTAATTAAACCATCTCTGTAGTGCGATTTATCGAGGTCCTCAAAGCAGCTGTATACCACATCAATGACCTTCTCGTTGTTGCTGTGAAATCTTTGTCCTCCAAGAATTTTTTTGAGGTCCGGAAGCAAGTGGTGGTCTGGCTAATAGAGTGGATGTTCAAGCAATTCGAACTTAAATCGCACATCTTTCCCATTTCAATGTTTTATTGATGGACCAGAGCACTGTCGTGAAGGAACAAGACCTTTTACTTTACCAAATGAGAACTTTTTCTTTTCATCTCATCACTCAAACTTTGCAGAAAGCTTACGTAGTAGTCACCAGTGATAAGTACTTTTACCGTTTTCCAAGTAATCAATAAATATAATTTCCTCTGCACCCAATAAAACACTCGCCATAACCTACTTGGCTGACAAAATTGACTTAGTCTCTTTTGGAGTTGGTTCACCTGGCACAATGCACTGTTTTGACTGTCATTTACTTTCTGGAGTGTAGTGATGTATGCATGTTTCATCTATGGTAATAAGCCGTCTAAAAATTCACTAAGATGTTTGTGGTAGAGCTCCAAATTCATAAGAGAAACAGTTTTTCTTTGCAATTTTTGATCAGGTGTCAAAAAACGTGGCACCCATCTTGCACAGACCTTGTGAAGGCCCAAAACATTACTTAAAATATTACCTGCAGGTTCTTTCGACATGTTTACAGCCTCTGACATCTCAAACAAATTTTATCTGCAGTCTTCAAGTGTTAAAGGGTGAATTTTTTCAATGATCTTTGGAGTTTTTACTTCCACAGGGCGTCCAGAGCGAGGCTGATCACTAGTGCTTGTACATCTCACTTTAAACTCTGCAATCCAGCTTTTAATCACTGTATATGAAGGGGCAGAGTCAATTAGTGTACTGTCCACTTCCTCCTTTAGGCGTTAATCCTTTTAAATGGAAGTATTTAATCACTGATCGTTTTTCCAAATCCTATATTTTCGTGAAACCTCTACTATTTTTTTTATTTACGTCCTATAACTTTTTAAGTCGGACGATGAGTGGAATGGGTGAAATGGGCCCAGGGTCCATTGAGCTTAGAGCTACCCGACATTCGTCTTTTAGGATAAGGGAAACCCCGGAAAAACCGTATCCAGGGAACTCAACCTGACCGAGATTCGAACTCGGGACCTCTTGAACGTGAGACAGACATGCTACTATCTACGCTACCGAGGCGAGCACCTCTACATTTATCTCGTTTAAAGACTCTAATTCAAAAACTAAACAAGTTATTGACCTGTAGCTATGTATATAAGCTAGTCTAGAATTAAACTGTATGATGTTAGCCGTCAAACTGAACCAGTGGTGCCATCTCTGTGTGAGGCCTGGGAATTATACCTCGTATATCGATAGGAGATACCTTACGCATCCTTAAGTTTTAGAAATGGGAAAAGTTCTGGTCGGCAGCAAATGAGCCCATCATTTGTTTATTGTGCTTATTCCCATCCGCTTTGATCAATTACTGCCGTTGGATTTGTGTAATCCCGCTGTATGAATCCTTTTGTGGTACTGAAGTAAGCACCTAAACAGGTTCAGGCTTATTTAGAATTTTTCGGGATCTTTCTGTACAAGGCAGTCACATTTTCATTGCCTTCAATTATGTTATACCCTGGCATCCACCCAATTTAAACAATGTTGTGTTTTGCCAATTTAATAGGAATTTGTAGGCATTCCCGGACCAATTTAGATTTGGTCTGGCAGCTTCCAAGTGCGTTTATTGCTCTCGGGCACTTCTGAGAATGCGGAACTGTTCTAATGCTATACCTAAAGGAGAATTATAGGTACATATGATTTAGAATTGTGTAAGGAAGAGGAAGTCATGAATTCTGAAGAAAAAATATGCAGAATTTATGGAAATACACACAGTGAGTGTGTAGCAATTACAGAGGAATATGTTTACTGGATACGGCCCATAAAATATTTGCTAAAATAATAAACATAAGGTTGCAGAATATAGCTGAATGTCTTCTCTGGGAAGAACAAAGTGGATTTAGAAGAGGCAGATCCTGTGTACATAACATTTTTATTGTTAAACAACTAATTGAAAAACATAGGGAGTTTAATAAAGAAAAGCATATGGCGTTTGTTGACTTTGAAAAAGCCTTCGATAGGGTAAACCGATGCAAAATGTGGCAAATATAGGAAGAATGAGGATACCCACAACAATTAGTAAAAATGATACAATGCTTCTACTTCCAAACAATAATAAATGTGAGGAAAAATGGTAAAATTTCTAAAAAAAATTCTTACTAATCAGGGTGTCAGACAAGGGTGTACTTTATCACCTACACTTTTTAGTATTTATATTGACGACCTAGTGTGCAAATGGAAGCAGCTACTGAATGTAGGTTTTAAAATTTCAAATCAAAACTTTTTAAATATTTTATTGTTTGCTGACTACTTAGTTATTATACAAAATAGCGAGTCTGCCCTGCAAAAATCTATTTTTAAACTTAGTGAACTTTGTAAGCAATATAATATGAAAATTTCTTTTATAAAATCAAAGGTAATGGCATTCATAGGGAAAGAGCAAATTAGAACAAAAATAGTTATAAATAATCGTTGCGTTGAACAGGTAAGCCATTTTAACTACTTGGGAACTGATGTTAGTTATGACAAGGAATATGATGTCTACAATAAAATATGCAAATTTCAAAGAGTGTGTGGAACAATAAATAGAACATTTAGAAACAAAATACGTAAAGAAACAAAATTAAAGTTCTACAAAGTTATGGCTGTACCTATACTGACATACGGAAGTGAGACTTGGACGTTAACTAAAAAGCAACAGAGTAAAATACAGGCTTCAGAAATGAAATTCTTGAGAAGTGTGAAAGGATGCACGAAGAGGGACTTAATAAGAAATGAAAATATAAGAGAAGAGCTGGACATTTTTAGTATGAATGATAGGTTAAAAGATCTCAAACAAAAATGGAAGGAACATGTTGAAAGAATGCCAGATAATAGACTTACAAAACAAATATTACAGTATCATCCTAAAGGTAGGAGATCGGTGGGCAGACCCAGGAAACGATGGCTGGAGGACATCGAAGGCGGAACAGGCACTTGATTGACTATGCCATGAAGTGAAGAAGAAGAAGACACACCGTGAGAATTCTTGAATAAAGACATATTGAAACTGAGTTTAATTTATGAACGCTGGTTTAATTACTGTGGTTCGAAGTATTCCGTTTTATATTGGACTGAGAAGGGGTTTAATTTTGCTCAGAGGCCTCTTTATCAGACCAGGGATTCTTTTAAGTGCCGGAAATCTACAACGGAAATCTACAAGTTTTATTTACCTTTAGAAGGAAGCGATGCTAAGGACTTTTATGCCAGAAAAAGCAGCGATCGCGAGATCATACAGCGAATTTCCTTTTACTGACGACAATACATATTGTGACTTTGTGGGTTCGTAGAGTCAAAAGGCTGAGTTGCAGAAATTAAAAATTTCCTTTATTTTCGTAGAAATACTCTTATAGATTACAGCAGCATTACGTTACAAACACATCAGTCTACCAAGGTCGATCACAATAATAGTGATAGCAGATTACATCTTTAGCTCTCGTTACAATAAAGTTGGCTGTCTCTCATTTCACAACACTATTTCAAAACTAACTCTTTGTGAGCAGTAACGTCCTTAAATACCTAATTCGTTATTCTAGATTGTTCTACACTAAGCCACAACCCGAACAGTCTCTATCTATCCAGAAATTTCTGGAAGAATAAAGAAGCCAAATATTCTATCTAGAAGCGTAACTTAATCTATGCCGGCGAGACCTTTACCTGAGTTATCTCTGCTTGCCGGCGATTGTTTACAATAGCCGCGCTATCATTAACTGCTTAGCAAGGCTCATTATTACCATGAAACTTTATCCACCGACTGTTTTCTTATTTGTGCCGAAATTTTTATGCCTGTTGCCGTGACACAGATGACCATAACTTCCCAGCAGAAGCAATCACTTTTGCTTTTTTGGGGATTGGTGATGAAGGAGATTTCCACACTGAGCTTTGCTGTTTGCTCTCAGGATCAAAATGATGTAGCCAAGTTTCATCAGCAGTGATTACGTTTGAAAGAAACTCCGGATCTTCCTCTAACATCAACTTTAACTGTATATTACCTCCATTGCAGCGGTAGGTGATAATGAACATGTCTGAACTTGCCCAGTTCTCAAAGGCGGGAACCAGGAGTATCAACAATGAAACTACTACGGCGTGTTTGTTTCACATTAAGCTAACAGGATATGACCATAAAAATTATGATCATTCTTTATTGAACGGCTCTCATACACTCATTTTTCATCAGAAGTGAACAAATCCATAGGGTTACGTATAAGCTGACGATAGATATCCACTCTACGTTCAGTCTGTTGATGTGTCAGTTCATGCGGTACATATCTACAGTTTCTGTATGATTTTCTTAATGTGGTATCTTTCGATGTACCAAGTTCTTCTGAAAGCCTACGAGTATCTTTTGCGAATTTTCTCGCAAAACTTAATGTGTATCCTCTATATTCCATATTACTCTACAGATCTTTGAGGCGTATCGACCTTCAGGTGACCAGAGCTGTGATCGGCCCTTATGGGTTCTTATCTGATATATTAGAAGAGTGAAATATTAGTAGGTTGACGTACAGTAAGGTACGATACACAAATAGAGCGATTGGAAGCAGCGTGTACCTATATGATACCTTTCCTGTAGGACACATTGCTGCCCAGAAGACATGATTATATCTGAACAGACTATACATACACTGGACTCGGAGTGTGTGTGCGATAAGCTGAGCTAAACATCTCTGTGTTGCGAATTTTTCCCGATACGCTTTCTCGCTTTGCCATGAAGTACTTTAGGTCTTCCAAAACGTGGTAAATCTTTAGTATTCACGTCTCCATTGTTGAAACATTCGAACTATCGCTGTGCCACACGCTCACTAACGACATCTTCTCCTTACACTTCACATATTCTTCGACTTTGAAAAAATAATTAAATGAAACTGGAGGTGTTAAGAATAAGGCAAAATCTTGAAGGCTAAAACGAGTTACAGGTGGTGATAAAGCTCTTGATGTTGTATCAGTGGATTGGTAGAAGAGGAAGTATTGAATGGCCGCCACGATGTTCTGACCTGAACCCCTTAGAGCTTTTTCTTGTGGGAATATTTGAAGTGGAGGGTTTACAACGACCGACCAAGATGTCTTGAAGAGTTTAGGGGAAGTATTGGGCACGAAATACAGATGATCAGGCGAACAGTGTTGCTGGAATATTAACTGATTTCCAAGACAGACTTTGGCATTATTTAGCAGTAAATGGAGGCCATTTTGAGCATCTTTTGAAGTAAATTCAACATGTATTGTAATACAGTACCATACATTTTGTTATAAATGTGTTTTCTTGGTTTAAATTTCATGTACGTTCCGAGACCTGAGAACAAAAGAAAGTGTTACCTTTAAAATAAAAGGTACGCCCCATTCACAATCATAGTAATATGAAAATATGTTGATAGCTTACAGCTTTTCTAAAAAATCACTTCACAAAACTATAACAACACAGTTACAAGTATTGTTTCATACTTTTTACTCGCCCCTTATTTTCATCTCTCACTTTACAATTAATTTGACTTAACTTATGTTAGCCTCACATTCCCTATACTAAATTTGGGCTTCACACATCACACTATCTCTATCTCTACATATTTCCAACACTCACATCAAAACTGTGTTGTACTCCAATATTTAATCCACGCGATGTTCATAAGGGGAAGGCTTTTGTATAAAAAACATTTCCGCGTCCCAAGCCGGAATTGATTGCAGGACCTTCAGTGTATAAAGAAACAGAACTCTGACCATTTGACTGCGAGACAGTGAAATTCTATGTTGCACTTGTGTTTTATATGAGATACCTATGTCCTGATTTAATTTCATAACAGGAAGCTGGCAGGTTGGCTATGTTTGTGAATTCTTCACGCCTTACCTTGTTCAAACCTTGTGTAGCACATAGGAAGCTCTCGCGGAATTTACAAACAGGTTAACTAAGTTTCGTCAAACATTCCAGGTATGACCAAAGAGTGTTAAATAAGTTTGGGAATGACTTCTATTCCTTTTATCCTTTCTTTGGAGTTAATGGTTACAGATTGTGTTCCCTCAAAGCCAAGTTGGAGTACTACAGTGTGATCCATATAAATCTGAACCACTTCAATAGGTCATAACTTTTGAACCAATAATAGGACACACGTGCAACTTTGGGAGAATATAATACACAATAGGGAGATTACATTACACTATTTACATCTCAGAGAAAATGTTGGAAGCGTCCTCCACCAGCATCTATGGACCTTTGGTCCCATTTTCTTTGATACGACTGTAGACATTGAAGTTTATTTGGGTATCTTCAATACATTTGTGGAGCAGAGGCTATTTCCAGAGATGGAATGACGTACCACACATCTAATGACACCATGGAACTTGTAACCAGTTTCTTTGATAATCGAATAATCTCAAAAGGTATGTGGCCTCCCAGATCTCCTGACCTAACCTCACCGGATTTTTTCTTGTGGGGGTACCTAAAAATAGAGTGTACAAGAATAGGCCACCAACAATTGATGTTCTCAAGTAATCCATTCGAACCGAAATAAGTAACATTGGCGAGTATACTCTCCGTAAAACTTCATAGAATATGGTGAGACCAGTGCAAACATGTGTAGATGCTGGTGGAGGACACTTCCAACATTTTCTCTGAGATGTAAATAGTGTAATGTAATCTCCCAATTGCTTATTATATTCTCCCAAAGTTGCACGTGTGTCCTATTATTGGTTCAAAAGATATGACTTATTAAAGTGGTTCAGATTTATATGGATCGCACCGCACAATAAGTAATAGAAAGCTGTCAATTGAGAGGGGTAATCATTAGGTGCTGACTACCTCTGTAGGGTAGGCTGTAGCGTGTTTGCCTCCCGTTCTATAGGTTCCGAGTTCGAACTTCGGTCAGATTGAGTTATCTGGATAAGTTTTTCTTTCCTCGGGTTTTCCCTTATCCTGAAAGATAAATGTCTGGTAACTCTGAACTCTTAAGGAACCTGGGCTCATATGAACATCATTTCATTCATCGTTCGATATGACTTAGCATAGGAGGACGTTTTCCTTTTAATAGATGCTGGCCTACAATTCACTAGAACTCGGCTTAAGTGCTTAAAATGACAGACCCTTGTCAGTAAATTTACTGGCATGTAAAAGAACACCTGTAGGACAAAATTGCGATGATTTGATTCTTTTTCGAAACAAACTTCTTGTTGCAGAACATTGTACCCTTGCCATGTGTGTTGGAAGAGAGTTGAGTGAGATAATGGTTTGTTTTTTTGCTCAAAATTACTGCACTTTTTAATATACGAGACGTATCGTAAAATATGATCTCCAATTTTATTTAATATAGAAGACATGTTTATTATCAATGAATGTTACATTGATGTGAAGGCGGAACTTACAACGTAATCATCATTGCGATCGATGCACCTTTATATGCGCTATGGCAGTTTTTGTATACCCTTGGCATAGCACTCTCCCGCCAAGTTGCGCAGGTAGCGCTCAACTTCTCGTCGGTCTGGAAATGTGTTCCACACAAGTGTGACTTCAACTCAGGAAATAGATGATAATCACGAGGTGCTAAGTCTGGACTGTAGGGGAGATGGGTGAGGATGTCCCATCAGAACCGAGCCAGGAGATCAGTGGTTGCATGTATGGGGACGAGCGTTGAATTGTACGTCGCAATTTTTTTAAAGCTTCACAGTAGCTAGTGGCGTTTATTGTTGTGCTGGTTGGCAAAAACTCGCCCACCAATACACATTTTCTGTCCCGGAACACACTGGCCATCATTTTGCCGGCAGAAAATGTCTGTTTGAACTTTCACGGCTTCGGCGAATTCGAATGCCTCCACTGACGAGAAAGTTCTTTAGTTTCTGGTGTTGTGTAGAGCACCCAGCTTTCATCGCCAGTGACAATTGAATCCAACAATTCCTCGCCCAGTTCTGCATAGCGCTCCAGGAATCGGTTAGCCAACTTAACACATTGCCGTTTATGGTCTTCGGTGAGCATCTTGGGGACCCAACTCGCACGCACCTTACGATAATGCAAATGTTCGGTCAAAATCTTGTCAATCGTACTCCTACTGACTTCAGGGATAAGTTCGCACAGCTCGTGAACTGTCACACGCCGATCTTTAAGCATTTCTTGCTCCAGTTTTGCAATTGTTTCGGCTGAAACCGAAGGCCAACCAGAACGCTGTTCGAAATGGACGTCTGTACGTCCGTCTTTGAACTCTCTGACCCACTTTCGCACGTTTTTGACGTCCATAGACTGTGGTCCATAGATTTCGCATAACTGACGATGAATTTCAGTTGGGGTAGTGCCTCGGGTACTCAAAAAACGGATCACTGCACCCAACTCGCAGTTGGTGGCGGAAGTGATAGGAAGCTCCATCGCAAACGGCTGCCCAGTCAAGACTAATGGTTGCAACGGGTTCATTGTTGTGGGGATTTGAAGGGGTGAAATCTAGCTACACGCCAGTGTTGCCGGATCTCGCGTAATAGCGTTCCTCACGGCTCCAGCGCTTTGGAGACCTTATTTTACAGACACCTGGTACGTTAATTACCTTGTAACATATTACAGATAAGGTAATCCGTTTATATCATGTTATTTACGTAAATTGTTCTCGAAATGTGTAGTGTTTAACGCCCGCTTTTACTATATACGGCACCGCAGGTGGTGACACTGATGATACATGAGATGAAGATGGAGCACCGGTGGAATGAGATGGCTGTGGAAACCAGAGGTCCCGGAGAAAACCCGCCCCAGCGCCGTGTTGTCCACCACGAATCTCAGAAGGAGAGGCAGATCCTGTGTAGATAACATTTTTGTTGTTAAATAATTGAAAAACATAGGGAGTTTAATAAAGAAACGCAGATGGCGTTTGTTGACCTTGAAAAAGCCTTCGATAGGGTAAACCGATGCAAAATGTGGCAAATATTGGAAGAACGAGAATACCCACAACAATTAGTAAAAATGATACAATGCTTCTACTTCCAAACAAACAAAAATTTGAGGAACAATGGTAAAGGGTGTACTTTATCACCTACACTTTTTAGTATTTATATTGACGACCTAGTGTGAAAATGGAAGCAGCTAGTGAATGTAGGTTTTAAAATTTCAAATAAATTTTTTTTTAAATATTTTATTGTTTGCTGACGACTTAGTTAGTCTGCCCTGCAAAAATCTATTTTTAAACTTAGTAAACTTTGTAAGCAATATAATATGAAAATTTCTTTTATAAAACCAAAGGTAATGGCATTCATTGGTAAAGAGCCAATTAGAACAAAAATAGTTATAAATAATCGTTGCGTTGAACAGGTAAGCCATTTTAACTACTTGGGAACTGATGTTAGTTATGACAAGGAATATGATGTCTACAATAAAATATGCAAATTTCAAAGATTGTGTGGAACAATAAATAGAACATTTAGAAACAAAATACGTAAAAAAACAAAATTAAAGTTCTACAAAGTTATGGCTGTACCTATACTGACATACGGAAGTGAGACTTGGACGTTAACTAAAAAGCAACAGAGTAAAATACAGGCTTCAGAAATGAAATTCTTGAGAAGTGTGAAAGGATGCACGAAGAGGGACTTAATCAGAAATGAAAATATAAGAGAAGAGCTGGACATTTTTAGTATGAATGATAGGTTAAAAGATCTCAAACAATAATGGGAGGAACATGTTGAAAGAATGCCAGATAATAGACTTACAAAACAAATATTACAGTATCATCCTAAAGGTAGGAGATCGGTGGGCAGACCCAAAAACGATGGCTGGAGGACTTCGAAGGTGGAACAGGCACTTGATTGCTTATGCCATGAAGTGAAGAAGAAGAAGAAATCTCACTTTGTGGTCGCCTGGGATAGAACTCGGGCCGCCTTGGTGAGAGTCAGGTGGTCTAACCACTGAGCTACGGCGCGGCCTGTTCTCGAAAAATATTTCCATTTCCGCGTTTGGCAGTTTTCCAACATAGAGTATAATTTTACATAGTACCTAGCACTTTTCCGAAATTTATTTTCCGCTTTTCAGGTTTCCGGCATGACGGGTCCGTTTTAGGCAAGTTTTACTGTATTTTGGAATTTATATCTCTGCTTAATTTGAAAGTATTACGTTTTTTCCTCCACTCCGTAGAGATGGCCGTTTCACAACATCCTCTGACATTGTCTGGATTGTTCCTTTCGGTCTGTACTTAAAGATGGTACTAGAATATGCAGCTGAGCCTTACTTTTATGTTATTCCCTCTACGGTCGTAGAAAAAATTTCATCCGTTAATATTTAGACCAACTTCACCTTTCTCTGTCTTCCTTCCCATCTGTTCTCATTCCTATGTAGGAAATACTTATTCATATATACCTTTCGTTTTTGCTATGTTATGATATATTATGCACGGTTTCTGTACACACATTCTTGCAGCCACAGCAAAACAGTGGTGTGTTGGGATTAGACACAAATATTTTCAGAGCATATTCCTGCTGGGACGTGTTTAAAAGCAGATCCCACAAGGTCGTTCTCATCCAGGTAGTATCTGCATCCTAGATGATGCTGATGATGACAGTTAAACATTGGCTTTAATGAGGCAATTCATATTCTAGGAACCTCTTCAACAGCAAAAAAAAAAAAAAAAAAAAAAAAAAAAAACGTTATTATTAAAGATGCAAGAAATAATGTCCATGTACGAGGATGTCCATGTACGAGGATGGGTCAAAAAGTAATGCCTCCTACATTTTCTCTTTTAATTGCCAAGAAAATTGAATCCAATTTACATAGCCTGAAAACCACAGCATTAATGATTAATTTGTCACTATTCAATATAATCTCAGTCCTTCTCCACAGTTTTGGTCCACCTTTTAACTAGGGCATGTATTCCAGTGTGGTAAAACACACGGTCTTGCTTCCTAAGCCATTGACGCACGGACGTTTTCACAGCCTCCTCATCTTCAAAATGAATCCCACGATGGTCCTTTAGTGACCCGAACAGATGGAAGTCTGATGGTGCCAGGTCAGGGCTGTATGGCGGGGGAGAGGTAAGACTTGCCATCCCAATTTTTGCAGTGGTGTAACGGCTGGTGTGTGGTCTTGCATTGTCATGCCAAAGAAGAACATCCGCCATAGTTTTTGTTGGGCGAACTCGGCGAAGACGTGCTTTCAGCTTTTTGAGAGTTCTGACGTATTGGACAGATTTTATTGTGCATCCCTGCTCCAAAAAAATCAATCATAAGTACATCCTCTGCATCCCAAAACAGTGTCGCCATAACTTTCCCGGCTGACAGCTGATTTTTGAATATTTTTTTTTTCTTCGGTGTCGTTGTGTGATGCCATTCCATTGACTGCCTCTTTGATTCAGGTTCAAAATAAATGAACCCACGTTTTGTCTCCAGTAACAATGTTTTCCAGAAACTCCTTTTCCTCCAAATTGAAGCGCTGCAAGTGTTCGGAGGCTATTGTTTTCCTTGTTTCTTTCTTTCGGGCGGTTAACACTCTTGGTAACCAGCGTGAACAAACTTGAGTAACCCAGTTGTTGAATAATCGTTAACACACTGCCTTTACTGAGGGAGGTAATGCGACACAATTCACCTGTTGTTACCCGGCGATCACCACGAATGATGTCATCGACTCGTTGAATGTTGCATGGAGTCACTGCAGTCACCGGCCTGCCGCTTCGCTTTTCATCTGTCAATGGTGTTTGCCCTTCAGCTTCGTTACAGCGACGAACCCATCGTCTAACAGTGCTGACATCCATCGTTGCATCACCATACACATTTTTTAGCGTTTCGTGAATGCGAATTGTAGTTTCACCTTCCGCAGTCAAAAATTCAATCACAGAACGCTGTCTAATACGAATGTCGATGTCAGCCATTTTGTAAGAGGATGTAGTGCTACCACCTGTTGACTTAGGAAGTTGCTACTGCAGGGATTTGGAGAAGAAGGTTTAAGGAATTGCACCCAATTCAAAGTTTTCACATGACTTACTTATTTAAGGATAAAAAAAATAGGAGGCATTACTTTTTGACCCACTCTCCTTATTTCGGTATTGCTCTGAAGTCAACAATGATGTCGGTCCCTTTCTGGCTTCCCAGTACATAGAATTTATATCTTGATAATTTTGTGAAGCAGCACAGTTTTGTAGATGTTCTCTGTCCATTTCTATAGCTTGAGAGCATAACACAGAATTTGGGGAAGTTAGTTTGCCAGTTCTATGGAGATGATTTCCTATTATGTGTTTCAAATGGGATTCTGTTTGTCCTTGAGGGTTATTTTTTTTTAAATATATATCTATGTATATAGATATATATTTTTCTCTTCCTTATTTAACCGTTTTTTTATTATTTCCGTTTAATTACCTATCTGTTTTCTTCAGTTTCACACACATACACTATACACATAAACACCCATGCCCACGGTGGGACTCGAACCCGTGACCCTTTACGCGGTGGAACGCTAGAGACATACGTTCTAACGACCATGGCTACGAGGGGCGGCTTGCTAGACGAACGACCCAATCGGTGTCCTGCGGTGTTGTTGTATGGCATCCCTCCCCACCCCCCCCAAGTGTGTGTAACGAACGCCAACCTAATCAATCTCTAATAAATACTATTCGTACAAAGACAAAAATTCGATTGTGCAAACACTGATCCATGTGGAAGGTAGAGAGAAATATATCTAATATAACCGGAAAACCCCATACTTTTAGCTCAAATAGTTTTCCTAATACAAATAAATAAAGCACTATTATATTATAACAATGAATTGGGACGTAAACATTTTAATAAATAGCATTATTGGTTGGCATGTATGCGTCTACATATCTTTTTAGTTACTCAGAACTGAAACGTAAATGTTTGACATGACGTGATAAAAGAATTACTTTGAATAAGCCAAGGTGTTTGTTAAATACTTCCTGCTGGCTTGAAGAATGGTGCATCGGCAGAACGTCACTTGTCACTCTATATGTTTGTTTATGAATGGTACGTAATCTCTATTTACTCTAGAGAGTTCAGAGCAATATTATTCAGTTGTTCTTCCGTTTAAAAACCAAGGAAAGTGTATTAGCTTGATCAGCTTGCAATTGAAATGAGACAGGAGATATTATAAACCACCTTCCCCCTTACCACTGCCAGAACAATCCAGCTGAGTTAATGTGGACCCAAATTGTGTTGCAAACAGAAATAATACTTTTATGCCTGATTTCACCAACAAATGTTAAGACTTAACACGAGTTTAGCAATAGTTAAAACAAAAATTGCATTAACCAACAAGTGTGTGCGTAACACTCGTGTTAAATCTCATGTTAAACTAACAAACCGAATTTCTAATGTTAAGTCCTTAACAATTGTAAATAGTCAAGATGGCGAGCATGAACTCAGCTGTTAATGTCGATTTGCTATATTTAAGACCGTCTAAATGGCATTCATAACAGAGTACGGCCTATGAGGAATAATGATTTTGAGGAACTATCCGAAGAAAATTGTTTTACGGAGGTATAGACTGTCGAAACAAGTTGCTATGAAGGCTACTGCGGAAGTACAAGAGAGGTTAGAACATGCATCGAAAGGAATATGGCGATCTCGCCTTTGCTTCAAATATCAATAACCTTGCGATTTTATAATTCACTGAATTATGTGCATAATACACTGTCCACCTGCCGTCTTGATACGTTCAAGTAACTTGCCCTTCTTCACTCCTCGTTTTAAATTTACGTAATGATGAGTTAGAATATACATCGAAAGGAATATGCCGATCTCGCCTTAGCTTCAAGTATTAATAACTTTGCGATTTTATAATTCACTGAATTATGTGGATAATACATTGTCCACCTCCCGTCTTGAAACGTTCAAGTCACTTGTTCTTCTTCGCACCTCGTTTTAATTTTACGTAATACTGACAAGTTGTTTGGTGCTTGTAGTAGTGACACATGCATTTGAATTAAATTCGTTTCCAATATTTTCCCAGCGACATCTTTCTCTTTTACATTCACTGCATCCGTCCTCTTATTTTCCACAATATCCTTACAATTCACCACCATTTCAATTAACAATTCTTTCTCCGTCGATGAGAAATTTGTCTCACTGCTTTATATATGATTTTGTTCATCCGCCATTTGTGCAGACGAAAATGAAAACGAAAGCGCATCGAGTACGTTCAGAAAATCATCCATAGCCTTCTATAGCTGTGATATTTACAAGTTTCTTGGCGTTAACACAGGTTTGTTAACATTTTAAGAAAACACCTTGGTGAAGTGCAAGAAATTTAACATCAGTTTTAGCGCTGTGACATTTGTTACGTTACATTTGTTAACGTCGATTTTAACATTTGTTGGTGAAATCGGGCATTAAACTGACTGACTCTGAACGACTTATTCACCAAGAAATTGATAAGGTTGCACAAGAGCGGGAAAACTGCATAAGACACGCAAATAAACTACAAGAACACTGCTTTTGGAAAGAAATAGCACGTGACAAGGTTTTGGAGTCTATTAACACTCAGTCAGACGATGAAGACGTTGACAATGACGAATTGTCTTTTAATAGAAGATGCGCTGCTGGCAGTTTCATTGGATTAGAAATATAGGTATTTCATAAACTGCAATTATTTTTTAAATTATTTATTTAAAACATGTACGTAATACACGTAGTGCCAAGAAGACTCGCTAGTGTGCGAGACAGAGGGAAATATAAAAAAGTGAGGGTAACGAGGTGGCAACGCTGAAGACTTTAATGCATCTGATTCGCTATAAGCCAAAACTCTTCCCATTTGAATTACATAATACGCAATCATATCCTGTAGTGGACATGGCAGCAGCAGATTTATGTGGCAATTCCAGAATTAGGGAGGGATTTTATCATAATTAGGTTACCAATTTTTTCAGTTGTTTCAGATTTGTAATTAGCATTAATTTGTACAATCCTTTTAATTGATTCATATGAAAAGGATTTTGTTTTGTTTAACTTACCTCCTTTTCTTACTTATGTAACACCCCCTTCATTCTCTTAAATCCACAATGAGCCAGAATCCATTACACAACTATGTTTTCAAAATGTTAATGCCTGGATTATATTTTGTATGTTTAGAATTTTTTCCATCTTTGGATAGGTTTTGGATGCTACAGCCTGAATTGTTGCTTTAGAATCTGACAAAATAACAACATTCTTGGAGCCAAATAAGAATGTTAGGGAACGAAAGATAAATAGCTAAAAATTCACAATAAAAATTTGTAGTATTTCTTCCAGTATATTTGTAGAAACAGAATTCTCAGGTTCGATCTTCTGCAGCTCCATGTTCTAAGAGAGTCATGTGTATAAATACTTGTCCAGTTTACAGAAGGGCCTTAGTCATGCCTGGAGGTGTTTCTCTTTTATTAATGAAACCCTCAACTGTCAATTCTGGTCTCTTAGAAGTGGCGATATATACAGCTTCAATTGTTGGTGCAGTTTTCGTTGCCCCAGTTACTAATTGCAGAGCTTGGTTGTGTATTTGTACCAAATACAAAATTGGCTATTAGAATTTCTCCACATTATTTTAGGACCGGTTTTAATAGTCGTTATGGGTGATGTTTAATGCTGTTCTAGAACTACCCCACTTTGTTCCTAGCCCGCCTCGGTAGCGAGTCTGCCTCACGTTCAAGAGGTCCCGAGTTCGAATCTCGGTCAGGGTGAGTTACCTGGATAAGGTTTTTTCGGGGTTTTCCCTTATCCTGAAAGACGAATGTCGGGTAACTCTAAGCTCTATGGACCCTGGACTTATGTGAGCATCATTTCACCAATCCAATTCATCGTCCGATATGACTTAACGTTAGAGGACAAAAAATTGTAAAAGAAAAAAAGAACTTTGTTCCTACAAGAAATAATAAGTTCGAATTAATCATAACAGTGTAACTAAACATAATCATAATCATTTTTGTACAATCCAAATACTAATGTAAGTGGTACTATTATTAAAAATTATACAGGTTCTTTCTAAACACATCGAACGAATATAGCCGTTTCGTAGTTTATAAATTAGCTATTCCGATTTTAAGTGTCGCAGCTTCGATATTCTCCTAGGCATAGTTTTATACCTACAGCATTATACATTGCATTATTTTGTGATTAGGTAGTGCAGGAACTACTGTGGTGCGAACCTTGAAAGTTATCATTGGGACGTACCGGTCACGAAAACAAAAGCATTGCTCCTTGCTCTTTATCAATGACCTTAGCCTCGCCTTCAGGTAATGCTGCAAGGGCAGTTATTTGTGAGAAAATCGACTACTGACTTGGACAGTTCCAAGACCGCTCCTTTTGTTATGATCTTATTTGTACAATGCTTTCAACCAATTACTTTAAAATTAATAGCCAAATGTTTTATTATTATTATTATTATTATTATTATTATTATTATTATTATTATTATTATTATTATTATTATTATTATTATTATTATTATTATTATTATTATTATTATTATTATTATTATTATTATTATTATTATTATTATTATTATTATTATTATTATTATTATTATTATTATTATTATTATTATTATTATTATTATTATTATTATTATTATTATTATTATTATTATTATTATTATTATTATTATTATTATTATTATTATTATTATTATTATTATTATTATTATTATTATTATTATTATTATTATTATTATTATTATTATTATTATTATTATTATTATTATTATTATTATTATTATTATTATTATTATTATTATTATTATTATTATTATTATTATTATTATTATTATTATTATTATTATTATTATTATTATTATTATTATTATTATTATTATTATTATTATTATTATTATTATTATTATTATTATTATTATTATTATTATTATTATTATTATTATTATTATTATTATTATTATTATTATTATTATTATTATTATTATTATTATTATTATTATTATTATTATTATTATTATTATTATTATTATTATTATTATTATTATTATTATTATTATTATTATTATTATTATTATTATTATTATTATTATTATTATTATTATTATTATTATTATTATTATTATTATTATTATTATTATTATTATTATTATTATTATTATTATTATTATTATTATTATTATTATTATTATTATTATTATTATTATTATTATTATTATTATTATTATTATTATTATTATTATTATTATTATTATTATTATTATTATTATTATTATTATTATTATTATTATTATTATTATTATTATTATTATTATTATTATTATTATTATTATTATTATTATTATTATTATTATTATTATTATTATTATTATTATTATTATTATTATTTGGGTACATGCTCCTATCTTTTGTGTGTGATAGATGCAATAAATAGTCATTGAAATACTTACGCAGCTATCTCGGTTGGTACATACAGTACACAGCATGGAGGAATCACAGAACCCATTTAAGAGTTGTTTCTTTTTCATGTTTATAAAGTTTCTACAATGTTTACCGGAAGTTAGTCAAAGCCGAGCATTTAAACTGTTAGCAGCACAAGTCGACATTTTCTCAGCAGCGCCGTCTTAATCGAGAAAAGACACGAACGTCCATAACATTTATCACGTTCGTCACGGAGGCTTCGGTATAAAGCACAAGGGTTGGTCTGCAGCAACATCTTCGCTTCTTCTCGTTCGCCATGGTAAGTACACAGCATTCAGTTCTTACTAGCAGGTAAATTGTATATGTCTACTTCTTATAACCAGAAAAAAGTCTGATGAATATACTAGAAAGGTTAAGGAAGTTTCATTTACTACTTTTTATGGATTTGTTAAAAAATACATCTCTTTGCTTCTTTGGCAGGCTTTCTGGGTTTTCAAAATATGCACAATTTAGATTACGGGATCTGTATTGAATTTTACCAGCTTTAAACGCTTCTTTCGTGAATCCAAAAAGAAGTTTTAAGAAATTTAATCCTTTGGTGTTCTTAAATTTATATTATTACCATTATTATCCAATATTCTTTAATGTAAATAAAAAATATAACCATTATTTATTACACAAAAGTAAGCATTAGTTCCATTGAACCACCCTGTATTTTATTTCTTTAATTATTAAATATCTAATGATATTTATCAATAATATAGATAATGTCTCATAAGTAATAATATGATTGTGCCAGATCAGGGCTGTATACTGGGTGTGGTAGCAGCTTGATTCCTCCCAATTCCTGAATTTTTTCCATGTTTGTTCGTGTAGTACAGGGTGTTGCATTGTCCTGTTGCAATAGAACTCTATTTCGGTTAATTAATGCTGGGTATGTAAAATACTGAAGCTGAAGTGGGTATAATACTAGCACCTCAAAATAATTACAGCATAAAGAATTTACTACAGTTTTCTAAAAAAGACAAAATTTCAGGCAACAAAAAATCTGGTATTTATCAAGTTAACTGTTTAGAATGCTATAAGATATATTGGTAGGACCAAGCGTAATTTAGAAACCAGAGCGAAGGAACAGTTTAGAAATATTAAATATAGACAGACAGAGAAATCGGCAGTGACTGATTATTTTTGGTCATATAATCATGAAGTAAATCCAGAAGTTAAATTATTGAAACAATTGAAAGATCCGATAGATTTAATGGTTTGGGAGAAGATATTTATTTTGAAAAATAGGGATCGCGTAATGAATTTTGATATCCCTCCAATAGACATCATCAATAAGTTTGTGTTGTCCCCGGTAGATGGCAGTTAGATAAGGAGCTATTCTTCAAACTCCGGTAGTGGCCAAGGTCAGTCAGTCAGTTGGTGAGTGTCAAGCTGAGTGGTTGAGGATGAAGCAGATGTTTTGCTTTGAAA
This sequence comes from Mantis religiosa, assembly GCA_030765055.1. Taxonomy (NCBI): domain Eukaryota; kingdom Metazoa; phylum Arthropoda; class Insecta; order Mantodea; family Mantidae; genus Mantis; species Mantis religiosa. The sequence continues at coordinate 29,187,164 of CM060954.1, forward strand.
ACGGTCCCAGGATTTAAATAAGATAAGTAAATAGTGAAGTTGCGTTACTAGTGTTTAGTCATTATTAATAATGCTGGGTATTTCCGTCTCAAAATTTCATTACCTCGTTCCAGTTGTTGAGAGTAAAGATCCGCATCGATCGCCCCCCCCGCCCCCCCCCCCCGTTTGGAGCAAACTCCCAGTGAATCACACCTTTAAATTTCCACTGGACACACAACATTAATTTGAGACCGAACAGCCTTTTTTTAATCATGACTTTACCAGGTTGGCGGGGATCCAGCCATCAGAGGCATCAGGGTTTCGGCAATATACCCATTTTTCATACAAAGTAACAATTCTCCTGATAAATCTATCATCCATGGAATTATGGATAAGTTGACAACAGATATCCATTTTACGTTCAGCCTTTGAGGTGTCAGTTCATGACATACAGATCTACAGCTTCTGAATGCTTTTCCAAGAGTCTTAATGTGGTGATGTGTGGTATCTTTTGTTTACCAAGTTCTTCTGAAGGCATACAGGTACGTTTCGCGTAATTTATAGCAAAACCTCAATATTACATACGTTAGGTCTTCCAGAACGTGGTAAATATTTAGTGTTTTCGTCTCCATTGTTGAAACGTTGGAACACAATCGCTAACGGCATCTTCTCCTTCTACTTCACATATTCTTCAAGCTGCGGCAGAGGATTTATAATCTTGTTTGTAGTAGTGTTTTAGAATGGCTCTAAGTTCAAACCTTGTTATCTTCATTTTGTGATTGTTTATTAACAAATGAAGATTGATAAATGCTGGTAATGTCCGCAACATTAACCATGGCATCCTATAAATAGCATTGCCAAACAACAGAAACCCAATATTTTTTTTCAAAACACCAAATTCAACGATGACTTTGGGAGATTGGCAAGGATCAAGCCACTAGAGACTTCAGAGTTTTGGCAATACACTCATTCTTCATCGCAAGTGATGATTCTCCTGACATATCTATCATCCATGGCATTACGGATAAGTTAACCACAGCTATGCACTCTCTATTCAGCCTGTTGAGGTGTCAGTTCATGAAGTACAGATCTATAGCTTCTACAGCACGGCCGCTCTATCTCCGGCTCTGACGTATGGTGGCTGCAGGAGGTGGAGGGGGAAGTTAATAGTACCAACATATAATAATGAGTAATTGAAAACATATCGTCAGAATTATCTTTATAATGAGAGTATAGGAATCTATTAGCTTCACAACATTGAAATCCAACGTGTAATTTCATTATCATGCAATATATTCTTTACAACATCACTCTATTCGAATATTTCGTTCACACCTTTCACGCACACTAACTGCTTCTGTTGGTAGTACTGGGAGTCGGTACATCCGGTGTCGTCGTTAGGAAGTTAAAACTGTCTGCTAGCGCCAATCAGCGTTGTCGCTGCTAGGCGTGGCTTGCAAATCCAGCACCGTGTTGCCACTGCAATTTTGTGTGGACCACGTGGCTTTTAGTTGCTTTTGGTGCCCGCGATGGTGGTTTGTTTAATTTGTTGTGTGTGCGTGCATATCGATTTGTAGCTCTGTAAGTCTTATTATCGCTATTATAGGAATAATGCTACTGGTTCGTCAGAATTCGAGAAAAAAATCGGCTCTTATAAGAGCCAAAGCCGTGAATTTATATTCAGGCTACGTGAGTACTTCGAGAAGGAGCGGGGCAATGGTGGACCTCTACTACCTGTTACCAAGGTGCCGGACAGCGTTTGTGACGCCTTGAAGGTGGGAAAACCCACCGTGAGGAATGTAACAAAGAAAAAGTGCCCAGCTGATTTAAGTTCGCCGTCTGCAGTTCTGCGTACACCGGGAAAGCAAAGGCAACGAGGCAGCCTTAAAGCTTCACTTGATGCTTCTCAAAAGGATGCTATAAGGCGACATGTATATCAATACTATATGAGAAAGGAATTTCACACTCGTGCGAAGTTGCTCTGTTCTTTAAAGGAAATTGGCTTATTCGACGGCGGAAAAACCAGCCTAAGTACTAAAAGAACTAGGTTTTCAGTTTAAAAATTTTCCTGGGAGGAAAGCTTTAATAGAAAGAAGTGACATTGTTTCATGGAGAGGCAGGTTTTTGCGGGAAATTCTAAAAAGCAGTCCCGAAAAGGTGGTATGGCTTGATGAAACGTGGGTAAATGCAGGACACACTAAGACAAAGGCATGGACAGATGACACTATTGCAGCAACAATGAAAGTGCCAGTTAGAAAAGGAAGCAGATTGATTTTGCTCCATGCTGGTGGTGTACGTGGTTTTATTCTATGAGCACTGCTCTTATTCAGATCAAGGTGTTATCTACAAATGCGTGAAATATTTAAAATACACATGTTGTTCTGCTTGAAATTCCCGCTAAACAACTGGCAACAGCGCGCTTCCCCCTCTCGCGAACTGTCAGAGCCGGAGATAGAGCGGCCGGACTGTATATGATTTTCCAAGTGTCTTAGCGTGGCGATATAATATTCCTTGATGCATCAAGTTCTTGTGAAAGCTTACGGTTATTTCACGCGTATTTTCTCGCAAAACTTGGCGTGTATCCTTAATATTCAATATTTTATGTCTTCTAGTACGTGATAAATCTTTAGTGTCTTGTTTCCATTGTTGAAACGTTGCAATCATCGTTGTGGTACACGCTCACTAACGACACCTACTTCCACTTCTCATATTCTTCAAGCTGTGGCAGCAGATTTATAATCTTGTTTGTAGTGATTTTTTAGAAAGACTCTAAATTCAAACTCCATTTTGTGATTGTTTATTAACAACTGAAGACTGATATATGCTCAGTACGCAATAGTAACCATGGCATCCTGTAAATAGCATTGCCAAATCAAAGAAACGCAATAAAATTTTAAAAACACAAAAATAAAAATCCGACTTCACTTATTACACCTAATATATTATTAATTTATTACATGCTGCGATTTTTTAATTACCCTTCTTTGCCTAAGTAGCTCTTTCAAATGTTAAATATTGTATACATTTTTTTTTTTCTTGAAGGCCATGATTTTTCATAGTGGTTCATGGATTTAATGCTGATTTTCTCAGAGTTTATCAATAATACTTATAGCGACATTCATTTATTTCTAGATTTTGTTTGTTTAAAATATTATCAAGGAATATAAAGCCAAATTGTTACTTTTAATATGTATATTGTTACTAACTGTTCATAATGGCTGATTGTTATGTTTTGAACGCAACAGATGCAGGCAGGACATCTGGGGTTGCTTCTCCTTGCCACATTGGCTGCTGCAGTTTCTGCTGCAGAACCTGGCAACATATTCCGGGCGGCTAAGGATATGGACAGCTTCTATATGGATAGTGAAGAAGAACCTTTCAAACGTGCGGTGGAGTTGACAAAAGCACCCAAGGAGCACGAGAAAACCGTCGTCAAAGAAGAGTTCGAAGTTGAAGTGCCCGTCAAGGATGAAGTGCTAGTCAAAGTACCGGTAGAGGCGCCATCGTCGAAGTGTCCTTATTCTGTGGAACTTAAGCTCTCCGTTCCAAAATCTAAAACGCCCATTAAACCCCACATCGAGACGTTCCCTGTTCTGGAGCATCACTCTCATGGCAAGAAAGAAACCTCCCACTGTGCACCTTGTAAAGAGAAGTTACATCCCTTCCACTTTAGCCACCCCCATAAGACTGAGTTCATAGAGTCTGCTCCAATCTTGACAGAATTCAAAAGTCCTTTTGAAGGACACTTTTTTGAGGAGGAGATGTACGTGCCTGAGGTTCATCCCTTCAGCAAGTTTCATCCCTACCCCTATATGAACTTCGGTAAATCACATCCCACAAAGGTAATAGTGATAGAAGAAAAACACATACCTTATGAAGAGGAGCACATAGTCAAGGCACACCATCCATCACACTTTTATTACCCTAAACACATTCCTACTTTTGTGGAAGAACCCATTTCTTGGAAACATAGTCCATATGAAAAGCATAGCGTATTCAAGACTCATCCAATGACCATCTATCATCCTAAGCCTATCATAATAGAAGAGCCAGTTGTAATAGACAAACACGTTAACAAACATCATTATCACCACCATCATCATCATGAAGGCAAGAAACATTAGACTACGCTTTCAAACACTACCAACCATAGTTTAGTGCCATATTGGAAAGAACAAAGGTCTAAAAAGAGATGTATCTGGTACTGAATTGTTGTATAAACTTAAATATATTTGATATTTATATGTATATATACCAGAAGAAAAATATATGATATTAATTTATTTATGCTTTTATTTTACTATATACAAGAATTTGTGCAAATAAATGTGCCATAAAACTCATGTCTTTCAGATCATTAAATCTAAAACACAATTCTCAAGTTCTGCATGCAATGTTCCTGTATTATCTGTCGCCATAGTTACGTTGATATGTTCTTGTTATTACTACCAACATCTCAAAATTAAATTATAAAACAAACGACTGCCGGTATTTCAAAATTCATTACGCGATGTTCGTTTTTTAAAATATATATCTTTTCCCAAACCATTAAATCTATCGGACCATTTAATTGTTTTAATAATTTAACTCCTGGATTTATTTCATGGTTAAATGACAAGAAATGATCTGCTACGACCGATTTATCTGTTTGTTTATACTTCATGTACGGAAATGTTCTTTCGTTCTGATTTCTAAATTTACATTTTGTCTTTCCAATATAAACTTTATCACAATCGAAACAATTAAACTGATAAATATTGAATTTTATCTTTTATAGAGAAATGCAATAAATTTTTAATACTATATTTAATTTGAAGAACTAAAGTTATACCAAACTCTTTAAATTGTGGAAACGTAGGGTCAGATTGAAAATTTCAATGCCATAGCCGGGATTTGAATCACGGATCTTCTGGTTTCCGTCCAGCCGCACTACCATTGTGCTACTATGGCCAACGTGCCGATATGACATTAAATTCTCCAACTAACTCGTATTTTCCCGCTAAACCACTTAGGAGTTCTCATAAACACATGAGACAACTACCTTAATGGCGACTTACTATGCTGTAAGTACTTTAAGGCCCGGGCTTTATAGTTAACCACTATTAGGTCAATTAATGGAAAGTAATTGTTCTTTCACACTGGCCGTGTGTAGGCTAAATTGTGGAAACGTAAGTCGCCATTGAGGTAGATGTCTCATGTGTTTATGAGAACTCCTAAGTGGTTTACCGGGAAAATACGAGTCAGTTGGAGAATTTAATGTCATATCGGCACGTTGGCCATAGTAGCACAGTGGTAGTGCGGCTGGACGGAAACCAGAAGATCCGTGGTTCAACTCCCAGCTATGGCATTGAAATTTTCAGTCTGACTCAACGTTTCCACAATTTAGCCTCCACACGGCCAGTGTGAAAGAACAATTACTTTCTTTAAATTGTTTTTGAAAAGTTTATTAATCCGTGGATGGTAAGTAAATTTTTTAAAATTATAATCGTACTTTATTTTTAAGGGTAGAAATATCATTAACGGTTTTTGATATTTGTAATTTTCAATTTTTTATTTATAAAGTCTTTATTAAAACCATTACTTAAAGCAGAATTAATATGTTTATATTCTTTATTAAATTCATATTTATTCAGAGGCATGTTTATTAATATATAAATCAAACTATTGAAAACAGCAAATTTATGTGGAAAGGTTTAACACTTTTATTTTTTATATAATTATCAATATGAGTAGACTTCCCATAAATACCACAGTTTAATTTATTAATATTTCTTATTATCTTTAGTTCTAGAAAAGAAAGGAATACATTAATTCCAGTTTCTAATGTAAATGTTTTAGCTTTACCTTGCAAATTTAGTAATTTTAAATTTTAAATTTTGAGTGCCTGAGGCACTACCCCAACTGAAATTCATCGTCAGTTATGCGAAGTCAATGTGCCACAGTGTATGGACGTCAAAAAGGTGCGAAAGTAGGTCAGAGAATTATTATTATCGTATTATCGTATTGTATTGTCGTATTATCATAAAACCGAAAGCTATCGTCCTATAAGTCTGTTGGCGACCCTCTCCAAGCTGTTTGAAAAAGTAATTCATCGCCGTCTTCTGTCTTACCTTAATCATAACCATGTTCTTCCGCCTTATCAATTTGGATTTCGTCACAAACATTCCACTACCCATCAGCTTTTACGATTAACTCAGTCAATTGTTCACGGCTTCGAGGCCCATCAGTATACCACGGCTGTCTTCCTTGATGTGGCACAGGCATTCGACAGGGTTTGGCATGATGGTTTGCTCCTTAAGCTCTACCGCATCGGTCTTCCTAATTACTTATAACATCTAATCCACAGTTTCCTCTACGACCGCAGCTTTTCAGTACGCATTGGTGGAAAGCTTTCATCCCCACGTAATATTACCGCAGGTGTCCCACAGGGTTCTATCCTCGCCCCGACTCTGTTTAATATATACATTTCTGATATTCCTGACTTAGCTCCGACTTCTTTAGGTCTTTACGCTGATGACACAGTACTATATTATTCTCATGTTAATCTCCAGCACGCACAAGTAGCGCAGCTCTCTTTAGATCGCCTAACTCATTGGTTCAGCACTTGGCGGATCTCATTGAACCCTCAGAAAACCGAAGCTAAAATCTTCACTCTTCGCCGATATACTCCGCTTACTCCGTAGTGTCTCTACAGGAACAATGTTCCTTGGCTCCCCACTACAACTCCCGTTAAATACCTTGGAGTACTTTTGGACTCTCGACTGACCTGGCGTGCTCATATCGATCGTCTTATATCACTGGCCTCCGGGCGACTTTCAAAACTCTCACCTCTGTTGCATCGCCGTTCCAGCCTCGGCCTCTTCATTGTTACTCTACAAATCACTCGTTCGTCCGCTTATTACATATGCCTGCCAAGTGCGGGGGGCCGCACACACATGTCATCTGCGTCGTCTTCAGGTCATACAGAATCGCTTCATGCGCATCGCTACCAACGCTCCATAGTTCAACCGTAATCAGCAGCTCCATCACGAACTAGGACTGTTACCTCTTCACGACTACATTCGCAGGATCGCCCGTCGTTTCTTTTCCACGCTGCAAGAAGTTCCAGGAGCTGTGTATTATAACATCGGCGTCCGCACGCGTCAGCCCTCACGCTTGAAGAGACTACCACAGGACCTGCTTCTGAGTGATACATCTGATTCAAATGATTCTAGTGCTTGATGTCTGTCTTACATCTTCGATATTGACATAATTTCTCAGAGAGTATTATTGGAGTTCTGACTTAATGTAGTTCGGGGGCGGCCTGTTAGCCTACCCCTGAGTGCTATTGTTCTTATTGTACTGTTACCTTCTTATCATTCTGATCTGTAAAGCAGTGTACTGCTGATCGATCAATAAAAAGTTATAAAAAAATTGTCACAAAATGCAAATATCTAGCTTATTAAGTTGTTCTTAACAAAGTAAGCAGTCAATTGCTGATATTCACGGCCATATTAGCTTAAGAATAGCTTAAGAATAACAGTCAGTGTAATAGTAATGTGAAATGTATGTTAGAAACAACACACGATTCAATTGCACTTTATACAAGAGAATTAACTCCACTAGTAAGTTAATTACAAATCATGATCTTTGCACAGTTACCACTACAGTGAATTGTATCTCTTGGAGGTGACAGACATCTGCTTCTTTAATGAAGAAAAATCAGTAGCTATAGGCTTTCACCACAAACTAAATAACACTGCTCAATTCCCAAGTATTTATTTAGGGAATAAATCACTACTCTATGAATCAAATACCAAATTTCTAGGAATATGTTTAGATGAACATTTAAAATGGGAAAAACAAATTCAGCAACTAGATTTGAAACTAAGCAGAATTACATTCGTTATTAAATCAATGAGGGAGTCTGTAAACACAAATGTGTTGAGAATTATTTATTTTGCTTATTTTCATTCTGTAATGTCTTATGGTATACTTAGCTGGGGAAATGGTAAAGATGTATCAAAAATATTTAGACTGCAGAAAAGGGCTATTCGTTATATGGTAAATATTTCTTTCACCACCAGCTGTAAACCATATTTTAAACTACTAAAAATACTTCCATTACCCTGTGTGTATATATATGAAGCTCTAGTTAGGACAAGAATTGTACTTGCTCAATTTGAAACAAATTCGCAGATACATACACATAATACAAGAAGTAGATCAGATCTACGCATTATAAGGCACAATACAACTTTATTCACACATAGCTTCGAACATAAAGCAGTATAATTATATAACAAACTACCCTATGGCATTAAAAGTATAACATCGGAAAAAAAGTTTAAGCTGACTGTAAAATCATTTTTAAGAGAAGGTTGCTATTATTCAGTGGAAGAATACTTAAAACGTGATCAACATATCAATGCTTCCTAAAATGATGTTTGTGAATAAATACCTGTGCAACTTCGGAGATGATACTTGTAATATTCAGAAAAGCTGTAAAAAATATCGTACTAAAAGTAATGTCACAGACAACAGATGAGTTTCTAAGAAGTAAAATTAAATAATAAAGTAAATATTGATTTCTTGTTGGTAAAAATTATGTCTCTTACAGCCTAGTTCTTAAAAATGTAATACATTAAACTATTATGTGACCTAAGTTGCATTATTCTTAATTACTATTTGTATTATTATTCTGTTAATTACTACTGCATTACTTTAATCACTATTGTATTATTTCATTACTATTGTATTATTCATAATTGTATTACTCATAAGAAATGTATTATTCTTATGGGTAAAAATTTGACGAAGCCACGGGCCCAAATGACCTTGCTGTCGACGGGCCCTAAAACACCACACACTCATTCACTCACTTTGACGAAGCCATGAATATTGTATATTCCTAAGGTGAATAAACTATCTATCTATCTATCTATCTAATTGTTTGATCATTTTCAAAGATACTTTTTGTGATTGCACATGATTTTGCCACTAATTCGGCCTTTATTGTTAAAACCAAAGTTTTGGTAGCACATTTTATCCTCCTTGCCTACATCTAGAAGGTGTTAACCTTTAAGAAGCGTAGGGGTAACGTTGACTTCATGCAGCCTGGATGTGAAGTAGTTACCTTCTTTATTGCTGTCTATAATAAGCGTGTAAAATCCTGACATTCAGGTAGAACAGTATTTGTGTCGATAATTACATTTATTTACGGCTAACCTATTGTTTGTACAGACATCAGCTATTGAAGCAACGTGCACGGAATGGAAGATACATTAATTTTATAGGTCGTAGTTTATTGCATAATAAACAAAAGCTGCCAAAGAAGTCTGGCTGTGCAAAGAGCACTCTGACGTGGAAGTCCGAGGCGTCGTCCCTGGATCTTCAAGATATATGGGAACCAAAGCAATTCTTGCATTTTAAATCGCTAGAGAAAAGCAGTAAACCTCTAACTGGTATCAGAGTTCCTATTTTTGATGCCGTTTGATGCATACATGTACGGGTGTAAACAATTAATCGATATATTTAATGTTATAGCTAAGGAGTTACTCAGAACTAAAAGAGCATTATGATGTTTATGAATCTATCAACAAAAATTGTAAATACTGAATTTTATTTGTCACTTCCAACGTATCCATACCTAGAATTTAAAATAATTTAGAGGCGGTTCTTCCTGGATGAAGAGTCACCTATTTGTTTTTGAATATCTTACATGGTTATGTTTAGGCTCCAGTATTTCATTTTCCTTTAGAAACCTTCATCAGCTGTATGTAGATTTTGTGGAGCTACAAAAACGACATCTACTTTGGCCCTACTAATAGTAGCGGGAATTTGGCATATTGACTATATCATTAGATTAAGGGGTGCAACTTATTGCCTAAAGAAGGAAGAATATTGGAATATTTTTAAAATTATAGGAAAAGTATGCAATACTAAGAAACAAGTGAAACACTATTTATTATAAGAATGGCAAGAAGAGTGGGATAATGCACACGTAGCAAGAAGAGCACATGATTTATTTCCGGACATTAAAGAGAGGCTAAAATTGGAACATATAAAACCAAGAAAAGGATTTTTTTTTTTTTCATTTTGTTACAGGACATGGCCCATATAATGTATATTTAAAAAGAATAGGGAAGAAGAACTTAGATTTATGTGAGCAATGTAATTGTTTAGATTCGCCAGAACATGTTATTTTTGAGTGCAATAAATATAGTGAACTAGTAGAAGACGGTCGAAGGAAACTTCTAGGAAAATGTTTATGGAACATCTTAAGTGATACAGAAGATTGTGTACATTTAGAAAATATGTCTCAAATAATATCTGTTAGGGTATATATGAAGGAATATATGACCCGCGACAAAATGTTTCAAGAAAGAAATGTAAGAAGATTTCAATCTATGAGAAAAGAATATAACTTAAGAGGTCGTCGGCGGGAAATAGGACCAAGAGAAACTGAAGATACAGATTACTGGACTTGAAGACCTGATTTAAGACGCCAATTATGGACATCAGAGAGAAGACAGAAAGATAGAAAGACAGAATCTACTGATGCCAGTTCCTTTAGGAGATGGATACCAGTAGGAGGAAGCTTTGGATACCGGTTGCAGAAGAGGACATTTTAAAACTGTAGGAAAAAGTCTTTCGTAGCTTGTTATAAGAATTAAAGCTGTAGTAGAAATGTAGACTTGATTTATATTGTTGAAGTATAAGTAAAGTAAAAAAAGACTGTTTTAGATAGATTATATTTGTAAGGTTACTGGAATCCAGTAATCTTTAAGTTTAGTTAGTTTGTTAATGTAGAAAGTAGATAACATCTGCAAAATTTGTAAATTGTTTTGTGAAATCTGATTCAGAAGTTAATAAAGTTAAAAATAAAGTTTGCATAATAAAATCTGGTATAAATTTCAGAAACCGGGCTATTAGATATGCAAATTTTATTTTATTTTATATGTGGATTTTAAACAAGCTAATGATTTATCAGATAAATCAGATAAATTTATCAGATAATGAGAGAGTTCGGAATATCACAGAAACTGGTGAGATTGGCAAGAATGACTATGGAATTGACAAGATGAAGGGTTAGAATGGAACAAGATTTATCAGGTATGTTTACCGTGGAGAGGGGTTGAGACAAGGAGATGTGCTATCCACACTACTGTTTAATTTAGCACTGGACAAAGTAATCCGACAATTACCCATAAACCCTGGAGGAACCATACTTTCCAGATCAGTACAAATAATGGCATATGCTGATGATGTGGCAACTCTCGCAAGGAATATAAGAGCTCTTGAGGAAAGTTATGTAGTGTTGGAAGAGAAAGCACAAGATCTAGGATTGGTAGTGAACGTTAGTAAAACCAAATATATGAAGATGGGAGGTGGTGGGGATGCAAGAAGAGAACCTACAGTTAAATTACATGAGAAAGAATATCAAAGAGTGGAAAAATTTAAATACCTGGGAACTACAGTAACAGTAGATAATAAAACATCAGTGGAAATTCAAGAAAGAATAGCAAGTGTTAACAGATGTTTCTATGCCTTGTAGAATATGTTTAAATCAAGGAACGTCAGTAGAAATACTAAAATTAAAATATATACAACTGTACTGAGACCAATAGTAATGCATGGTTCAGAAAGCTGGGTGTTGACAACCAGAGAAGAACAATGGTTATTACGGTGGGAAAGGAAGATCCTGAGAAATATATTTGGAGTGATAAGGGACTTGGACGGATGGAGAATGCGGACTAGCTTGGAGTTACAGTGTCTGTTTGGACAACCAAATATAGTAGTGAAAATTAAACAAGGAAGAATAAGGTGGATTGGCCATGTACAAAGAATGCCGGAAAACAGTGTAGTTAAGAAGATATTCATAGTAAAGCTGGATGGCAGAAGGAGAAAAGGAAGACCTAGGAAAAGAAGGGTAGAGGATGTAGAAGATGACTTGAGAAAGTTGGGGGTTAAAGGCTGGAGAAGAAAAGCAGAGGACCGAGTAGAATGGAAGAGGGTGGTTAGGCAGGCCAAGGGTCTACATTGCCTGTAGCGCCAACTATCATCATCATCGTCATCATCATCACCACCACCATCATCATTTCGCCTACCTCGGTAGCGTAGATGGTAGAATGTCTGCCTCACGTCCAAGAGGTCCCGAGTTCAAATCTCGGTCAGGGTGAGTTACCTGGATAAGGTATTATCCTGGTTTCCCCTTATCCTTCAAGACGAATGTCGGGTAACTCTAAGCTCCATGGACTCCGGACGTGTTAAGCATCATTTCACCTATTTCATTCTTCGTCCGATATGACTAAATGCTGGACGACATAATATTCACAAAAAAGATCATCATTTCATTTCATTTTCCTTTATCAAAATTCTCCAAATTGCCTTTTGTAATGAAGCCCCTCTCTTGGCGCCCATGTGTCGATAATGCAGTTAGCTTACTTACCGACTAGTGATTCGTTATTAAAAGGCCAAGGTGACCGTAACAATTGCGGCCATTGAGGAGAGTTTGGAGGGACAGAATGCATTGCTGGTTACCATGGCTACGGATTCGATTCATAGAAGCCGTATATTCCGCACCAATTCGTGTCGCCAACATAATACAGGTCTGTCTACTTTTCCGTTTATTTGAAAAATAAATTTGTTGGTAGACGTGGTAATCCAGTTGAAGCGAGCCCCGCGTGTCATGTACTACTGTTTATTGTCAGTTTGCACCCTGTTTAAAAAGAAAAACCTAGTTTTTTATGTAATCAGTTATTACTGTCTGATATGTGAGGTGCTTAATTTTTCATATTTAAGGAATTAACAATGAATCCAACACCTGACCTGGGGAGTTCCATTCTCCAAACAACATTTTTTATTTATGGAAAAATTATGACAAAATCGACGTGGTAAATGTCGATAGGGCAACATCGGTGCTATTTTCATGCAATATCCCATTAGGGAAGTAGACAAGAAACGACATTTCGTGGACATAATGAAAGCGAGGACTCTTTAAATAAAGGTAATTTTAAGTATATTATTATTATTATTATTATTATTATTATTATTATTATTATTATTATTATTATTATTATTATTATTATTATTATTATTATAGTTAGTTACTAACATTCCCCACATGGCAACCTTGGCCTTCGGGGTAACCTCACCCCACCAAGTGATGACCGGACCCATTTCTCAGGTGGAGGCACCCAGAGGGCGGTGTCCATTACCTCCCTTGATAGGGTGATAGTGAAGATGGCGGTGAGGTGAGAGGACCTACAGTTTTTACCGTGGACTCCGAACCACGTTGGGCATAGGGGATACTTCACGTGTGCTAGACAGAGGTGAAGGCGTGGATAGGGCCGACTTAAAATCGCCAACCCCAGAGCCGGGAATCGAACTCGGGACCCTTAGAACGGGAGCCGCGAACGAAACCACCGCGCTACCCCAGCGCCCTTATTATTATTATTATTATTATTATTATTATTATTATTATTATTATTATTATTATTATTATTATTATTATTATTATTATTATTATTATTATTATTATTATTATTATTATTATTATTATTATTATTATTATTATTATTATTATTATTATTATTATTATTATTATTATTATTATTATTATTATTATTATTATTATTATTATTATTATTATTATTATTATTATTATTATTATTATTATTATTATTATTATTATTATTATTATTATTATTATTATTATTATTATTATTATTATTATTATTATTATTATTATTATTATTATTATTATTATTATTATTATTATTATTATTATTATTATTATTATTATTATTATTATTATTATTATTATTATTATTATTATTATTATTATTATTATTATTATTATTATTATTATTATTATTATTATTATTATTATTATTATTATTATTATTATTATTATTATTATTATTATTATTATTATTATTATTATTATTATTATTATTATTATTATTATTATTATTATTACTATTATTATTACTATTATTATTATTACTATTATTATTATTACTATTATTATTATTACTATTACTATTACTATTACTATTACTATTACTATTACTATTACTATTACTATTACTATTACTATTACTATTACTATTACTATTACTATTATTATTATTATTATTATTATTATTATTATTATTATTATTATTATTATTATTATTATTATTATTATTATTATTATTATTATTATTATTATTATTATTATTATTATTATTATTATTATTATTATTATTATTATTATTATTATTATTATTATTATTATTATTATTATTATTATTATTATTATTATTATTATTATTATTATTATTATTATTATTATTATTATTATTATTATTATTATTATTATTATTATTATTATTATTATTATTATTATTATTATTATTATTATTATTATTATTATTATTATTATTATTATTATTATTATTATTATTATTATTATTATTATTATTATTATTATTATTATTATTATTATTATTATTATTATTATTATTATTATTATTATTATTATTATTATTATTATTATTATTATTATTATTATTATTATTATTATACAGAAGGAAGCCCATCGAGATTCAAAACAACTATTTCAGGTTAAAATCCTTTTTATTTTCCAAGTCACCTCCTTCACTCACCCAGAGCTGCACCTGAAATAAATGCATGTTATCTCCATTACAGCGGTAGGTGATACTGAACATGTTTGAACTTGCCTGTTTCTCATAGGCGGGTACCACGAGTACCAACAATGAAACTACTACGGCGTGCTTATTTCACATTAAGCTAACAGAATATAATAAATTGAATTACAGTGCAAAAAAATTATGACCGTTAACAAATTATGATCATCCTTTATTGAACAGTTCTCGTAAATGCCAGGTCAGGAGATGTCGTGATTATAGAAAATTAATTGAGTCAATGAAACGTAACTACTTAACTTGATGATGAAGCTGTATAGATTTGTGCTTCTTAAGTCGACGGATTTCCATTTTAAGGCCGGTTTCCAAGAGGAGCTGAACTGAAATTCAGCATCACGATTAATCGTGTTCCTTTCAGAGGAAATGACCAAAGCCTCCTTAACCCTCCGCTCCCAGTAACTGTTGCATTTTGCCAAGATGGACGTCACCCGAATGTTGGCTCTATGGTCGTTATCAAAACAATGCTCTGCCAGTCCAGACTTCTCAGGTTGTATTAAATCAATGTATTTATACTTCTGTTTTACTGTATTTATGGGAGATTATGTGAAAATATGTATGGGTAAATTATTTTCTTCAATATATATTAGAAAAAAATTATTTCTAAACCTAAGAATCCGTTCCCTAGCAACTCGTTGTTTACATTACTTTATATCAGTAGTTGATAAACTGCATCATGTTACGCCGCAAGTTTGATTTACTGAGGGTATTCCCTTAGGAATTATTGTTATTCTGATGGTGATAACAACAAGCTGATTTGTTCGTAGCTCTCGAAAATAGGTTTATTCTGACAGTGCAGGAAAGTTAATTTAAATTCTCCAATAACGACTGAACATTACAATGTGAATGGCACAGGTGTCAGATGAGATCCAATTTTTTTCCAGTAAATTTACATCTAACCCTTGTTCATAAATATGTAAATAATGAAATGAAATCCATAGGTCTCTAGTATTTCCAGGAAAAATTTTGTAGCTCGTGAACTATTTTGTTTTATAGGTCAGCTTTCGAAACAAAAGCCTAAATACGTCTTAAAGCCTACTTTCAAGAGTAATGTATCACCTGTGAATTGTAAACTGAGCAATTTCGAGAGGCACACGTCGAGCCCAGCGTATGTACTACACTACAGAGGGTTAAGGCGTTTTGACATTCAGTGACCAGCGCTGCTATCGTTTCTTACATGATTGAATATTATGACAAGGAGAATAAACAGGGAATCAAAGTCTCCTTATGATTCCTCAGTAGATATTACTAATTAAGTGTAATCCTCCAGCTACGTTGAATCAAAGACAGTAGAACCGTTAAATTCTTTCATGGAAGTGTTGAAAACAGTGTTGTTGTATAAATTAAATTTATTGGGAGTCGATTAATGACACTAAACAACACTTACTTTTAAATTTTCCCGGAACTAGTTTCAGAGGCCTTCCCTCTATCATCAGCCGGACATCGACTGGTTCTCATTAGTGTAGCTGGCAATATTTTGTCATCGGTCTCCTCTGGCGGCAGTTCGAGGAACTTGCTGAACAAATCTTTCTGGGGGATCTCGAAATTGAATACTTAGTTCCTATTTTTTGAAATAAAGATGTATTCCCACGTGGACAGTCCTTCTTTTCCTGTTGTATGTTTTAGTAATTTTGGTTCTGGATTTATGTTGTGGTTTTTTTCCCAAAAATGCGTGGCAACTGCTGATTTTTCTAATTGTTCCTTTGCACTTGTTTCTAAATTTCTTTTGGTTTTTCCATTATAAATTTGACTACAGTCACAGCATTCAATTTGATATATACCAGACTTTTTGTTAGATGGAATGGCATCTTTGATGTTTGAGCAAATTAGGTTTTTAAGAAGTAATGGTTCACTGGTGCTAGTTGAATGTTTTGCTTTTGAAGACTTTTTTGAATTTATCAAAGGCCCATGAATGGTAAGTGAATTTTTTGAAGATCATTTTAGTTTCTGTAGCTGAGAGGGTTGTGGTTTCCTTTAGTAGTTTCTTCTTTTTTGCTAAGTTCACTTTTTTGTCTACTAGTGATTTGGGAAAGTCATTTTTCTGTGCTATTTCAATAATTTTGTTGTATTCTATTTTGTATTCTTCTGCTGTGAGAGGGATGTTGACCAGTCTGTGTGCTAAACTATTAAAGATTGCCTGTTTGTGGGATCTTGGATTGTAGCCATTAGCTTTTATGTAGTTGTCTGTCTGTGTTGGTTTTCTGTAAATGCCAAAGTTTCTTCTATTTACCATTTACCGAGTATTTACCATTTATAGATCTAAAAATAATCAGAAATAAAAATAGAATAAAAAACCACAACATCAATCCAGAACCAAAATTACTAAAACATACAACAGGAAAAGAAGAACTGTCCACAGGGGAACAAATCTTTATTTCAAAAAATAGGAACAAAGTATACAATTTCGACATCCCCCAGAAAGATTTGTTCAGCAAGTTCCTCGAACCGCCACCAGAGGAGACTGATGACAAAATATTGCCAGCTACACCAAGGAGAACCAGTCGATGTCCGGCTGATGATAGAGGGAAGGCCTCTGAAACTAGTTCCGGGAAAATTTAAAAGTAAATGTTGTTTAGTGTCATTAATCGACTTCCAATAAATTTAATTAGTAGAACCGTTGCTTATCTTTCACTTCCATGGCATATTTTGCATAACGCATATCACTCAGTACCTATACAAGGGGAGGGAGAGATCCATTTTACTACCCGGTCTCGTATGTAAAGTCGGTTTTGTGATTTTAGAGTTTTGAAAAAAATTATTGGCTTTCTTAGGTTTGGCAATGCTATATACAGATGCCCTGGCTAGTGTTGACACACATGGCGAGCATGTATCAGTCTTCAGTTGTTAATGAACAATCAATAAACAGAGATAACAAAGTTTGAACTTAGAGTCCTTATAGTTTTTCTTTTAATTATATATTATTCTGTTTTCTTGAGTTAGTAATTAAGTAAGTAGGTAAAGATGTTCTGTAGAATTTTGGTATTTAATGTGTGTTAGATTTTGTTAGGATATAGTTAAATATTTTCTATTTTTTTTTTGGTTTTAAAGTAGAAATGATTAGAAATAGTGATTTTTGTTTATTCAGTTAAGAAATTGAGCTGTTTTTATACAGTTTTAGATTTTTTGCTGGATACCAGTATAGAATTTAACATTATTTTAGTTTTTCTGAGTAGATAAGATTTTCTTAGATATTAGATATTTTTGTTTTCTTACTGTTTTTTTTTTCTCTCTTTCAGTTTTGTTTTTGTAATTAATCTGAAACAATTATGCATATTATATATTCATGTGTATTATCTGTATTTTGGAAATAAATAGACAATTTGAATATATGTCCCGCTATAGTTTACAAAGTGCCGGGTGCTCTATTCAGATTTATTTTATTTAGTCCTTCTAAAGCACTACTTCTAAAGCCGCTGCCATAGGTAGAAGAATGTCTGAAGTGGAAGGAGAAGCTGACGTTAGTGAGCGTGTCGCACAACGATTGTTCCAACTTTTCAACAATGGAGACGAAAACACTAAAGATTTACCACGTTCTGGCAGACATAAAGCATGGAATATAAAGGACAGACGTCAAGTTTTGTGAGATGATTCGCCAAAAGGTACCCATAGGTTTTCAGAAGAATTTTGTTCAATTAAGACACTTGGAAAATCATACGGAAGCTGCATATCTGTACCTCGTAAACTGACACCTCAACAGGCTGAACGTAGGATGGATATGTGTCGTCAGCTTTTCCGTAATCCTATGGATGATAGATTTATCAGGAAAATTGTCACTTCTTATTCTTCTTTCTCTAGCTCCTTTTTGCTGTTAGGCGTGGAGTACAAGCCTCTTCTACCCATTTCCTCCACTTTTCTCGGTCCATTATCATTTTCTTCATTTCTGTCATGGTTTTCCCTTTATCCTTACCCAACTTCTCAATGTATTCCTGATACAACATGCGTGGCCTTCCCCTAATTCTTTTACCTTCTGGTCTTGCTTCTAAATATTGTTTGGGTTCTCTTTGTTCTGACATGCGGAGTACATGTCCATACCATTTAAGTTGTCTTTTTTCCAATATTTCTTTAACGGAGTGTGTACCCAACTCTTCCCTTATTGTTACATTTTTAATCATATCTCTTCTTGTCTTCCCCACAGCTCGTCTTAAATATCTCATTTCCATAGCTGTTATTTTGCTTTTTTGTTTCTGTAGGAGAGTCCAGCTCTCTGCTCCATATAGTAGAATTGGTAGTATTATTGTTTTAAATACTATAATTTTTGTATCTTTTGTTATTTTCTTTTTCCCACAATAGTATTATTAATCTGATAGTATACTGAATTGGCCTTTCTTATTGTGTTTAAAATTTCCTGCTCTATTTTTCCATCCTTATTTATAATTGTACCCAGGTATTCATAACTGTCTACCTGTTCTAAGATTTCATAATTACATTTAATTTTAACTTCTTCTTCTTTCCTTCCTATATACAT
Organism: Mantis religiosa; assembly: GCA_030765055.1. Classification (NCBI taxonomy): domain Eukaryota; kingdom Metazoa; phylum Arthropoda; class Insecta; order Mantodea; family Mantidae; genus Mantis; species Mantis religiosa. Next base: position 29,206,298 of record CM060954.1, read on the forward strand.
GGTTTTACTTTTGGGTATGTTTAATTCTAAACCTTTTCTAGTTAATTCCTCTTTCCATTCATTTAGCGCTAATTGTAAATTATTATTACTGTTTGCTATTAATATGATGTCATCAGCATATATCAACAATTGTGCCCAAACTGGTCTTAAATTTCTATATCCTATCATAGTTCTTCCTGTTCTTCTTTTGCAAATTTTCCATATTTCATCCATCACAATAATAAATAAGAGTGGGCTGAGACTATCTCCTTGTTTTACTCCACTATTCATCAGAAATGGTTCTGATTCTTGTCCATCTAATCTTATTATCCCTTTTGGTTCTTGATAAACTGATTGTATTGCTTCAATAAAATTCATAGGTACTTCTTTGTTCTTTAGAGCTCTCCAAATTTCTTCCCTAGATATTGAATCAAATGCTGCTTTCAAATCTAAGAATCCTAAATAAATACCCTTTCCTCTATCTAAAGCTTTCTGTATGTCATTCTCAATGAGATTGGGTTTGTCTACCGATTCGGAAAGCAGCCTGTTCTTCTTCTAAAGAGAATTGTCACTTGTGATGAAAAATGTATATATTTTCCGAAACCCTAATGCATCGAAATAGTGATTTGATCCCCACCAACCTGCCAAAGGCATCGTTTAAAAAGTCAATTCGGTTTCAAATTAATGTTGTGTGTCTGGTGGAATTTTGAAGGGGTGATTCACTGGGAGTTTGTTCCAAAACGTCGGGCGCTTGATGCGGAACTTTACTCTCAACAACTGGAACGAGTTCATAAGATTTTGAGACGAAGATGCCTAGCATTAGTTAACCAAAATAGAGTTCTGTTGAAACAAAACAATGCAACACCCCAAACTGCACGAACAACCACGAAACAAATTCAGGAATTGGGGGGAATCGAACTGCTACCACACCCAGAATACAGTCCTGATCCAGCACCATCAGACTGTGAGCTTGAATTTATACCGAATATACGCTGCTCTTCTTAAATTCACAGTTTGTAGGTTTTACAACAACTTGAACTAAAGTGCATCCTCACTTTCTTCTCGTGCAGCCAGCCAGGTGAAAAGATGATTAGATATCAAAGTTTCTCTCCCATCATCAGGATATTTATAAAATGTTATAAGCACAAATCAAGTACTGGATATAACACAAATATAAACAAAGACAAAACACTATCAAAATTCACATTACTGAACAAAAGACTGTTTCAGTAAATTAAATGCCAGGACAGGAGATGGCGTGAGTATAAAAAACTGTGTCAAGGAAACGTAACTACTTAACTTGATTATCAAGCTGTATTGATCTTTGCTTCTTAATTCGACGGATTTCCATTTTAAGGCCGGTTTTCAAGAGGAGCTGAACTGAAATCCAGCATCACGATTAAGCGTGCTCCTTTCAGAGGAAATCGCCAAAGCCTCTTTAATTCTCCACTCCCAGTAACTGTTGCATTTTGCCAAGATGGTCGTCTCTCGAAAATTGTCTCTATGTCGTTATCAAAACAATGGTCTGTCAGCCCAGACTTCTCATGTTGCATTAAACATATGCTCCGTTCATGTTCGATTATTCTAGTAGCGATGGTCCTTCCGGTTTGTCCTATATACGGTGTCCCACATTCACAGGGAATGCGGTACACCGGAACTTGGAAGTCCAGTTGGTCTTTCACTGGTCTCAACAGATGTTTAATCTTCGGAGGTGGCTTGTGGATGGTCCTGATGTTGTATTTGGCGAGAATTCTGCTGATTCTGCCGGATAGATTACCCGTAAACGGGATGCAGGCTGTAGCGGTAGGCTTATCTGACGCTTGCTGTATTACAGGTTTCCCTTTCCTAGCTTTGGTGATCGAGGCTTCAACGTCATATTCGGAGTAGCCATTTTAACGGAAAGTGAGTCTCAGGTTCTGTAATTCCTGTTTTAAGTGGTTGGGATCAGAGATAGACAAAGCTCTGTGGGCCAGTGTATTGAGAACTCCCAGTCGTTGAGATTTATGATGGAAACTATGAGCGTTCAGATAGAGATCGGTGTGTGTAGGCTTGCGATATACAGCACGCCACAGTGTACCGTTGCTGTTTTTTGAAACAAGAATGTCCAGGAATGGAAGAGTGCATCCTGCTAGCCAAAATGTAAGAGCCAGTCAACTGTTCTGAGGAAAAATTGATTGAGATAAGAGCTGTCGTGAAAATAGCGCAAGTAAATCGCCTCCAATGTCACATAAAGTGACATAAAGCAAATACTGGCGGAAGTAGATAAGATTACATCAGTTTGTAACTGCAATTGGCACCTGCAGTGTACGTATGATGGATATTTTGATCCTGGTCTACTAAGATTTTCTGATGAACAGCCATAGGGATTTCTAAGTGTTAATTTTAGGATGGAAGGAAACAAGTTGGTCCGTAACACAACTTTTAGAGCGCGATGGAAAATAGTTCGTTATTGTCTTGCACATATTATCGTTTATTTGATATAATAAAGTAATGAAAAGGGGTGAACATTTTACTTCCATTTTATGTCACGTGTACTTGGTACTTAATAATATAATATTATTATATTTACATAATAATTATATAATTATTATATAATTTAATTTAATAATAAGTAAATGTAGTTATTACAGTATTCTATTTGTTTTCCAGCTACTTGAATAATCCTTTCTGTGGAGTTGGTCATGATTTTTGTTTTTGTGAGCCTCATTCGTAATCCCACCTTTTTGCTCTCGTCTTTGACCTCTCCAACATCTCTTGTAGTTTTGTCGCTGAGTTTACAAATAATATGTCATCTGCAAATCTTAGGTTGGTCAACTTCTTTCCATTTGTATTTAGCTCCCAGCTTTTCTTCCATTTTTTCGCCTAAATGTTAACTCTAGTATATAGTTAAAGAGTTTTGGAGATATTGGGTCTCCTTGTCTGACACCTTTTGTTATTTCAAAGAATACTACGAGGGCTATCCAGAAAGTAGATTACGTTTTCGTCTGTTTCCGCTAGGGGCGGGGCTAGCGCGGCCATCTTGGGGTCAGAGCGTTGCGCAGCTCAGTCGGCATCTAGCCGTGCTAGTGAGAGGTTCGTGCTGTGCTCCGTTCAGATACTGTGACAGTTTGAAATGTCTGCGTTAATTGAAAATCCCGCGAGCTGCGAGGTGCGTGCAGTAATAATGTTTCTGACTGCAAAAAACTGTAAACCGATAGAAATCTATCGGCAGCTTTGTGAAGTGTATGGGGACAACATTATCACTGAAGGTGGAGTGCGTCAGTGGGTCATCAGATTTAAAAATGGCCGAACCAATGTTCACGACGAAGATCGAAGTGGGAGACCCAGCATAGTGACTGCCGAACTTGTCGAAAAAGTCGATGCTAAAGTCCGTGAAAATCGAAGGTTCACAATAACGGAACTTTCTTTGAGTTTTCCACAAATTTCGCGAAGTTTGTTGCACGAAATCATCAGCGAAAAGCTTGGTTACCACAAGTTTTGTGCAAGATGGATTCCAAAAATCTTGACAGAGGACCACAAAAATCAGCGAATGGCTGCAGCGTTGAACTTTTTGGACGTTTACCATAAGGATGGTGACTGTTTACTCGATCGCATCGTTACTGGTGACGAAACATGTGTGAAACACGTGAACTGTGAAACGAAATTGCAATCAATGCAGTGGGGGCACACAAGTTCTCCCCAAAAACCCAAGAAATGCATGCAAACAATGTCGGCAAGGAAGATGATGGCGACTGTTTTTTGGGACAGAAAAGGTGTGATTTTGGTGGACTTGCTGGAAAGAGGCACTACAATAAACTCTCAAAGGTATTGCCAAACTCTCCAAAAACTCAGAAGAGCCATTCAAAACAAGCGCAGAGGAATGTTGAGCTCTAAGATCTTGTTGATTCACGACAACGCCCGGCCCCACACGGCAAATGTCACTCGTGAAGTTCTTGAATCTTTTAAGTGGGAGTTGTTTCCTCATCCGCCGTACAGTCCCGACCTGGCACCGAGCGACTTCCACCTATTCCCAGCAATGAAGAAGTGGCTGGCTATGCAGCGTTTTGATGACGACGCACAGCTGCAAGAAGAGGTAACGAAGTGGTTGAAGGCGCAGGCGGCCGAATTTTTCGACGAAGGAATTTCCAAGCTCGTACATCGCTACGATAAATGCCTTAATTTGAATGGTGACTATGTCGAAAAGTAGTATTTGAGTGTGGCTTTCATCTGTATATAATAAAATTTGTTTCCTATACTTTGTTTACTTTTTATTCCAAAACGTAATCTACTTTCTGGATAGCCCTCGTATAATTAGCACAGTCAAATGCCTTATATAAATAAAATATTTATATTATTATTTCATGAAAAAGATCATTTATACAAGCTATGGTAGATAATTCTCTTTTAAAACCATGTTGTATTATGTTTTTCTGGTTAAGGAAATCGTAAGTCTACTATATATTATTCTATCAAATAACTTAGCTAATTCCGAATTCAATGTGATGGGACGATAATTATTTATATAGGTTTTGTCTACTTTTTTGAATAAGAGTCGACATTACTTAATTTAAGATGTTTGTTTTCAGTAAATGCTGGTTCCAATAAATGCAGTGATAGGTATTATCATGGCTGACTTATGTGACAACAGTGTGTGCTTTGCATGAACCTTGTATCATCATATCTGGACAGCATAAACATTCCTCTGTCTTGCCTCCTTGTGTTCTGTGGACAGTATGTGCATCCCCACTTCAAGCCCGAGGGGATTCGGTACGTAGCCAAGAGCCAAGAGCAGGTGCGGGTCGCCCGGGTTCTCCCGGGCGGAGGGTTACGCGCCACGGTACCTATCCGCTGTGCGGATTTACCCGTGCGGTAAAATAGAACTAAGTTGTTCGCAAGCTTGCGTGTCGTTGTGTTAGACGGCGCAGTTGGCCTCTGCTGATGCTTCTGGTGCCGGGGTATTCCCCTCGGGGAACAGTGCCCGTTCCACCCTGCTTTTGCGGTCGCTAGCGAGCCGACAAGCCGTGGTGGAACCAGTAGCGAGAGGCCAGATGGAAATTAGGTTAAAGATGTTGGTGTTTCCAGGTCGTGCGCGCGCCCAGGGCACGACTGCAGGTGTTGACCTGCCAGCCGCGGCGAGGGCGCAATTTGACCTGGCGGTGAATGTTAGGGGTAGAAGGAGAGGCAGAACCTACCACCCAAGGGCGTCCTTGGGTAGGCGATAGCTCCTCCGTCTCCTGGGGAGACGGTGGTCGTATTGACCGAGTGTGTTTATCAGCTGGTTTGGGTGGGGGGTGATCTTGGCATACAACGTGCGTGTACGTTCGCGAACGACGTCTACGACGTATGGTATGCCAGACTGGGTGTGCAGGAAGTGGGATGGGAACCTGCGGTCGGTACCGTAGATCATCCTTAAGGCCCTGTTCTGCACGACTTGCAGCCTGCGGAGGGTGGTATGAGCCACCGAACCCCAGACCTCGCATCCGTACAGGATCAGAGGCGGGACGATCGCACGGTATGTCCGCAGTTTGAGGCGGATGGGCATTGTGGATCTGAAGATCGGGTAGAGGTGCCTGAGTGCAGCGTGGCCGAGGCCTGCCTTCGCCCTGACGTGCGGAGTGAAAGTGAGGCCGCGGTCCAGTTGGATTCCCAGGTATTTGGAGGTTCGAACCCAGAGGATTCTTCTCCGCCTTAACCGCAGGTCACCTTCTGGGCGCCAGCTACGGGTCTTAGCCAGCATAAGAGCGGTACGTAGACCACAATGTTGGGCCCTTTATTCCTGTGCCCCCAAGTGGGGGCACCCCCGAGAGGAAGAATGAGACAAAGGAGAGAGAGGGCGGCCGACCAAGCAGCCACGACAGTACAGAGGGCAGGGTCGCTACAGTTTACTTGGATAGAGACAACGGAGAGTTATTGCCAGAGGTTCTACTCCCATTTGTCCTGGACCCGTAGGACCAACGACCCTGGCCTCCTTCGACCAGGGAGTTACCGAGCTGTCCCAAAAGGGCGCCCGGCGCCTCCGTGGGGCTTTCCATAGGGCAAGACCTAGAGACTAACAAGGCCCCCCCCCCCATCTGGTCCTCTGGACTCAAGACGCATTACCTTTATGATTAAGTTTTATATTATTCGGTTGAATTAAGTGGATACGCCACTTACCCACGCCAACTCCAAAATGCGAAGGTTACCGATATGACCTCGTTGGGGCTGCCTGGTGATCTAGCACACCTTCTACTAGCTAGGCTGGCTAGTACGCGGAATATTAATGGCTTCCCACAACCCCAACCGGAGACGTACCCGATCTCCCACGGGTATCGGGAACCACTGCCCCTTCGAGTCCAACCCAATCCGAAAAAACTTCCTATAAGGGAGGGGCTCGAATATTCCGCCGGAGGTTCCTCTAATAACGTCAGAGATACCACGAGTGCTAGGGGTCCTCAGCGCCCGCACCACGGCAGCTGAAGGGGACGGATCCCCTCACCTACGGGAAGGACAACGGACACGCTCTCCTGCAGCGGAATGGCAACGAAACCGCAGCCGAGCCCTAATGGTCCCTGGCAGGCGGTTCCGAAATGGTCCCTGCAGAGGAGCGGAGACCGGCAACCGACCTACCGGAGGAGGAAGTAGTTTTCCTCAGAGAATTTCATCCTGCCATGCACCGCCGAGACACCCGCCGACACTTCTACCCTGAAAGAGACCATCAGATGAGAGATGATATGAAATGATACTGGAGATGAAATGAAGGGACAGGAAATTCGTGGGATGTAATTAACCTAATTCTCCTAGGGACCCGGGAAAACCCCCAAAAAAGCCCAAGGGTTAGATAGGTCGGCCACGGGAATCGAACCCCAGCCTCCCAAATGCGGACCACAGACTAAACCGCCTGAGCCATTCCGCTCGGTCAAGCCCGAGGAACTATAGTGACAGTTGAACCTCGTACAGCCTTTTCGGGTTGTGTTAACTACAAATGGCAAATGCCTCTGTTGTTTTGCATTTTTGAAGTGGTATTAAGGGTATGTATGACTGAAATTTTCAAATTCTGAACTAATAATGCTAGCTTTTTCAAATTTACACCATAGGTGTAGTATATTGTAAACATGTTACAACTTAATTTAAACCATTTTTCTCCAGTAGTTTAGAAATTATGAAAAATTTTGCATGTTTTTTGTTACGTCACTAAAAAAGTCCCTTGCGACAAAATATTTTGAATTTTGGTCTAATATTTTAACCCTATATTCATAATACACATACTTTTTGAAATTGCTCTGGGTTTTTCTGTGTCTCCTTTAGTTTAGGTCACAAATTTTTTTTTATTTACAAATATTCTTTTTTTGCCTAAAAAACTACAGTTTTGTGTTTTGTGTTTGAAAATTAAAAATATATGCTTATATACATTTCACAATAAAACCTAGGGCAATTTCCATTCCTCATGTTATTCTGAACCTGTGTAGGAAATTTCATGAATGTAGTACAAAAACTGCACCGCAAGGAGCATTTTACAGGAAGAAAAATGCTGAAAATATGAACATTGAGAAAACAGCGATTAAAGATTTGATTGCATAACTCACATTAAAATCCACCAGGCTGATAGGTTGGACCCTCAGATTTCTTTTTCCTCTCCTCTGTTGCTGCTTTTCCCACCTTTTTCTTCTTTAGATGTTGCTTTTCTTCTGCACAACTTCGCTTCTTGCTTTGCAGGATACGAGTCTGATCTCGCTGCACTGAAGTTTTCCTTGCTGAGTCTACTACACTTTCACCTCTGATATTTTGCTGCAGCTATCCAATGACTTAAGACTACCCATGTTAAACTCACTGATGCTTTTAATAGCAGCAAGATCCAATTTTTCTTTTGATATGAAAACTTCCTTTGGGCACTTATTTCATATGACATGATGCAAAGATTCATTGGCATTCTGTGTTTTTCCTGTTTTGCACCTCTCTAGTAATGTTGTAGAAGCCAGCCTCTGATATATTGGCAACATTTTAGGAACTATTTTGTCTCAAAGCCTTATTTTTCTTTTCTTGAATTGAAAATTTAAGAACAGAAAACAGACAAACATTGTGGATGTAGGCAAGAGAGGGCGTGACTCTGACCGAGTTTAAAGGTCACCGAGATTTAAATAAGCATTTAAAAATGGCGTCCGGAGGCAAATTATGCATTTTTCACATTCGGGAATGTCTAAATTATTTTATTGAATTAAAATAAAAAAGTCGTTATTTTCACAATTTTCATGAAATTTCAGTCATACATACCCTTAAACAGGGATCGAACCCAGACTTCCCAATTCCGGGTCTCACATGTCCAGACTTCCCAATTCCGGGTCTCACATGTTACCACAGTGCCACCTCGTGGTTCTGCTGGTACATGAACAGGAGCGGAAGTTGGGAAATTCCTAATGGAACTTGATGTACACAAACTTTGCATTCATAGCGTTGCAAAAGCATCGCGGCAGAAAAGACTGACGTTGCAACAGGAGGGAGAGAAAAACGATATTGGAAAGGTAAAGCTCAAATTAACCCTGTATGAGCGGTTTTATGGGTGGCACTTTCCTGGAAACCGGGGCTTTAGAGCAACAATAAAAAGTTTAGTCGATCCAAGCGTATCCCTTTTTATTATTTTTGTTCTAATCTTTTATGGCAAGGGGAGAAAAAAAATTAAACCGTTCCACAGAGTAGAACATTTCGTTCGTATGCCTCTAGTTTCGTCTCTTGAATACATTCTGAACGTAGCAGAAAATTTGAAAGAATATTTGAGAAAGTTATAAGTATTCCGAACAATAAGTCGAATGCATTAGAAAAATTGCATCTTTATTCCTCATTTTCTCCTGTCGTTTCCTTTGTCTATTCTATTTATCTTCTCTACCCCGTCCTCCCCGCTTTTCTTCTATTTTATCCTCCACACGTCTACACTTATTCACAATTCAATTATTATTTCCCCTTACCGTCTTTTTCTTTCCGCTCTAATTTCTTCTTTCTTTTGTTTCAGTTTCTAAACTACTCTGCCCTTCCCTCTTATGCTCTCCTCTCTATGTACTTAGTTTTATTCTCTTCATCTCTTTTCTCTTCCATATTCTCAGGTAAATTAACTTTCCTTCGCCTTTCCTCCAATGTCTTGAATTTTTGTGTTCCTACCTTCACTTTTCTTCCAATGTCCCTTCTCCTTGTTCTTTTCCTTTCTTTTCTTTTACTTCTCCCTTCTCCTTGTTTCTTTTTCTTCTCCAGCTTCTATTTTCTCTGGCTTTGTTTTTGTGCCTTTTCTCTTCTTTCTACACTTTCGAATTTTCTCTTATTCGTTTATTTAGTCTCCGATTTTCCCCTCATTTTTCTCCGGCTCCTGTCTTCTGATCTGCTTTTCCTCACGTTCTCTTCTCTTCACCTCTTTTCTGTATTGTCTTCTATTTTTCTCATCTCTTCTATTCCGTTTTCTTCCCTTCCCCTCCCCTGTCCTCTTCTCTTTCATTCCTTTGCCTTCCCTTATTTTATTTTGTTTCATCTTATCATAAATTTATTCATTTGTTATAAGTTCTTTCGATTCTCTTCGCTTCGGCTCCCTCCTCGGCTCTTTCCTTTTCTCTTCATTTTCCTTATATTCCCTTATGTTTCCTTTTCTTCCCTTCGTAAACCCTACCCCTTTCTTCCTTTTTCTCCTATTTCCTTTACTCTTCTTAGTTTTACTTCCCTCCCCGTTTTCTACCTCCTCTTCTCCTCTCTGACTTTCCTTTATACTTCCTTGCCTTCTCTTTCCCTGCATTGCTATTCCCCCGAGCTGTGGCTGAGTGGGTTTGATCCCACGCGAACGCAAAGTGACATTTGTGATAAAATATACGGCGCTGGTGCAGGTTTTCTCTGGGATCTCCGGTTTCCCCGCCATCTCATTGCACTGGTGCTCCATCTTCATCTCTGCATATAGTAAAAGTGGGCGTTAAACATTGTACATTTCATTCCCATCCCCTGCCTCCTCTCCTCCCCTCCCCTCCCCTTCTCTCCTCTTCTTTTGTTACATTTTTAAATCGCTGCGCCACTTTAAGGATAAGGAGTTTCGCCTGGGCAGTTTAATCATTACGAGATGTCATTGTGCTCAGACTTTGGCTTGACTGACCGCCTCGAAAGCTTTGGCGATGCAAGTGCGAGGGGATTTACCTCTAACGAACAACCTGAGGCAGAGAAATACGTTGAGGTAAAAGTGGAGAGTTGAAATGAGCTCCGTATGGCATTTTGGACTCATTGCGCATTTACGATGGGGCCTATTGTGCCCTTCTCTCCACTCCGGCACAGAATGGCTCATAAAAAGACTTCTCAAGTTTGATGAGATGCGTGTGCAATCCGTGCTAAAAGCTTCGGTTTGTAGTTTGCACATCGCCCAAGCTACCTTCCTTTTCACAGACGCTCTTTTTGCTGAAATTCTCCGGCCCTCTATGCACCTGAAGCAGCAAAGTGGTGTCTCTGGTTAGCATTCCTGAAATATAAACGGTTGACCGACAATTTAGTGACTTGCTGAGAAAAATAATTTCAACTACGGAACATCTGCTAATGCCAGCTGCAGTCTTGACCTGTGCTCCTAATTAATTTCTTTCTGCTACTTTGTTTCATGTTCTCCTAAAAAGAACGTAAACAGCCACTTTGCTTTTATTATCGAACTGCCATTCTTGGTTAAGTTGCTAGATTTCCTCCCTTTTTGCTTCTACTTCCACCATTATTCCTCCCTTTACTCTCTTACCGATAGGGTACATGGGAAATATAAACGATTAACTATTATAAGAAACTGTGGCGCTTAAGAGAACCAAACCAATCACTGAACATTGGGCAAACTTACAGTTTAGGCTTTTAAATTAGTAAGTTGAATTCTCTCGGACTGTTTTCGTGTAAAATTTTTGATATCAGAATAAAGATTTAGGGATTAATGCGATTATTTAAATACCTGAACTGAGAACAAGCATTAACAATTTTTATTTTTATATTACTTCGGTTTCCTTTATGTTTTGAAGTTCCTATGCAACATTTGGTGGACACATTTAATTAAAATGAAATAATTGTTCTGTCACACTAGCCATCTGTAGATAAGGTTTTGGAAAGGTACAGTTGGACTGAAAAGTTCAATGCCATTTTCGGAATATGAACCACTGATCTCTCGGTATTCGTCTGGTTGCTCTTAACCATTGAGCTACCATGGCAAAAGAGGAAACAAAGAAATAAAGGAAGGAAGGAAGAAACGAAGAAAAGAAGAAAAGAGGAAAGAAACAAAGAAGGTAAGCAAGGAAGCAAGGGAGGAAGAAAAAAACAAGAAGGGAAGAAAGAAAGGAAGAAAGAAAGAAGGAAAGACGGAAGGAAGGAGGAAAGAAAGGGGGCAACATAAAAGGAAAGGAAGAAAGCAAGAAAGAAAAAAGAAAAAAGAAAAAATGGAAGAAAGAAAGGAAGGAAGGAAGGAAGGAAGAAGGAAGGAAAATAAGAAAGAAGGAAGGAAAGAAAGAAAGAACGAAAGAACGAAAGAAAGAAAAAAGGAAGGACAGAAAGAAAGGAAAGAAGGAAGGAAAAAGAAAGAAGCAATAAAAGAAAGAAACAAACAAAGAAGCAAGGAAAGGAAGAAAAAGGAAAGAAAAAGAAGAAAGAAAGAAAGAAAGAAAGAAGAAAAGAGAGAAAAACTAAAGAGAGAAAGAAAGAAAGAAAGAAAGAAAGAAAGAAAGAAAGAAAGAAAGAAAGAAAGAAAGAAAGAAAGAAAGAAAGAAAGAAAGAAAGAGAAAGAAAGAAATATAAGAAGGAAGGAGAAAAGAAAGGAAGAAAGCAAGAAAGAAATAATGAATAGAAGAATAGAAGGAAGAAATGAAGGAAGAAAGAACGGAAAGAAGGAAGAAAGAAAAAAGAAAGGAAAGAAGCTAGAAGCATAGCAAAGTTGAAGAAAAAATAAAAAGTAAGGATTATAGAAAGAAAGAATGAAAGGAAGAAAGAAACAAAGAAAGAAAGAAAGAAAGAAAGAAAGAAAGAAGGAAGGAAGGAAAGAAAGAAAGAAGGAAAGAAAGGAGGAAAGAAAAAAGAAGAAAGAAGGAAAGAAAGAAAGAAGGAAGGAAAGAAGGAAAGAAGGAAAGAAGGAAAGAAAGAAAGAAGGAAGGAAAGAAGGAAAGAAGGAAAGAAGGAAAGAAGGAAAGAAGGAAAGAAGGAAAGAAGGAAAGAAGGAAAGAAGGAAAGAAGGAAAGAAGGAAAGAAGGAAAGAAGGAAAGAAGGAAAGAAGGAAAGAAGGAAAGAAGGAAAGAAGGAAAGAAGGAAAGAAGGAAAGAAGGAAAGAAGGAAAGAAGGAAAGAAGGAAAGAAGGAAAGAAAGAAAGAAAGAAAGAAAGAAAGAAAGAAAGAAAGAAAGAAAGAAAGAAAGAAAGAAAGAAAGAAAGAAAGAAAGAAAGAAAGAAAGAAAGAAAGAAAGAAAGAAAGAAAGAAAGAAAGAAAGAAAGAAAGAAAGAAAGAAAGAAAGAAAGAAAGAAAGAAAGAAAGAAAGAAAGAAAGAAAGAAAGAAAGAAAGAAAGAAAGAAAGAAAGAAAGAAAGAAAGAAAGAAAGAAAGAAAGAAAGAAAGAAAGAAAGAAAGAAAGAAAGAAAGAAAGAAAGAAAGAAAGAAAGAAAGAAAGAAAGAAAGAAAGAAAGAAAGAAAGAAAGAAAGAAAGAAAAATTTATCTCATTAAGTACACAATTTACCTTTTTTTTAGTTTGACCACTGCTTGGTTTGAATTTTATCCATTTTGTTTTTCAAATAGTGAGTCGACTCCTGGTTATGCATAGAAAATGGAATTTCAAAGCTATAGCGAGAAGCTCTTAAAAGATTTGTGTATCCCTTAAGCCTACTATTCTCATTGTAGGTATACAGAAAGAATTAGGTTATAAAACTATTTAAACAAATGTTTAATGTTTATCTAAAACTGTGGGAAAAGCATTTCTAAGAATAGTTTTAACGAGATCAGTACAACAATACACGTGAGTGAAACAGACAAAAAATAAATTAAAGATGTATGTTTTTAAGGCAAAGAAAACGAGTCCCAAATGTAATTTCAAAATTATGAAAATTGCTTATTTATAAAATAGCTGACTTTCTATTGTAAAACGCATAACCTGGAAATAGTTCAATATGCGTAATGAATTTATTTAAACCTTCTTAAAAGGTAGGAATAAGTTCAAAAACATCAGTACCTTGGGTTTTGGAAAATTAATAGATCGGCCTTCTGAAAATACTGATCCATACGTGAATAAACGGGAATAAAATAATGGGAGAATTTTGGAAAGAAATAAGGAAGAAATAGATTAGAGCAATTAAGGAAGATAAGATAATTGGATCATAATTGGTAAACTAGAATAAATAGTGTAAATATAGTGAGGCAAACAATCCTGTGATTGTGTGTAATGAAGCCTTGCATGGATTGAGGTTAATCTTATTATATATAAATAAAACAGTTTAGATGAAGTAATTTTTGTTTAAGTGCTTATGGAACTGTATTCATAATAATCCCTAGAGCGTCTCCCGTTTGCAAATACCTAAACATTCAATTCAGTTCTCTCCCCCTCCCTCTCTCATCCTCTCACTTTCTTCTCTGCTAACTTTCTCAGTGTTTGGAAAATCAAAATTAAAACATTTTTTGTCGACGATAAATATTTAAACATAAGCAATACTCTGAACAAAACACAAACTGCCCTTTATAGCAATTGTTCTATGCATATTAATTTGTGTATTCAAGTAATTACTGCAATAAACATATTTATTATTCATATAAGAAGTATGTTTACATTATGTTACTTATGATGTATACAGTTATAACCTCAAATTAAGCAACAGGAAGTTGGTTGGCATCCATGACTCCCTAAAGTAGGCGAAGCAATTGTTTATAGTTCGCGCATCTATGTCGGCATTTGTTTAAAGCGACTCCATTAAAACTAATGCTTCAAATATTCTTTAAAAGTATTATACATTTATATGACACTTCAATGTACGTAAAGATATTATGGTGCATTTATTTTAAAATTCCAGAAGCTTTTGGATATAAAATGACATTTTTATGAGTTCTACATTTTCCGCGCGGTAAGTATTTATCTTTTATGCATTCTTGATTATATAAAGTTGTAAACAATTCATTAATTGATGGGATAATAACAGAAATTCAAGATTTGCAGTTTATAAGGGCCCATGTATAAAACACACAACCTTTCAATCAAATAACTAAGAAATGGTTATCAGCTAAATGTGACCAGTGGAGAAATTTATTTGGAAAACTTTATTTAGCGTACCTTAGAGGTGTCTAATTCGAGAAATAGTATTTTAAAAGCTTTCTAAGTCATTCGCAGAAGAATTAAGAAGCCCATCTTTGTTTTTAAAGAAATTAATTCCTGTTGAAGAGTGATAAGACAAGAGTAATACCATAAAATGTCGTGTTTCATGCAGTTGCGATGGTGGTGTAATGGTTAGCATAGTTGCCTTCCAAGCAGTTGATCCGGGTTCGATTCCCGGCCATCGCACAGTTTTTTAATTTCGTTTCTGCTCCTGAAAGCATCCATAATAGGAATATATTTATAAGCTACTTTCGAAATAGAATGCAATATTCCATTTTACACATGCCCAAATTGAAAATTCTGTTTATATCATAGACGTAGTTCGTGAGTTTATAGACGAACATAATTGCAATTGAGAATACATTAAGTTGCAAAAGAAAATGAGTAGTTCAAACTTTCACTATCTTTTATACTTTGGTTTGTATTCTAGGTCTTTAAATCTCATCAGTGTTGTACGATTGAACAAAACGATTTCCTTTTCTTAAAATGTGACTAGCAGTTTGCTTTTCTAGGTTTAAATAATTTTCAAAACCTCAAATTTCATTTTATTTTAAAATTTAACCCACGTTATATTTGTGTATGTATTTAGAATATAAACAGTGAAAATTATACTTTGGATTAATATCTACAAGTACTTTTAAAGTCATGGAAAATAAATATAAAATGATAAGGGATTTTTCCTGTTGTAGTAGATCTTCTTCTTAACATTCTTTTTCCGGAAATACACTCCAGGATCTTGATGTGATAAACAGAGATGCTGACCATTGGAGCAAAAGGACATCCCTTTGTTACGCGTTTTCAGGGGGTAATTCTTGGTGTACAAATCCCGCTGATTTTGTATGTTTTAAATGTATGTGCCGTGTCAAGCGGGTTCATAAAAACTGGCACGAATGTGGAGTAGAGATTGGGGTTGGATTTGGTTTGCATGAATGACGCCAGATCCTGCTATGCAAGGGGATGATTGGGCGACGCTGGAGCCGGTGCATCGAGCCTGCCTCAACTTTGTTTTACGTCGCCCCCTCTCCTTCCGTCGCCAGGTTTACGACTTCGTTCGGGCGTCTGTCTACGTCAGGGCTGCCCAAAACCGACGTATCTTGTACTCACTGCAACGGAAACCCAAGAAGAAAATGACGTGTTCATTACCCACTATATAACTTCCACAAATTACTTTTACGAAAACTTTTTCTTTTGTTTTTAAGTTATGTTCATCTAGATAAATGTTGGTACAGTGCGATCCATATAAACTTGAACCATTTCCATCGCACAACGTCACCGGAAAAAAAAAAAAAAAAAAAAAAAAAACAAGTCGGCGGGGAAAGTTATGGCGACACTGTATTGGGATGCAGAGAGTGTGCTTATGATTTATTTTTGGAGCAGGGATGCACAGTAAATTCTGTAAAATACGTCAGAACTCTCAAAAAGCTGAAAGCACGTCTTCGCCGATTTCGCCCAACAAAAACTATGGCGGATGTTCTTCTTTTGCATGACAATGCAAGACCACACACCATCCGTTACACCACTGCAGAAATTGAGAAATTGGGATGGCAAGTCTTACCTCCCCCCCCCCATACAGCCCTGACCTGGCACTATCAGACTTTCATCTGTTCGGGCCACTAAAGGAAGTTCATCGTGGGATTCATTTTGAAGATGAGGAGGCTGTGAAAACGTCCGTGCGTCAATGGCTTAGGAAGCAAGACCGTGTGTTTTACCACACTGGAATACATGCCGTAGTTAAAAGGTGGACCAAAACTGTGGAAAAGGACGGAGATTATATTGAATAGTGACAAATTAATCGTCAATGTTGTAGTTTTTAAGCTGGGTAAATTGGATTCAATTTTCTTGGCAATTAAAAGAGAAAAGTAGGAGGCATTACTTTTTGAACCACCCTCGTACGTTTTAAAACGTTTTTGAACCATTATATTATATTATATTATATTATATTATATTATATTATATTATATTATATTATATTATATTATATTATATTATATTATATTATATTATATTATATTATATTATATTATATTATATTATATTATATTATATTATATTATATTATATTATATTATATTATATTATATTATATTATATTATATTATATTATATTATATTATATTATATTATATTATATTATATTATATTATATTATATTATATTATATTATATTATATTATATTATATTATATTATATTATATTATATTATATTATATTATATTATATTATATTATATTATATTATATTATATTATATTATATTATATTATATTATATTATATTATATTATATTATATTATATTATATTATATTATATTATATTATATTATATTATATTATATTATATTATATTATATTATATTATATTATATTATATTATATTATATTATATTATATTATATTATATTATATTATATTATATTATCTTATCTTATATTATATTAAGAAATATTAGACAATTTAAATAATTGTGAAGCAATTATTATGACTTAATTAATGTTTTCCCCCGTACATTTCTTCTACCGTCTTCCCATGTTCACAGGCAGCCTTCCAAAGCCACCAAGTGCAACAAGCCACCAAAAGCAATATAGCAGGTGTTTCAGTCCCGAAATTTACACGAAATATGAGTGGATATATGGCTGTGAAGTAAACAATTACTTGTTCGGTTTTCTTTGCCTTTTATTTGGAATTAAAGACGACGCAGCCAACATTGCATGGGTCCAAAAGGGAGATTGAGACTTACAGAGACTATATGAAAAGTGCCATAAACATCAAACGTCCAAAAACTATGTTAATAACACGCTTAATTTTGCTACACTTGGGTAAGTAAATGCACAGACATGTTTAAGCCAAGCCTACGAGAGAGGCCATTGATGGTTTGTAAGTAAGCAAGCCTTACACTGGTTGGTTGGTGCAACTGTTGTTGCCTGACGGAAACCAGGCAATGGCAATATGTTTACGAAATTTGTCATCCCTCCTTTGTCACAGGGAGGGTTAGTGCTACGTAGCTAATGTTTCACGTTAAATCAGACGAACCTTAAGTCTTAAAGCTGCAGGAATAACTCTTCAAACCAGGAACTTCCAGATTTTTCAATTATATAGTTTCGAATACATCGCTGGCAATCGTTCTTCAACTGTTTTCTCGGGACCTCATTAAAAATGCTCAAGGTTGACATTTGACAGCTTTGAAATGTTTTGAAAGCGTACTACTGTGCACAAGGCTAGCCGTATTGGGTTCGGTCTTTGCACTTAGTTATGCACTTGTTCGCTTTAGGGTGTTGTCAAAAAGTGCTTTGTAAGTGAAAGGACCTATGTGTCGGACGGTGTCAGTGTATATTCTAGGGTACTTCTAGTGCAAAACCCACTGATTCAGACGTAAGTGTTGTAGACTTACTTAAGATTAATTACATACGTCTATATCAGAGTAATTTTTAGAGGAAAGGTTGGTTGTATAAATCTTTTAAATGGATATGAAAGTTTTGTTTTATAGATAGCACCATTATGTTGATTAAACGTCAGAGGTATTCAGAGGTAACCAGTTAGGGAAAGAGATCAAAAGAGTCACATATGGAGGAAGTATATTTTAAAATTGATAAATAATGTCAAATACTGCTTTCTCACTTTTAATCCTGTTAAAACAATTTTATTAAAGAGTTGTTCATATAATAGTATACATACATTATAGCAAATTTTCCACGATCCCTAACTTAAAATTCAATAAAAATACTAGAAGGTGTTTTATAGGTAAATTATGGTGTAATGTCAACAAAACACGTCATCTTGCCGCTATAAAGCATTGTAGCAAGAAAGGGATTGAAATCCGCTAGATTTCGTTGAGTTTTATCTTCACAGATCTTATAGCTAGTTGGTTCGGCTTTACTTATCCAGTTTTAAAACCAATCTCTGCCATCAACTCTGGGCTACGATTTGGCGGTTGCTGTTAATCGTATGTTGGCAACCCTACTGCTCAAACGTGTAATAGTGTCATTGCTCCTGGCGATTCTTTTCTTATTAAAGAACCAGACTTAAAAGTAATGGGTTCATTGTTCACATTAGAGTATTCTAAAAGCAATTTCTAAGCCTTCTATTACTCACCACGTTCAAGAAGCCACGAGTTCAAAACTCGGTCAGGGTGAGTTATCTGGATAAACCTTTTTCCTATGTAGATTTTCTCTTATACTGAAAGATAAATGTCTGCTAAATCTAAGTTCTATGGAGACTGGGCTCATTTGAGCACCATTTCACCCATTTCATGCATCTTTCAATATGACTTAACCCTGGAGGACATAAGTAAAAGACAAAACAGGTATTTACATTGTGGTTCTTTTGTTTTTGATATGGCACCCACATTCAGAAGCTTAGCCCAAGGAATTTCATTTTATATGTTTAAAAAACTTTAGGTTTAAATATAATTATCAGGCATTGAAACCCAGTATTTCTAAATAAACCGTTTCTAATTATATTAATGCCGTTTAAAATGTTGTATAGTGCAATCCATATTATATTGAATATAATACACAATTGGGAGATTACATTACACTATTTACATCTCAGAGAAAATGTTGGAAGTGTCCTCCACCAGCATCTATACATGTTTGCACTCGTCTCACTATATTCTCTGAAGTTTTACGGAGAGTATCCTTGCCAATGTCACTTATTTCGGTTCGAATGGATTCCTTGAGAACATCAATTCTCCGTGGCCAATTCTTGTACACTCTGATTTTTAGATACTCCCACAAGAAAAAAATGCGATGAGGTTAGATCAGGGGATCTGGGATGCCACAGACCATTTTAGATTATTCGATTATCAAATAAACTGGTTACAGGTTCCATGGTGTCATTAGATGTATGTCACGTTGCTCCATCTTGCTGGAAATAATCTCTCAATTCGATATCATCTCTGTAAAGCTTCAAAGGATATGGTAAGACGAGTGCAAACATGTATAGATGCTGGTGGAGGACACTTCCAACATTTTCTCTGAGATGTAAATAGTGTAATGTAATCTTCCAATTGTGTATTATATTCTCCCAAAGTTGCACGTGTGTACTATTATTGGTTCAAAAGTTATGGCCTGTAAAATGGTTCAGGTTTATATAGATCGCGCTGATTTTGTATCACACAGTATAAAAAGAGTTTGAATTTTAATTCAGAATTTCTTTTTTTTTTTTTTAATTTACGTCCGCTAACGTTAAGCCATATTGGACGAATGTACTGGAGACATAAAAAGAATTTAATCACTTTTTGACGTTTACAATATTTCCAATTGCACATTTAATAGTGTGACTTTTTGGGTTCGTAAAATTAAAAGTCTGCAGAAATTAAAAATGCTCGTTATTTGAGTAGAAACACACTTTGGTCAACCCTTACAGGCTCTATAAATGACATGTCATACACACATTAATCTCCAGCTGCATCACCACACATAAACAAACGAAAAAATTCACCCTCTTCACACTTCAAATAGCTGAATGCACACAATTAACAACTGAACTCGCAATTGCGGTACACTTCAACTCCATTCACTGACTGGTTGCTCCGTCCACAAGCCGCTGTTTCTCGAAAGCTACCGAAGTCACACGCTTCTTCGTGGCATAGGGAGAACACATGGAACTATCTCTGTCTCTTTTCCCCTCTGTTGCTCTCTCTCTCTCTCTCGGCAAGTGTCCCGCTCCACGCCCACGAGCTGGTCGCTCTATCCGTCGCTTTCTTTTCTGCCCTTTCTTTCTTCGCACGGACAATGCTCGCCGCAACAATGCCTCGCGACAATATTTCAATCAATAAATAATATTTCTTTTTTAGGTTATTATGTTGTTTATCCTGGGGGATGACTTATGTGTTTCAAATGGGAAGGTGTTTGTCCTTGAGCGTTACTAGATGAGCAACCAATCGGAGTACTGCGGTGTTGTCATATTCCATTCCCGCTAAGTGCCAAACTAATCAATCTGTATGAAATACTATTCGCGCTAAGACAAAAATTCAGATTTCACTAAAACTGATCCATGTGGAAGGTATAGAGTAATGTATCTAACATAACCATGAAACCCCCATATTTTTAGCTCAAATAGTTTTTCTAATACAAATAAATAAACCACTATTACCTGTATTATAACAATACATCGAGACGTAAGCACTGTATGAATTTGGCATGTATGCGTGTACGTATATTTGTATTTACTCAGAACTGCAATGTAAATGTTTGACATGACGTGATAAAAGAATTACTTTCAATAATCCAATTCGAGCGAGAGGAAACAATAAATTTCCTGCTGCCCTGGCAGAACGTGTCTGGTCACATTATATCTTTCTTTATGAATGGTTCGTAATCTCTATTTACTCTAGAGAGTTCAAAGTGGTTGGTGTGTATGTATGTACATATACTTTTAATTACTCAGAACTGAAATTTAAACTACTGACATGACGTGATAAAAGAATTACTATGAATAGGTCAAGGTGTTAAATACGAGAAAGAACGAACACTTCATTTCCTGTTAGACTGTGGAATGCTGTATGCTTATGTTTATGAGTGAATGTTGGATAAGAAGTGTTTATTTACTCTGGAGAGTTCAGATCATATCATTCAGTTGTTCTTTACACAACAGTAAGAAAGAGTTAAATAGTGCAATGGTTTCTTGCGGTGAATTTAGTGGCGAGTCAAAAAGGCTGGTATTACAAAGTGAGGCTAGAAGCATTATTTTTAAGATGTACACGTTCTTAAAAAAATTTTCGAAAACAGAAATTAAAAATTAGTTTTTGCAAAGAGTACTTCCTCTTAAAAACACGGAAAAAGTGTATCATCTGGATCAACTTGCAACTGAAACGGGACACGAGGTAGTACGGCTCCCATCTTACCACTGCCAATATAATCCAATTGAGTTTGTGTGGGCTCAAATAAAAAGGGAGATTGCAATCAGAAATAATACTTTTAAACTGACGGACGTTGAACGACTTGTTCACCAAGAAATTGACAAGGTAACACAACAGGACTGGGAAAACTGCATGAGACATGCAGAGAGCCTTCAAGAAGACGATTTTAAGAAAGAAATACCACGTGACGAGATTTTGGAACCTATAATCATAAATTTGCAAGACTCAGACGATGGGGACAGTGACAATGACGAATTGTCTCTTAACGGAAGTGACATTTACAGCGATATGGATGAGCCACTGGTAGTTCCATTGGATTAAAAAAACAGGTAATTCGTAAACTATAATTATAGTTATAGTATTTAAAAATATACATAATTTGCGAAAATGATGTTTGCAATTTTGATTTTGGCAACTGCATAATTGTAAAAGTTTGTAAAATATAATTTGCTTACCCATACGTCGGCGCCAAGCAGACGTGCATGTTGTGTGAGTGTGCGAGATAGAGAGAGAAATATAAAAGGAGTGGAGTAACAAGCTGGCATCGCTGAGTGTGATACGGCATCTGATTAGCTGGACTCCAGAACCCTTCCCATTTGAAACGCATAATAGGGGTTTCGTCTTTGGTTCGCATTCTGGAGGCCGGGTTCGAGTCCCGTGGCTAATCTACGTGAACCATGGGTTTTTTTCGGGAGGTTTTTTGCGGGTCGCCAGAGTTTCCTATCCTTCCATTTCACTCTATTGTCATTTCACATCATCTCTCATCTGGCGGTCTCAATCAGGGTATTTCATCCTTGTTGTTATGGCAATTGACAAATGAATTACAAATTTAACTTGGGCAATCAAGTATTGTAAAATACGTTATGGCAAAGTTTTATCTTTATTAACCAATTAGATAGAGAAAGATATACTTTTAAGAATATTTGGTTTGGAAGTGATTAGGGAAGGTAATGTGAATAAAAACGCCTTAAGTTAAGCAGATAATAGAAAAAAGAAGAGAATTTAATCTGGAAACACATATAGCTTTTATTGATTATGAAAAAGCGTTTGATCGTGTAGATAAGAAAAAATTGTGGGAAATCATGACTCGAAGAGGCTACCCAAATCATCTCATTAAAGTTCTAAAATCTGTATATAAGGATACAACAATCAGCATACATATTGGAAATGGAATGTATAGTAAATGGATACACACAAATCAAGGTGTAAGATAGGGCTGCAGTTTGTCTCCTATCTTATTCATAATTTATATAGATGATCTGATTAGAGAGTGGATGTTTAAGATTAACGGAGGCATTCATCTTGCACCAAATTTTATTCTTAAGACCATGCTATTTGCGGATGACCAAATAATTATAAGTAAAACTGAAGACGAGCTGTAAAGAGCAGTATATATTTTACAGAAGTTATGTAAGAATTATAATTTCAAAATTTCCACAAATAAAACAAAAACAATGACGTTTCGAGGTAAAGACACTGTTAGAACCAAAATAGTAATTGATGATATTATCTTAGAGCAAGTTACGAGTTTTAAATATTTGGGAACATATGTCAGTTATAAATATGAAAATGATTTTAAAAATAAATTACCAATGTTTCAATAACTATACGGCATAATAAATAGAAGCCTAAAACTAAAACCAGAAAAGAAACACGGATGAAATGTTATAAAGTAATGGCTGTGCCTGCTTTTGTTTTTGGTTCTGAAACATGGACATTAACAAAAGCAGACAAAAACAAGATACAGGATGCCGGAATGAGATTTTTAAGAGCAGTAAAGGGATGTACTCTTTTAGATAAAATTCCAAATGAAAAAAATAAGAGAAGATTTAGAAATAAATTCTTTAGAAGAAACAATAATAAATTATAGAAATGAATGGAGAGAGCATATTGAGCGAATGCCGAGAGATAGGATCCCAAGAAGAGTTATAAACTATAAACCTAGAGGAAAGAGACATCCGGGAAGACCACGAAAACGATGGTCAGACATGTTTTAAGCCGGAACAGGCAGCATTGCCTAGCCCTTGGAGTGAAGAAGAAGAGGAAGTTTTATCTGTATTAACCAATTAGATAGAGAAAGGTACACTTTTAAGAATATTTGGTTTGGAAGTGATTAGGGAAAGTAATGTGAATAAAAACGCCTTGTTCTTATTATGATTTAGTTTGTTTGTTGTTGAAAAAGCTTGATTTTTATTCAGGAACCTTCAAAAAGTGTGTTTTTTGCTCAGATCTCGCTATCGAATTTTTTGATGGGCTGCACTACGTACCAGAGAAAATAAAAATACTCTTGAGTGACTGTGGAGGAGTTGAGTGCAGCATAACTTTAAAATGAATGGGAGCAAGGGATGCCAACTTTATAGGACGGGAAACAAAGCGTGGTGCACTTTAGACTTTCGCGGTGCAAAGTGAAGCAAAGAAGTAGACCCAAACATTAACTGAATACTAAACGGTGGCATATTGAACTAAACTTAATTACATGTATCAAACCACAGGCTTCTATACGAGACAGTAGGTTATAAAGAGACGAGGTTTCAGTAACTTGCACATAAAACTGAAGCTATAAGCATGTGAAACTTTAATAAATGCCTCTTGAGGCTTCTAGATGATGTTTTGTTTTAGCTAGCGTCTCTTTCCTTTTGTGGGCATTTTAATAAAACCCTAAGAGTTAATGTATACGAAAAGGCGCCGTATAAGGTGATCTTCAAACTTTTTCTTGCTAGTCTTTTTATTTCCACTTCAACGGCACATTTTATGTGACGTTAAAAAGAGCATTAGACGAGTGAGTTTAACGTCAGGATGAATAAAAGATGCGCAGAGTATCATGGCTGAATTCTTTATTGTTTCATCACCAACTACCTCATGCTTTTACACAGTACATTTCAGTGAAATAACTACCTTTTAATTGTTTCAAGAAATTATTTTGTACGGTGTTCATAAGTGAAAAGTTTTAATATTGATTTGATTTTTACTTGAATTTATTTGAATAAATCCGCATTACTTTTGATGCTCTTATTTTTTTTTTCCAATGGGGTGATGTTTGATCTGGAACTCTGCTATTATGTTTTTCAAATGGGAGGAGTTCTCGCCTGTGACGAGTGTTCGTACCACTAGACGTAAGGGAACGCAAACAATTGCAACATGAATATTCGTATATCGCAAATGTTTTAAATATTAACCATCTGTTAAGGGGGGAACCGGCCCCCGTGTGTGCTCCGTGTGCAGTACGCCTCACTGTGCGGCATGTATTGCTGGATTGCCCGCAGTACACCCGCGTTCGCCAGTCTTTGGGCCTAAGAACTAACTTGCACTGTATTTTAGGGGACGACCCAGTGGCCGTGGATAAGGCTCTGCGGTTTGTTTTTAAAATCGGTTTTAATAAACAAGTCTGACTTGTATTTTATATATATTTATTAATTTTATAGATTTTAAATTTTTAGTACTGGGATGAGTTTTTATGTGCTTTTAATAGTTGAGTGTTTTTATTTTATCTTACAACTTTGTGTAGCTTTTAGTTTTTAGAGTTGACTTCGGGCCTAAATGACCTTGTTGTCTACGGGCCCTAAAACACTACACACTCACTCACTCACTCACTCACTCACTCACTCACTCACTCACTCACTCACTCACTCACTCACTCACTCACTCACTCACTCACTCACTCACTCACTCACTCACTCACTCACTCACTCACTCACTCACTCACTCACTTTAAATATTAAGTTTAAAGTTACACTTTATGAAGTACTTATTTTTCTAATCCAACGAAAATACCAGCGGTGCATCCGTATAACTGTGAATGTTACTTATGTTGAGAGATAATTCGTCATTATCATTATCTTCAACATCTGAGTACTGCAACTTAAGATCATTGGTTCCTAAACCTTATTACGTGTTATTTCTTTCCAAAAGTCGTCTTCTTGTAGTTTATCTGATGTCTCACACAGTTTTCCCAGTTTTGTTGTGTTCCTTGTCAATGTATACGTGAATAAGTCGTTCAACGTCAGTGAGTTTAAAAATATTATTTCTGTTTGCAACATAATTTGAGCCCACATTAACTCTATTGGATTTTTCTAGAAGTAGTAAGGGGGCGGGGGAGATGGATCTCGTCTCATTGATCCAGCTGATACACCGTTTCATGGAAGAGTAACTGAATAATGCTGCTTTGAACTGTAGAGTAAATAGAGATTACGAACCATTCATAAAAAAGATATAATGTGAGCAGACACGTTCTAACCAGACTAGCAAGAAGTGTATCGTTTCTTATCATCGAATTTAACAAACACCTTGGCTTATTCAAAGTACATATTTCTTTTACCATATTGTGACGACCTGTTCTTACTTTGTGAATAATTAAGGAACACGTGGTGATTAGTAATTACGAGTGAGCCAACATTACACAACGAAATATTACTCCTTACATGAAAGTTAGGAAAAGGTTACTATATATTAATCAAAATACAGAAAACACTTTTAAAGCCTTTTGGCACGTTAGATAAAATTACTAAGGGGATTGAAAGAAATTATATAGAAAAATAACAAAAATGAGGCCAGAAATTCCACGTGGAACTTCTACGTATCACGAAATATTGCTTTCTATTTGAATTTTCACAATGAACCTCTTTTAAAAAAAAAAAAAAATATACGCGGCGCCTAACACCAATATATGACGACCTGTTCTTACTTTGTGAATAATTAAGGAAGACGTGGTCAGGTCTAACACTCGGGAGCAAACAGAGCAGAACTACTTGCTTTAGTGAGAGGATGGGATCTTTTCTATAATGCTTCATTGGTAAAAAGGTAGGGTAAAGCTAATTAAAAGTGGAATTACCTTAATTAGAATATTTACTACAACAAACAGATTTACAAAGGCGGCCATAACGGCCGTTTACCAGCCCAGAAGCGGAGCTGCCTGCAGATACATGTTGTTCAAGCAGCTCGCAGTTACCAAGAGAAAGTCTCTCCCTTAAAAACCACTCATCCAGTCATCAAGGAGGGGAGGGAGTGACGTCACCTACTATTTGAGTCAGAGTCAATTACTACAATCTGTGACAATATCATGTCAAATGTTTACGTTTCAGTTCTGAGTAATTTCAAATATACGTTCACGCATACATGCCAACCAATAATGCTGTTCAATACAGTGCTTACGTCGCAATGCACTGTTATAATATAACAGTATTTACTTTATTTA
The DNA here is from genome assembly GCA_030765055.1 of Mantis religiosa. NCBI lineage: Eukaryota > Metazoa > Arthropoda > Insecta > Mantodea > Mantidae > Mantis > Mantis religiosa. The sequence goes on from CM060954.1 coordinate 29,232,595, forward strand.
TTTGTATTAGGAAAACTATTTGAGCTAAAAATATGGGGTTTTCACGGTTATGTTAAATACATTACTCTCTCCTTCCTCATGTATCAGTTTTTGCAAAATCTGAATTTTTGTCTTAGCGCGAATAGTATTCATTACAGTTGGTTAGTTTGCCGCTCGTCACAAACCACTTAGGGGGAATGCAATACGACAACACCGCAGTACTCCAATTGGTTGCTCACGTAGTAGTGCTCAAGGATAAACATCTTCCCATTTGAAACAGATAATAGATGAACAACCAATCAAGGGTCCTGCGGTGTTGTCATATTTCACTCCCCGTAAGTGACATTTGTGGAGGACAACACGGCACTGGGGCGGGTTTTCTCCGGGATCTCCGGTTTCCCCCGCCATCTCATTCCACCGGTGTTCCATCTTCATCTCATGTATCATCAGTGTCATCGCCTGCGGTGCCGTATGTAGTAAACACTAGCATTAAACACTACACATTTAATTTCATTCCCCGTAAGTGAGGTGTGACGAGCGTGAACTAAATCCATCTGTAATAAATACTATTTGAGCTAAGACAAAAATTCAGGTTTTTCAAAAAGTGATCCATGAAGAAGGTAGAGAGTAATGTACCTGACATAGCAGTAAAAACCCCATATATGTAGATTAAATTCTTTTCCTAATACAAATAAATGAAGTACCAATATAATATAACAGTGCATCGTGACATAAGCACTGCAATGAACATCATGTATGCATGTACCGATATTTATAATTACTCAGAACTGAAATATAAACATTTGACATGACGTGATTAAAGAATTACTTTGAATAAGCCAATGTGTTGGCCAAATTCGAGTGAAAATTGTACACTTCTTGCTGGCCTGTGAATGCTGCGTTGGCAGCATGTGAGTCGTCACATGATATGTTTGTTTATAATAGATGCATGATCTCTGTTTACTCTAGAGAGTTAAGAACTATATTATTCAGTTATTTTTCCGTTTAAAATAGCTGGATCAACTTGCAATGAAATGAAACACGAAGTGATCCACCTTCCCCCTTACCACTGCCAGTACAATCCAGTTGAGTTAGTGTGTGCTTAAATTATGTTGTAAACACAAGTAATACCTTTAAACTGTCACCAAGAAATTAACAAGGCAGGACAAGACTAGAACAACTGCATGAGACGTTCAGATAAACTCCACGAAGACGATTTTTGGAGAGAAATAGCAAGTGACGATATTTTGGAGACCAGCATCATAAATTTGCAACACCGGATGATGAAGATAATGACAATAACGAATTTTCTCTTAACGTGACATTCAAAGCTATATGGATGCGCCACTGACGGATCGTTGTATTATAAAAATAGGTAATTCATAAACAAAATTACAATTTGGAGAACCGCATGATCTGGGATAGTGAGAGAGAGAGGCGGGATATGAAAGAAGTGGGAGTAACGAGGTGGCAACACTGAGCGCGTTAGCGCATCTGATTCGCCGCGGTCTAGAACTCTTCCCATTTGAAACACTTAATATGGTCATGATCAAATAGAAAAACAAAGGTTTCAGGTATTGTACATGCATGCTTTCTCACTCACTCTACGGCCGCGCCGTGGCTCAGTAGTTAGACCGCTTGGCTCTCACCAAGGTGGCCTGGATTTGATCCCAGACGACAGCAAAGTGCGATTTGTGGTGGACAACACGGCGCCAACCACCGGTTTCCCCCGCCATCTCATTCCACCGCTGCTCCATCTTCATGTAAAAGCGGGCGTTAAACACTACACATTTCACTCACTCTACTGAAAGCTAGTTTTACAAAGCTTACTGTTCTATTTATATATTGTTACGTTGGTAGCGGATTCCTACCTCAAAGGGATTAACTATGGTCTGGCAAGAGAAGAAAAGAAACGATATTCAGCCACTATCTGACGTCACGATACTCATTGTCATCGCACTGGATGTGTTTTCAGACCGTTCATTTTCGACAGAGCTAAGAGATTGAGCTTCGACAGTGTTCAATTTCTTCCGCTCCAAAGATTTCGGCTTTTAGAGCAATGTATAAAATGAGGTGCAAAAGCTAGCCTCAGAGCCGTGTATTTAAAGTAGCTACCAAATAGGAATTAAGGCGGGACTAGGCGCGGCTGTTCTATCGCTTCTATCCAGTGCGGCGCATGCAACGTTGTACAGTTAAGCATGCATAATGGCTCGCTTTGCCGAACCATACGGCGCGCTCTAAAGATACTAATTACAGAATTGTTTTGTTTTTCCCATGTTAAAGAGCTATTTTTTCTGAGGATTACTGTCCAAACCCCATGTTTGTAGCATATCTGGTTTCAGAGACATGGAAAGATAGGACGCTTGACTGGAAAGAAAAGAATTATTAACTGTCAGTGAAGAAAAGCACACACATCTATACTGTGGTTGCATTTTGTACCCTGTATTCAGTAAAGTGGTGATCTTTAAAGACTGCACACGTGCTTTTCAAATTTAGTAAATATACCACTTAGCAAACCTAGTACTGGTGCGCCTAGTACTAACTGCAAAACAATCCGTAAGAGTTTACATAAGCAGGCTATAAATATTCTTGTTAATGTGTATTTCTTTTTCAAACAGATAAAGATATTTTCGAAAGTATAAATTTCGCTGAGAGTCGAGAATTAGTGTTACAAGCTTGTCACGTGAGTACTCATTCTGTGACGATCATTGTTAAAGAAGGCAAACAATTTACCAAATTAAGAGAGTTTTCATATATAGATGTCCAGGGAAACTAAAAATACGTGCTACCAACTTAGACAATTTTCAAGAGTTTGTTTTACGTAGAACCATTTATGATTTATATGACAAGAAAAAGACTGACCAATTTAATGAGGGGGATTCTGTAATCCGAAATCTCTTGGGTTCAAATATAGGAGAACCAATGATGGTCGCAAATTTCTGTCTGAAATAAGCGATATTGTTGCTGCAAGACTAAAATTTCTGCGCACAGAGCATAACATTAGTGCATGAGATTCATGATGTAAAAATGCTTCATAAATGCACATTCACATCTTCCGTATTTATTTAATGAAACACAAATTGGTTTAAAACCCATCACAGACAGTATAAGAATATAAATATAAAACGATTTTAAATGACAGAAGAAAATCGTTTCTCCCAGAAAACGGTAAAAAGTATTTGTGTGGTGCAATAAACAGACTTAATACAGTGCGATCCGTATACACCTGAACCATTTCAATAGCCCATAAATTTTGAACCAATAATAAGACACAAGTGCAACTTTGGACACAATTGGGAGATTACATTACACTATTTACATCTCAGAGAAAATGTTGGAAGTGTCCTCCACCAGCATCTATACATGTTTGTACTCGTCTCACCATATTCTCTGAAGTTTTACGGAGAGTATCCTCGACAGTGTTACTTATTTCAGTTCGAATGGATTCCTTGAGAACATCAACTGTCCGTGACCTATTCTTGTACACTCTTGTAAGAAAGAATGCACTGAGGTTAGCTCAGGGGATCTGGGGAGCCACAGACCTTTGAGATTATTCGGTTACACTGGGCAACAATGAAAATGTTTCGGGCTTAAAAATAGCGAATTTACCTGTATTTCCATCTGCTGAATTCAAAAATTACCATAAAAATGATAAATTAGCTCTTGTTTTGAAGATAAAGTGACATTTCGTTATTTAGAGTGAGGATTTTAAATTTGAGGGATTTTTTTGGGAGTTGGCACACCTGTCAAAGAACAAAACAAAATCAGAGAGAAATTTTGGAAATTAAGTAATGCAAAAGTTAAGGATGGCGTTTTTGTCGGACTAAAAATAAGAGAACTTGTAAATGATCCTGCATTTGACCGAATTTTGGAGGGGAAAGAAAAGGAAGCTTGGGAAGCCTTCAAGGGTGTTGTTCATGGATTTTTAGGCAACAAAAAAGATGACAACTACAAGCATTTGGTGACAGTGCTCCTGCAAAAATACCGTAACTTTGGATGTAACATTTCCCTTAAGATCCATTTTCTCCACTCCCACCTAGACTTTTTCTCTCCTAGTTGTGGAGCTGTTAGTGATGAACATGGGGAGAGATTCCATCAGGACGTTTCTGTTATGGAACAAAGATATCAGAGCCGTTGGAATGAAGTAATACTTGCGGAATATTGTTGGTCTTTGTATAGGGATGCTGCGGAACTCCTTCACAAGAGGCAAGCTAAAAGACGACGAAGTCAATAGGCCACCACATGATTCTCTTCAGACACGGCTATCTGCGAAGTATTTTTCCAGCAATTTAGAACTCTTAGCATGTAATTACCAGTTTAAAAAAAAATGCACTTTCATTGTTGTTATCAGGTATGTAACTAAAATATATAATTTTCTCTCAATCCGTTAATATGTAATACTTCCACCTTGTGTATATCAAAGAAACTAGAGCTTATAAAAATGTTTCAGTGTCATAATTGTTTATCTCAACCCAAAATTAGTAGGAATAGCCTCATAAAGTGCTCGATATATTCAAAAATTACTTTTTTTGTTGCCCAGTGATGTCAAAGAAACTGGTTACAAGTTCCATGGTGACATTACATACCCCATCTTGCTGGAAATAACCTTCTCTCAATTTGATATCATCCAGCTGCTCCACAAATGTCTTGAAGATACCCCTATACATCAGTGTCCACAATCGTATCAAAGAAAATGGGACCACGATGGAGGAAACTTGCAGCATTTTCTCTGAGATGTAAATAGTGTAATGTAATCTCCCAATTGTGTATTATATTCCCTCAAAGTTGCACGCGTGAACTATTATTTGTTCAAAAGTTATGGCCTATTGAAATGGTTCAGATTTATATGGATCACACTATCCTTACGCTAGAGACCAGAAGAGCCACGTCTTTATATTGGCTCTTAACTTTTTCACCAAGACGATTTAAACCGTCTGAATAATAAAATTATGGCTGCCTCGGTAGCGTAGATTGTACCGTGTCTGCCTCACGTTCAAGAGGTCCCGAGTTCGAATCTCGGTCAGGGTGAGTTACCTGGATAAGGGTTTTTCCGGGGTTTTCCCCTATCCTGATATGTGAATATCGGGTAAATCTGAGCTCCATGGACCCCGGACTTACTGAGCATCGTTTCACCAAATTCATTCACCGTCCGATATGACTTAACGTTGTAGGACGTAAATTGCAACAAAAGATAAATTAATTAAAAAATTAAAAAAAAAACGCTATGCGTGAATATTTAGTTTTAATTTTACATGATTTTAATAAAATAAGCTATTTTAATTATTTGTGCAAAAACATTTATTAGCATCTCGGTTAAAAATCCGGGCTCCAGTCGTGATGCTTTTGTATTTTCTTAGTATGGTTTTAAGTATAGTCTTGTGTTTTATATTTTTATGCTAATTGTTTTAGTGAATTTAATTCTTGTTTTAATGTAATTTGTTTTCTACCTTTTTTATTATACATATTTGTTTTATTGTAATACCACAAGCCAATTAGGTTATTGATACACGTCGACTGTTATAAAAAAATCATTAAATATATAATAAAAATACACAGCAATTTTTAAGAAAATCACAACATTCGAAATATGTTAAAGTAAAGGTTAATTTAGGCTCAGATATTCCTGAAAGGAGCTAAATAAATATAGGCATATATCAAGATTCGATGTTTACCAATGGATCATTTCATTTTTTTAAATCAGGAGTTTTTTTATACATATATTTCCAATTAAATCTAGTGTTGAACTTTTGGGTGTAATCCGAAACTTTTCTCCAGTAGAGAAAGTAAAAATATTACGCGTGACTGCAGCGAATAACAGAGTGAATGCACTTGCACATTTTAGTTCACAAACTCATCGCTACGCGTTCCTTTCCCCAGGGTGTTTTTCGACTCGCAGAAAAAAAGACACCGACTGAGCCAACGAAGTCGACCGGAATAGCACACTGTAGTTAAAGACATTATGTCGTAGAGAGCAGGAGCGCGCAGCTTGCTGTGCTGCTCTCTCTCGACGAAAAACAAAAACGCGACTTTTTAGTTTCGCCTTTTGCCACCGGATAGCAGCCGCACAAACGGCTTCATCATGGATAAGTGGCTTATGTACTGCCTCAGTCGTTATTACACGTTTATTGAAGTGTGATAACTTTTTTGAAATTTTAATTCAAAAGTTCTGTTGCTTGTTTCTCTCCTTTCGAAATCACTTGCGCCACGGCAAGGGTCTTTTGCTAGAGTATTCAATAGTTTCATTGATAATATGTAATTGTATCTTGCACTTTTAAATTTGTTTCAGTATCTGTTAAATTGTTTTTGTTTTGCATCAATAATAATTTACTCCTTTTCTGATATCTGTTCAATATTATTACATTTAAAAAATCTCATTCACATCGTATATATTTTTGTGCTAGTTTAGTTCAAGAGAGATTACTTTTTAAATGATCTTATTCTAAATTTATATTATTACAATCTGCTTTACTTAAAAGGTAATAAATGAAGGCATTGTTAACGTATTTAGGCTAAAGTTAAAGCTCTTTGACTTTCCTGGACGTAGCTCCATTAAAATTTCAGTATTGTTGGAAAACACCATTGTGTCAAGGGTCTTTAGGAAAAATAATTTCTAAGGACACTAACTTCAGAATAAAAATAGATAACTTTATTTTTAGATGGTTACTTTGTTGTACATAAGAGTGTATTAACTCTGGAATCGAAAATGAAGATTTTTAGTTACAATATTTCAAGATTTATTCTACAGCTTAGAATTCTAATATAAATTTCTCTAAATGTTTACCAAATACTCAGTGATTCATTCTCTTGATCATTTTGTATCATGCCCGAAGATTTTTTTTTTTTGGGTTGAATTATTTATTTCAATTGCTCAGCACAGTTAGTGATATACAAGCGTAACCTACCTACCTACCTTCGTTTGTTTGTGATTTACGACCTCCAACGTTAAGTCATATCGGACGCTGAGCGAAATGGGTGAGATTATGCTCAAATGTGTCCAGGGCCCATGGAGCTTAGAGCCACCAGACATTCGTCTTGCAGGGTAAGGAAAACCCTCGGAAAAACCTTATCCAGATAGCTCACCCCGACCGAGATTTGAACTCGGGACCTCTTGAACATGAGGCACACATGCTACCATCTACGCTACCGAGGCGGGTGTAACCTACTTTAGGTACTTAAATTATTATTATGGTTGAATTAAATATTCGTAGCAACGTTAAATAATATTACATTACAATATTTGTACCAAAAAGAATATAGAACTGATGCTTGCTAATGTATTCTTGTTTGTCTTAAACAAAAATTGGAAGTAAATAAAATAAAACTTCAAGATTGTTTAATCCAAACTATTTTGGTATATTTTCACGTTAAAATCTAGTTTTGATTTTATTTTGCTTCTTGTATTGTAGCATGATATGCAAACAGATCTTATATTTGAATGTATGCGTTTCAAAATATACATATTAGTACCTCTAGTAACTTGATCTATTTATAAACAATGGAGAATAAATAAGACTTCAAGCTTTTCTGGGGACGAATATGTTCAAGTTGTTCTCGGGAAGCAAGTCAAGTGAAAAGACGATTAGAAATCGACGTTTCGGGAGCGTACATCTTTCCCGTCATCAGGATATTTAATAAATGTTATAACACAAATATAAACAAAGACAAAATACTATCAATATTCGCATTACTGAACAAATGACTGTTTTCAGTAAATAAAGTGCCAGGTCAGGAGATGGTATGAGTATAGAAAATTAATTAGGTCAAAGAAACGTAACTACTTGATTATAATCTACGAGGGTGGGTCAAAAAGTAATGCCTCCTATTTTTTCTCTTTTAATTGCCAAAAAAAATTGAATCCAATCTACATAGCTTGAAAACTAAAACATTGACGATTAATTTGTCACTATACAATAAAATCTCCGTCCTTTTCCACAGTTTTGGTCCACCTTTTAACTAGGACATGTATTCCAATGTGGTAAAACACATGGTCTTGCTTCCTAAGCCATTGACGCATGGACGTTTTCACAGCCTCCTCATCTTCAAAATGAATCCCACGATGAGCTTCCTTTAGTGGCCCGAACAGATGGAAGTCTGATGGTACCAGGTCAGGGCTGTAAGACTTGCCATCCCAATTTCTCAATTTCTGCAGTTGTGTAACGGCTGGTGTGTGGTCTTGCATTGTCATGCAAAAGAAGAACATCCGCCATAGTTTATGTCAATCATAAGCACACCCTCTGCATCACAAAACACTGTCACCATAACTTTCCCTATCGACCGCTGAGTTTTGAATACTTTTTTCTTCGGTGACGTTGTGTGATGCCATTCCATTGACTGCCTCTTTGATTCAGGTTCAAAAAAATGAACCCACATTCCGTCTCCAGTAAAAAAATTTTTCCAGAAACTCCTCTCCCTCCAAATTGAAGTACTACAAGTATTTGGAGGCTATTGTTTTTCTTGTTTCTTTGTTTTAGGCAGTTAACATTCTTGGTACCCAACGTGAACAAACTTTTGAGTAACCCAGTTGTTGAATAATCGTCATCACACTGCCTTTACTGAGGGAGGTAATGCGACACAATTCACCTGTGGTTACCCGGCGATCACCACGAATGATATCATCGACTCGCTGAATGTTGCATGGAGTCACTGCAGTCACCGGCCTGCCGCTTCGATATTCAATGGTGTTTGCCCTTCAGCTTCGTTACAGCGACGAACCCATCGTCTAACAGTGCTGACATCCACCGTTGCATCGCCATACACATTTTTTAGCCTTTCGTGAATGCGAATTGGCGTTTCACATTCCGTAGTCAAAAATTCAATCACGGAACGTTGTCTAATACGAATGTCGATGTCAGCCATTTTGCAAGAGGATGCAGTGCTGGCACCTGTTGACTTAGGAAGTTACTACTGCAGGTGATTTGAGATGAAGGTTTGAGGAATTGCGCCAAATTCAATGTTTTCACATAACTTACTTATTTAAGGGGAAAAATGGGAGGCATTACCTTTTACCCAACGTCATCTGGTGTTTCTTTTAGTCACGGCAGTTTGAATTAATACCTCTTTGCCTTTATTGCAAATATAGAACAATAGTTTTTTGTTTTTGTTTTTGTAGCACTAATAAACACACGTATCGAAAACAAGGGAACTAGAAAAAGATCCTCTGTATCTGTTAAGCATCTAATAAGAGTGCAGACGAAGTTTGGAAGAAAACATTCACACCACACACCACTCTTTGCATGAAAAAGGAAAGACTGACATAACCTATTAAAATACCTTTATCTAAGATATAACTCCACAAATAAAATGTACAAATATTTGTATTCGTAAAGCATAATAGGGCAGTAAAGTTACATGAAAATTTATTTTATTTGCAAACTAATAATTTTGGTTAATAAGAGTAATTTTGTGTCCATATTGTATAGTGGTTGTGGCAGCCATACATGCCTAACTCCCTGAAGAGCGCGGGGCAGTTTGTTGTGATGGGTAAAACAGAGCGGTTAGTTATTACGATAATGGACATTAAAGTCTCTTGCACTGAGGAATAGTCACAGTTTTTGTGTACCCAAATATTCATTATTGTATTATCTACAATTTATATTTTCATAGAGAAGGACTGTGTAAAAATTTTAACTTTATTAAATTGTGAATTTAATGTTTAACCTTGCAATTCATATAGATTCATTGATTACTTTAATGTGTAACAGCTCAAATGCTATTTGCTGGGCTAATGATCTCAGAGTAGCTGGGTCAAAAAGTCAGATATTGAAGTGTGAACATTTAGAAGAAATGGATGGTCTATACCGAGAGGCTAAGTAGTTATGACCGTGCAGAAGAGATCAGATAGTAATTATGTGATGCTTATGTGGGAAAATGGATGTAGAGGTAAAATAACTACCAGGCTGTTCAACAAAGAATGATCATAATTTTTTACTGTCATAATTTTTTGCACTAAAATTCAATCTTATTATACTCTGTTAGCTCAATGTGAAACAAACACGCCGTAGTAGTTTCCTTGTTCGCGCCTGTAAGAACCAGGCTAGTTCAGACATGTTCAGTATCACCTAACGCTGCAATGGAGGTAACATGCAGTTAAAGTTGATGTTAGAGGAAGATCCGGAGTTTCTTTCAAACGTAATCACTGCTGATGAAAATTGTCTACATCATTATGATCATGAGAGCAAACAGCTCAGTGTGGAAATCTCCTTCATCAACAACCCCCCCAAAAAACAAAAGTGGTTGCTTCTGCTGGGAAATTTATGGTCATCTTATTGTTTGATATTCATGGAATGGTTTATCAGCATGTTCTACCTGCACACACATCAGTACCTGGACAATACTACAGGGATGTCCTGAAAATATTGCAAGTCCATATCAGGCGCAAAATACCACATTTCCATGAAGCAGGTTGGATGCTGCACCACGATAATGCGCGGTCCCATATTGCCAATGTTGTTGCTGAATATCTTGCACAAATCAACGTGAAGAGCATTCCTCACCCTCGCTATAGTCCGGATTTAGCCCCATGTGACTTTTTCTATTCCCAAACTTGAGGAAACGCCTTCGTGTGAGGCATTAGCCATCATCAGAAGCCGTGGTGAAAGCTGCGGAGGCGATTTTGAAGTATCTCTCAAAAAGTTGTTTCCAGCATGTCTTTGAGGACTGGCAGAAACGCTGGGACAAGTGCATCGCATTCAGGGGAGACTATTTTGAGAAGGAACATCAAACTTATAAGGATGAGTAAAGATATATTGTCAAAAAAAAAAAAAAAAAAAAAAAACTGTACCGGATACACAAGGTGCCTAATAATTATCTACACTTATATCTAACATTTTGTATGTAGATACAATTTAGTTCAAATAAAATTATTTGCGTCACTAACGATTATCGAATTATTCTTTCTTTTGTGTAATTTACGTCCTCCGACGTTGTCATATCGGATGATGAATGGAAGGGGTGAAATGCTGCTCAAATGAGCCCAGGTTCCATAGAACTTAGAGGTACCCAACATTCTTCTTTCAGGATAAGGGAAAACCCCGGAAAAAACCTTATGCAGGTAACTCACTCTGACCGAGATTCGAACTCGGGATCTCTTGATTGTGAGGCAGACACGCTACCACCACGCTACCGAGGTGGGCAAATTATGTTTTGTTATGTATTGAATTTCTAGTTGCAGCGCCGTTAAAAAGAACAATAATTTCTGCACAGCACTTAATACAGAAGTAAGTTATAGTACTACAATCTCCCGTAAGAATTAACTGCCCCGATCTAACAGTGTGTGACTTTTACGTGTTGGGTTACCTGAAAGACAATGTTTACAAGACAAATCCTCAAACATTCAAAGAACTAAAATAAAATCGGTAACATTACACTGACCCAACATAATCGTGTGGACCACAACGTGTTCTCCCGATATAAGCTTTTTTAGTCAAGCTGACATGTGCTGTTGAAATCTCTACGAACTTCTGGGCAAAATACATTATGTATCGAGTTCCTCTATTTACTGCAAATCAGTACTAGTGGCACATGATCATCAGATCTTTGGAAAGCTCGTTACAGTAGAATATTATCTTACTCTTTAGAGTATTTCCTGCGAAAGCAACTTACATTGAAAACAAAGTGATCTAAAAGTCAGTGTGGCCGATTGCTACAAAGCGAAGATTAAAAACATCAAAGTCATCGGCACAGAGCACTGCAAGTTCGAACAGGGAATGGAGAAATTACTGCTATAAGAAGAAAGCATGTGCCGTTCTGAGAGGGTCCCTTTTTCATAATGTTTTTGAAAGAATAAGAATGTCAATTAGAAAACAGCATTCAAAAGAATAAGGCACATCTGAATTTTCAATCTGAACTGAATCTTGAATTCTTTTCATTAAAAATGCATGTATACTTGTATGTAAAACTGCATACTGTTATTATTAAATTATTTATCGCTAGAATTGCCATAGATAATGCTTTGCTTGTTAGGAAAATATTAAACACAAAGTCATTTTATGGAAAAATTTATTAATTGTTGATACTAAGAAAATAGCAAGCTTTTATTACACTTTTAGATTTTAAGTGCAGAGGTTATGACTCATGAGCCAACCCTCTACCCCCTCCGGGCGGCTGAGGCCTGATCGGAGGTACCCGATCTCCTGCGGGTGTCGGGAACACACTGCCCCTTCGAGTCCAACCCAATCCGAACAGCTTCCCATAGGAAGGGGCTCGAATGTTCGGCCCGAGGTTCCTCTAGTAACGTCAGAGGTACCACGAGTGCTAAGGGTCCGCAGCGCTCGCAGCACACCAGCTGGAGGGGACGGAGCCCCTTCTCTACGGGAAGCTTTTAGATCAAAACGTGGTGGAAAATACTAAATTGAAGTGCAAAATACGAAACATAACATAACATTTACGTTTGGCTTTCCGTAACTGCCCTTTTGAGTTATTAGATATCGAAATTAAGTTCAGTGGAATGTTCAGAAATTAAGAATTAATTGCAATTTTGCAAGAAACTATTACAATGATAAGGAAGGCATAAAGTGTGTTTATTTTATTTGAGAGTTCAATAAAGAATGATCATAATATTTTTACGGTCACAATTTTTAGCACTAAAATTCAACCTTATTATATACTGTTAGCTTAATGTGATACAAACACGCCGTAGTAGTTTCATTGTTGGTACTCCTGGTTCCCGCCTGTGAGAACCAGGTAAGTTCAGACATGTTCAGTATCGCCTATCACTGAAATGGAGGTAACATGTAGTTAAAGTTGACATTAGAGGAAGATCCGGAGTTTCTTTCAAACGTAATCACTGCTGATGATACTTGACTACATCATTTTGATCCTGAGAGCAAACAGCAAAGCTCAGTGTGGAAATCTCCTTCATTACCAACTCCCAAAAAAGCAAAAGTGGTTGCTTCTGCTGGGAAAGTTATGGTCATCTCATTCTTTGATATTCATGGAATGATGTATCAGCATGTTGTACCTGCACACGCATCAGTAACTGAACGATACTACAGGGATGTCCTGAAAACATTGCAAGTCCATATCAGGCGCAAGAGACCACATTTCCGTGAAGCAGGCTGGATGCTGCACCACGATAATGGGCGGCCGCATATTGCCAATGTTGTTGCTGAATATCTTGTAAAAATCAACGTGAAGTGCATCCCTCACCCTCCCTATAGTCAGGATTTAGTCCCATGTGATTTTTTTCTATTCCCTAACTTGAAGAAACGACTTCGTGGGAGGCATTATCCATCATCAGAAGCAGTGGTGAAGGCTGCTGAGGCGATTTTGGTTTCCAGCATGTCTTTGAAGACTCGCAGAAACGCTGGGACAAGTGCATCGCATTCAGGTGAGACTATTTTGAGAAGTATTGTCAAAATTATGAGGATGGGTAGAGGTATGTTGTCAAAAAAAAATATGATAATTCTTTATTGAACAGCCATCGTACAGTTATGAATTGCGTAGAAAATAAAAGCTAGTTATAGTGAAGTGATAAGTGTTAAACAAACCTAACTATTTGTACCAAAAAACTTCACTTATCTTAAGAAAATAATGTCCATTTTTCTTATTAGTTGAATTAGTTGACATCTATTTCAGGAACCTTTGTTCGTGTCCTCAGTCAACACAGTTCTTCGTTAAGGAAGTTAATATGTGACTATGTACTTTTCAGTATTACCAAAATCTGAAAACGAACCAAACTTAAGAACAGAATCAACTGCAATTTATTTATTTTTTTAAATAAACATCGCGTAATTAATTTTGAACTACCAGCAGTTGTTTGTGTTCTTAAGTTTGTTTCGTTTTCGGATTTTGGTAATACTGAAAAAACATAATAACAAAGCAACTTCCTTAACGACGAAGTGTGTTGACTGAGGACACGAACGAAGGTTCGTGAAATCGGTTTCAACTAATTCAACTAATAAGAAAAATGGACCTCATTTTCTTAAGATAAGTGAAGTTCTTTTGTTGCAAATAGTTATATTTGCATAATGCAACTATGAATTTTAAAAAGTCATTATTCCGATATCATATTTTACTAACAAAAATTCGTACTTTAAAATTCGATGACAAATGTGCATATTAAAATCACCAATTCTCACAGCCCAGCCTGTTATAGCTGTTGAGATAATGTTTCTGTAATGATAATGACATATCGTTCTGTAATTCATAATGCACATAAACTGCATTGTTGTTGCTAACTATGCAGACAGTATAATGCAATTACAAACTTTCTCGCAGAGAAATTATTACAGACAGTTTAACCTTAAGAAAGCTTTACATCAGCTTTATTACTCAATTTTTATAGTTTTAAGTGCCTGTTTTTAGAGAAGCTATAATATATAATCAGCGACTTGGCCCAATGTTATCGGGGGTGGGGGCAGTCGGAAAGTAACAGATAAGTAGCGCGCTTAACAGATAACAGCATCTTCTAGAAGTTTCTCATTCTCAAATGCTCTGGAACTGTGTGTGAAAATGTTCAACGAGTATATAAGCGAGCTCTGTCTCTCAAGACAGTCTCACAAAGTGAGTACCAGAATGAGTTTCTGCTGCTACAAAAATTGCCGTTTTCCGAGCGAATTTATGACAAGTGTAGTGACTAGAAGTGAGAGCTGTTACTGCAAGGGATTATAGAAGTCCTGTGTTTGACTCCCTAGCGAGTGAGAAGAGGCTAAGTTGTGAAGTATGACATAAACAAAATTTGGAAAGATTGAGTCAGACTGAAAAATTCAATGCCATAGCCGAGATTTGAACCACGGATCTTCTGGTTGCCGTCCAGCCGCTCTAACCCTTGAGCTACTATGGCCAACGTGCCGATATGATATTAAATTCTCCAACTTACTCGTGTTTTTTCTGGTAAATCGTGGTTCAAATCCCGGCTATGGCATTGAATTTTTCAGTCTGACTCAATGTTTCCATACTTTAGCCTACACACGGCTAGTGTGAAAGAACAATTAATTTTCATAAACAAAATTCTCAGCGAAAGTTGAACTAGATTAGTAATGACAGCGAAAGCTGAGTTGGGAAACTATATTCTGAAATTGCACCTTCGTGAGCTATATTCCAATTGATGGGGCTGTCAGTTTATGTTGTTATGTTGTTATTTCTAACCTTTTAAGTCAAGAGTGGACCCAATAATTCCTCTGGAGTACGTAATATTTGTACCACACTGATCGAAATTCCTTCCACACAGCCCTTTTGGAAGCTTTATGTGAGTATTCAGAGTAAATTTCGTGAGTATTTGTGTAAATTAATTTTTGAAATAACAACTAATATCTCGATGCTACAGGACCAGGTTTTCTTGCAAACTACTTTTTTTTATTTCTTCCACCTATAACAGCCTTTAACTATAATGGTCATATTGGCGGCCGTTCTCCTTTGGAGACATATAGAAGGTGTTAACTCGTATTCCTAGGGCTTTTTAATCATTAGATCACGCACACATTCACACTCTCATTCATACTTCCAGACTCTGTGGAAGATGAGGAATTATCTTAGTCGGGAATCGAACCCCGGGACCCCTAGCACGGCAGGCAGGTGGTCTACCGACTGAGCTGCGGGGGCCAGCCACAAACTATGTTGTGTAAACATTTGGAAATATGATTCATAAATATAAAAGTAATGATTTTTAATTTTATTTTAATAATAGACCATCAATAATTAATTATATAAAACTGTGATGATTCTATACCTATGTGTAAATTAAATGGTAAACCGGGGATACGGTTTTCTCCGGTTATTCTAACTCGGCTACCATGGCAACTTAATGTCAACTGACTGGCGTTTTCCTGGGTGAACAAGCAGCTCATAAAATACGCGTTTCTTTATTTGCCTGACCGCGGATCGCAAGTATGAGTGCCCGGTGCACCGCGGGTTTTGTCGTTCTAAAACTACCGCGTTACTTACGAATGAGGTAAGCAGTTATTGGTTTTAACCAAATTTTTGCGCCCTACTTGAATAAAAAAGTTTTAAGATATTCGCTTCACACTTCCTGAAGCACAATATATGAATTTCACTGCACTTAAAACCCAAATAAGGGATTGATGCCTTAACTAACCAGAAGTTCTGTATTTTTCAAGTGAAGAATTTATTTTTCCACTGAAACTTAGACTAAGTTAATTCAGTTACGACCATTAAGTGTAGCCCTTTATGTTTATAAACCTGAGGTTATTCTGCTGTTGGAAACCACAAGCCTGTCACACAGTGATGCCTTAACGATGTATCCAGAAAATAAATTCCTCTATCGCAGGAAGTTACATATTCGTTTAAGCTATAGAAGATTCTTCAACGTTATTATGGTTTTGAAAATTGAAAGCAAAATTATCCCCAGAACCTTCTGCATTAAAACCTATACTTTACGCTCCAATGACGTCACATTCCACTGAAAGAACCTTTTCTTCTTACAAGAATGAAAATGAAATGTGTAGTGTTTAACGCCCGCTTTTACTACATACGGTACCGCAGGCGGTGACACTGATGATACATGAAATGAAGATGGAGCATCGGTGGAATGAGATGGTGGGGGAAACCGGAGATCCCGGAGAAAACCCGCCCCAGCGCCGTGTTGTCCATCACAAATCTCACTTTGCGGTCGCCTGGGATCGAATCCTGGCCGCCTTGGTGAGAGCCAAGCGGTCTAACCACTGAACCACGGCGCGGCCTCCTCTTACAAGAATGAATTACATGATAGTAGAAAATTGTTTACATCTGAAAATATGGACGCACATTTATCACAAGATAAATAAATGAATAACTTTCAAACAACAGAAAATTCGATTCTCCGTGTGTTTTTGGTGGAACGCCGTTAGTAAAGTAAATTTTAGTGAAAAATATTGATAAATAAATCTCGCAAAATAAAGAGAAACTTAAAAAATTCGACCAATGAAGCAAGATATAAAAGAAAATAATGAAATAAAGGCATATATAAACAGTTTAATCACATAAGAACCCTAAAATGAAAGATATATTCCAGCTGAACATCCGGGCCAACTTTAAGTCATATCGGACAATGAATGAAATTGGTGAAATGATGCTCAAATGAGCCCGGGGTCCCTGGAGCTTAGCAACCTGACATTTGTCTCACAGGATAAGGGAAAATCCCGGAAAAAATTGTATACAGGTAACTCACCCTGACCGAGAATCGAACTCGGGACCTCTTGAACGTGAGGCAGACACGCAACCACGTATGCCACCGAGGCGGGCAATGGTGACATGTATTATGACTACCAACGTAATGTTTAAAATGGTGCCTATCTGTAGTGAGGTATTCTTGACATTGTACGTCGTCACGTGGCTGTAATTCAAGGACTATAATCATTCTCTAGGGTTACAATGTTAAAACTTTAGTAGCTGTATGAACAGAGGGTTTTGAAGGCCTTACTTTCTGCTACAGAACGCCTTAGACACCACTTTGAATAATATTCGAATAATGCACCAATTTGCCTAATTTATTCTGTATTAGAACGTTTATTTTTTGAATTATTAAGTTAATTGATCCAACTGTCCTAAATTTACTAACTAGAAATCTTATAGTATCCCTATTTGGAATTGAAATACCAGGAAATTTCTTCTGAAACAGTCTAAATAATGTAACTTCGTGCGTTCGTAGAATTAAAAGGCCGAGTTGCAGAAATTAAAACTCCCCTTTATTTCCGTAGCAATACACTGTTCAATTCTCACGTAAAAACATTAAATCACATATACACAGTCTTCCAAGGTCGATGACAATAACAAGTGACAGCAGATTAGCTCTCGTTACAGTAACACTTCCAGCTGTCTCTCCGCCACAACTAACTGACTCATCACTAGCCATGGCTTCTTTTTATACACCTAATCGATCGTTCTAGACTGTTCTCGACTTTACTCTAAAATGTCAATAGATAAAACACGAATGTACTAGAATGTAGCTATATCTGTGCCGGCAAGTCTTTCACCTCTGTGATAAACTATCCATCTCTTGTTTATCGGCGCTATCGTTATTTGTTTATGCAAGCTCCATACTGCTCGCCTATCAGTTCCTTTTGTGTGCGCTAGCCGCCTTATCGCGATCGGGTTCGTGACACTGCTCCCTCCTCAAGGCTGGTCACCCCAAACAGCTCCATCGTAGTGGGCCAGACGATCCAGATGTACCACCAACATCTTCCCTCGGGGCATCTTCTGGATGCGGTAGACCACGTCGTTAATCCTCTTCACCACCCGGTACGGTCCTTGTCACGGCTGTTGAATTTTTTCGATAGTTCGGTGTTCTGCCATAAAAACACCACACACTCACTCACTCCTGAAGTACCGGCGTGCACTTCCTCCAAGACCTACGAGACCTTACTTCGGGGAAGTACCAATTATATTTTTACGAAAGTATCGTGCATAAAAATTCTTTTTTCAGACATGATTATTTTGGGCGGTACAGTAAAACCTGTCTAAAATGTTACGCGATCATTTCGGCATTTACTTTCCGTTTATAGGTTTCCATCTTACATAGGGTTGTGTTTCATTACAAGGAAATTATATTATTTGTAATTTACGTCCTCCAACGTTAAGTCATATCAGACGATCAATGAAATGATTGAAATGACGCTCAAATGTGTCCAGGGTCCATAGAGCTCAGAGTTACCCGACATTCGTCTTTCAGGTAAGGGAAAACCTCGGAAAAAATACCTTATTCAGGTAACTTACCCTGACCGAAATTCGAACTCGGGACCTCTTGAATGTGAGGCAGACACACTACCATCTATGCTACTGAGGCGGGCATACAAGCTATAGTCGCACAAGTTTACAGGAGGAAGCGTGCTGGGCCCACAACCCAGAGTTCCGTGGATCGTAACCACGCTCTACTACCAATTTGTACCGTTTCCTGGGATGACTTAAAACGTAGAAGCGTTAAATTACCAGAGTTCCGTATAGGATGGCTAAGGAATGGCACAAAGTATTTCAAAATTAGATATTTTTAACGATACCTTTGTACTCTTAAAATTTCAAATATAACAATATGCAATTTCTCTTATCTTCAAATCTTTAGCAACATGTCAATTAATTATCATTGCCACTGGTTATATATTATTATTTCTTTAACTGCATTGAAAGTCTTTAGGGTTTCTTTTGTTTTTTTAAAGTGCACTAACTCCACGAAATTTGTCT
The DNA here is from genome assembly GCA_030765055.1 of Mantis religiosa. Lineage (NCBI taxonomy): Eukaryota > Metazoa > Arthropoda > Insecta > Mantodea > Mantidae > Mantis > Mantis religiosa. The sequence continues at coordinate 29,251,684 of CM060954.1, forward strand.
TAATTGACGCGAGAAACAGGGAAAAATTTGGAATAGAAATTTGTAAGGTTTATCCAGAACTTACATAATGAAGAGAAGCCAAACAATGTTGTACCCAATGTTCCTACGTACGGAGCGACGAAGTGCAGATGCGATGTTCAGTGTCCCAGATCCATGTCAGAAGTCCTCTTTCTTGTACTGGAGCCTCCCAGACGAAAAGTCCAGGCCGATCCCCCCGGTGCAGCGTCAAGCAATTCTCCAAGCTTTTGGCTCCCTCTACAGGCGAAAGTAGCGCTTCCTAGCGCTCAGCAACGGAACTCGTAAGAGACTAGATGTAACTAGGCAGCATGGCTGGTAGTCTAACGAGCCGGAGATCACCAATATAGCTCAGGAGCTGGGGGGGGAGGGGAGTAGTAGTTAGCACGAAGTAGATGAGTCTTCAGAAGTGATCAGGTGCAATGATCAGGTGCAAGTGAAGGAATAATATAGAATTATATGTAAATAAGAATAGACTGATATGTATTATGTACTATATTTTCAACTTACCTTACATACAATAATTTTATTGTAGTTTATCATCAAGTTTCTCTGTCGATTTTCAATTTTCCCTTTCCAATCTGCAACTTGTTGCATATCAACATCATTTGCTTGACCACAAATCCATTGGAAGCTCTGAAATTGTCTTTGCCTGATTTTCTTGCTGCCTTTAAAGCAATGGTCCAGAAATGGGAATTCCTATAGCACTCGAACACAGCACGATTTAGCTAATCATACTCTGTAGATTTTGTGATGAATTTTACATGCCCTGTTCCCTTTAACCACTCGTCTTTATTTTTTTTCAAAATCTAAAAAAAAAAAAAAAAAAAAAAAAAAAAAAAAAAAAAAAAAAAAAAAAAAAACTGAGTTTTCTCCACTTTAAGCAACACAGCTAATGCTTTAACTGGGCGTTTGTGGATTTAATTTTTCCTCGAGTAATGCTGGGAAAGTCTTATGTTTAGAACTCATTTTATACTATTTGTATAAATACAAACTATGTTTTTAAAAATCACCAAAGTTTACAGTTTTCTTCAACTCGTACTTCATCACTTGTAAGAACGACAATGCAAAACAGTTGCACTCTTACCATGTGTGGTGGAAGAGAGTTGAGAGAGAGGTAATGGTTTGTTTTCCCTTTTTCTCGAAGGATTACAGTTTATAACTATATGGTTTATGAAACTTCAGCACATGTACAGTTGCCCACCTTGGTAGCGTGTGTGCCTCACGCTCAAGAGGTTCCGAGTTCAAATCTCGGTCAGATTGAGTTACCTGGATAAGTTTTTCTGGGGTTTTTGCTTACCTTTAAAGACGAATGTCGAGTAACTTAAGCTCTATGGACCTCGGGCTCATTTGAGCATAATTTCATCGTCCGATATGACTTGACGTTGGAGGACGTAAATTATATAAAAAGTACAGTTGCCCTAAACATTATTGCACTTTTTAAAATTCGCACGTTGTAACCCATTACACATAAAGTGGAAGGTTTTAATCATGTTTTCTACGCAAACAGTTCCCGAAAAATATTTTTGTTCATCTGTTAGGCCGTTTTCCCTTAGAGTGTAATTTTGCATGGGAAATAGCTCCATTCTGAAATTTATTTTCCGTTTTTGGAGGTTTCCGGCATATAGGGGTTTCGTTGTAGGCAAGTTTTACTGTATTTTATTGGAATAATAAGAATAATCCTTTGTGATCCACACATAATCAGATGTTTTAATGAATATTCACCTTTTATATGCACAACTCTAATCTTAGTGCTTGAACTGAATGCAAAAGCGATTGTGGTTGATAACGTAGGGTCATTCACTGCTAATGCGCTGCCGAGAAGTATGGAGATCACTACGAAAGCGTAGTACTTTAAACCTCGGGCTTCGTAGTTGAAGTAATAACTATTAGCTCAATTGATTAGTTGTGTATAGTTTATCTGAGACTTATTTAATAGTTATACTGCAGAATAAAAATGTGTAATAATTAACTGATTAGAAATTAGTGACCAGGAAGGAAAATTCAGAATAATATTATAGTTCAAATTTCATGGGAGTGGCAGTAATATGTTTTCGCTTTCTGCTCGTGACAAAACAGCAAGCGTCGTCCTGATGGTGTTTTGTTTCATTGCTTTGTGACTTTCTAAGGAATGTGTATACGCATTTCAGTAAAACTTTGCTTAATAAACGTTTATACAAACATAAAAATCGCCTTCATTAATTGGTGGAAGTATTTAAGTCGTTATAATTTTAATGCTAATGAATTTGTGCAGCTTACACCCATTATAACCTGTACTTGTTATATTTAATTTAATTGATTAATTTTTTGTGGAAATTTGTGTTACTTTTAAAGAATTCCACTTACATTTAAGTGTATTGTAACATACCTATGTACCTTACACAGCATTTTGGTAGTCTTATGACAAGTTAGTGAAAGAAAATTGTGAACATTTATTCATTTATCAAAGAAAATTGTATTATATTACTGAAATTACTGACTGATAATAGTAATAATTTTAAAAGAAATTATAGATGGATAAATAATTACAATAAATACCCTTCTGTGTTGAAATAAAAGCAGAATATAAGAAGCACATGTTGCGATTTTCAAAGAAACTACTGTAAGTCAAAATAGCTAAGGCAGTTTCAGTATTTATAACTTAGTATTTTCAAAAATCACACATGTCTTGTGAACTTCTACAAATTAGACATGACTTTTTTTATTAATTTGCGTCCTTCAACTTAAGTCATATCGTATGATGAATAAAATGATGTTCAAATGAGTCCGGGGTCCATGAAGCTTAGAGCTACCTGACATTCATCTATCAGGATAAGGAAAACCCCCGGAAAAACCTTGTTGAGGTAATTCACCCTGACCGAGATTCGAACTCGGGACCTCTTGAACGTGAGGTAGATACGCTACCATCTAGCTACCGAGGCGGGCAGACAGGAAAAGCAATCCTTAGTCACAGAGAGCGTTATTGTCGTAAACACAAGAACAATAATAAAAGTAGGCATCAATTCATTATATTTAAGCCCGCCTTATCCTGAAAGACGAATGTCCAGTAACTCTAAGCTCTATGGACCCCGGGCTCATTTGGGCATCATATCATCCATTTGATTCATCGTCCGATATGACAACGTTGGAGGACTAAATTACAACAAAAAAGTATTTAATTTATAAAATATTCCGGTCGTTGGAAACTTTTGGGACATTCATGTACTTTCTTAGCAAACTTTTCTTGAACAGGTTTTGCAGCACATTATGCAATTATATATAAGTTTATTAATATGAGAAATATATGTGAAATTTACTTTTTCAATATATTCTAAAGTAAAGAGAATAACTTCCGAAGAAGAGTTATGTGCGGATTTGTAAATTTTAAGCACTAAAATTCAAAAGATTATTTAGTTGGTGAAATTTTGCCTAATAAAACTGCAATGGGGCACGTTTTTGGTACCTAATTCCTAGTCATGTGAAAGAAACATACCTAATCCATAAACTGTAAATTTCTTGGCAATTGAAGACAATTCAATAATGTTTTATTTACTTCTATGAGATACTTTCGAAATAAGACACCTAGATAACGTACAGATGATCGAAAAATGTGTTTCAAATTCTACTAAAAAAGGCAATTGTGAGCATGGAGGCTGTTTAAATACTACAGTCCCTATTCTAGAAGCGTATTAGGTTAATTTTTTATTTATTAAATTGACATTGTTAGGAAACAAAGTGCACTTTGTAAATTTTCATAACTGTTTATGTAGTTATTTATACTTTTGTTTGGGAAACATTCATTTTACTTACATTTCACCACCACAGCCTTCTTATTATTATTATTCCTAAGTAATCAAAACAAACCAGATTGATCTGATTCGCTTATATTGTCACAATTTCACCTGACTTTCCCTATATAGCGTTTTTCTTTGAATTACCTTTCTGTTACTATTTCTTCTAGAACTCAGTAAATCTATCTAGATTACGTAAATGTTATATTGTTGCGTATAAGGTCTGAATAAGATTTGGAAAATATTTTAATTATTGGAAGTTCACATTTCATTTCGTGGGAAGCTCCAGGCTTAAGCAGGAATTAAGTTGAGACAGGTTACGTGTCTCAGTGATCAGAGTAAGCAGTGGTATTGACCTGCTAGCTCATATTTTTTGTTAAATCGACAGAAAAATTAAAAAGAGTCATTCTTGGATTGCACAAGATTGCACCATAGGATGTAAACCCTCTGTGAGGGGTCGTATGATAGCAGACATTTTGGAAGTCAGTTCTATTTAAACGATTACAGCCAGTAAGGAAGGGTTAGTCAGTTATCAGTTAATCAGTCAGGTAGTTGGTTAGTTGGAAGGTTGGATGCTGCTACTTTAGTCTCATCATAGAACCTTGTTAATATTTCTACAAAACTTAACTCATCAAAGTAAACCAGCAACCTCTTGTTCAGAATTCTACGCTACTCTACATAAAAGGAAATATTTATTATGTATTAATTGATTCAATGTTTGTCTTGATTGCACCCTTTATCTCTTCAAGATAAAGGAGAGCTTTGTTTTATATGACTTCCCCAATCTTTAAAATATATTTGACAATGTTATGGAGAACCCATCACTTTAATTTAACCCTACTCATGTCCCTACCCTTTGACCTGTTTAGCTCTAACATCTGCTCCCTTATCCTTTCTACACCCCCAGTTGTTGATTAGGTTTGTAAGGCCTTCAGCCCCCTTACAATCCTCATTTGCAACAATATCTACTCGTTTCTAAAACCTTTTTTTTTATTCTTACCAGTATAATCGTGTTTCCCAGTAGTCGCGTAATTCAAGAATTTGCCCTTTTGTCACTACATTCTATTGCCATATTTTCAGAGCCATAAGTTAACCCCCGAATTTGCAGTTGTGTGCCTCTTAATTAACCAGCATTTGAAGCCATTTTTTCTGAAGAAAAAATTAAATACTTGAGTTGCAATTTTCCAATGCTTGAAACCAAATTTCAAACTATACAACATTAATAGATTTGTAAATAAAATATATTGACGAATACCTTTTCACCATTTTTATTTCACAGAAAATTTTCAGCGATCATTTTTCTTTACCTGATGGAGTAACTGTAAGTTACTGAGAGGAGTTTCAAGTAGCAAGCACTGAAAAAAAATTGAGAAAATGGGAAATGTATTTAAGACTTCCAAACAGTTTAAGTCATTTTAGTGTCTACATCGCTGTGTAATCGTGCTTCTTAAACTGCTAAAATTGTTTACTCCAACAAATCTATTATTTTTTATAATTTTGGATAGATTTTCTCAAGTTAGATACTACAAAACTGGTATGTGTCAACGAAAATTGACAGCAATATGAAATTATAGGAACCTGCTCATTTTTGACTACTCCACTGTGACCCTATTTGTCGCTAATGTTAAGGCTTCGTTATTAAGATTCAGAAGTTGAGGAAAAATCGTTTTATTTTTAAGTATCTGAGGACGAGATCGTTCGTCCCTTTTCGGTTTCTGGACCTATTTTATTCCTTTCTAAAGGTATTAACAGTTTTTTTATATGCTTTCTTTCGACTACTCTTTTATTACTCTTGCTCAGTTCCAACAGATTACAGCGATTTATACAGATTAAAGCAAGAATTTAAAAAATATGGCATATTTAAATTGTTTCTCTCTTTATGTCGCCTACCACCAGAAATTTTTCAGTAAAAATGTTTGACTCTATCAAATATTAACAACTGAGTGCTACATTATAAATAAATGAATTAATATATTAATTTATAACTGTGTTATAAATGTATGAATAATTTTCTTTATGTCACTTTACTGTCATCTCGTAACCACAGTCTAAATAATTACGTCTTCAAACTTGTTCAAACATTTTACTGTTTTTTTTTTTTTTTTTTTTAAACTTTTAGACTTCATTTTCTCCCTTGTATGATTATACTAGGTTTCTAATTGACAATTTTGAGTTAAATGCGAACGTGAGACTGTGATAATGAGGCTCTGGAGCCTCTGCTATCTGCAGACACAACCACAAAAACCCTTTTATTGTAAATGAATACTCCTGATTTGTGAAGTACGTGATGCACTTTGTGTTTTAATAGACTTGCATAGTTTAATTGTTAATTTCATAGTAAAAATAAATTTTAATTTTATGAAAATGTCTTGTAAAATAATTAAAACTGATGTAGATAAAAGTCAAGAATACGTATTTAAAATCAATCGGAACCTTGCCTTACTGGAAATAATATTCATGCGGATTTATCACTATTGGACTTTGACCTGATTCATGACCTCTGTCACTTAGCTGTGCCATTTGTATTAAGATGCCTCTCTAGGAACTTTGTTTCCTTCCTGTTCTCTCACACATTAATATTTAAAAAAGTCGTTTAGATGTATTGAATGAATGTTAGTGGCAATGTTAGTACCAACTTATGCAGGGAAGTGATGTGTCACCATCTTGCATTCCTCAATGGGAATATTGGCTTTCCTGGTTATGACCGCTGCCTATCGCAGGTCTCCACTTTCCATGATGCTGACTGAGCACCGGTCCTATACCAAAAAAATTGAAGAACGTTTAACTTTTATTTCATTTCCATCTTCTCAATTATTATATAATTTATTTTATACCTGGACGTATTCCTGGACGAAAATCAGAGCTCTGCTTCCTGCTCATTGTGCCAAAGGACAGGATTGTGTAATAAAAATTATTAATAACTCCAAAACTATGAAGACACGAAGCCAATACTATAAATGTTGATTTAACTTACTTTTTTACGATTTTTGTGTGTAATTACTACTTCGACTAATGTTACTATTTCACTTTTTACAAAAATGTACTTTCTTTACCTTTTGCTTAATTATGGTATAGAACATGCATTTGAAACCACTTGTACCTCTCTAGCTGTAAAGCGTCTAGTTTTATAATATATTTAAAATTACCACATTACATTTTTATTAATGTTTAGAAAATCACAATGTATATTTTGAGTAGGAAATAGTTTTGCAATTATTTTTTAAATTTTATTTTTACTAGCGAATTTGTAAAGATTTAAGTATTAATTAGGATGTGATTTTTAAATTAAGTTTTTAAATCTGAATTCTCAATAATTTGGGGAGAAAAATTTAAAGTTTCATTACCTAATCCATTTGCAGACATATTTATTGATTTTGGATTGACATAATAGTGGTGGTCCATGAATATCGGATGAAATTGTTAAATCATTATTTGGGTACCTACGAATATCTCAAAATAAATTTGAGAACGTCTTGTAGTCTTGAATCAGTTAGGACTTTATGTATGCAAGTGTTGACTTACTTCTGTACAAAATTATATACAATGCGATCCATATAAATCTGAACCATTTCAATAGGTCATACAACTTTGGTAGAATATAATAAACAATTGGGATGTTACATTACACTATTTACATCTCAGAGAAAATGTTGGAATTGTCCTCCACAAACTGTATACTGTAGATACTGAAGTTATATGGCTATCTTCAAGACATTTGTGGAGCAGCTGGATGATATCGAAGTGAGAGAAGGTTATTTCCAACAAGATAGAGCAACGTGTCATATATCTAATGGCACCATGGAAATAGTAACCAGTTTCTTTGATAATCGAATAATCTCGAAAGGTCTGTGGCCCCCAGATCCCCTAACCTAACCTCACCGGATTTTTTGTTGTGGGGGGGGGTGTCTAAAAATAGAGTTACAAGAATATGCCAGGGACAATTGATGTTCACAAGGAATCCATTCAAACCGAAATAAGTAACATTGGCAAGGATACTCTCCGTAAAACTTCAGAGAATATGGTGAGACGAGTACAAACATGTATAGATGCTGGTGTAGGACACTTCCAACATTTTCTGTGAGATGTAAATAGTGTAATTTAATCTCCGAATTGTGTATTATATTCTCCCAGAGTTGCACGTGTTTCCTATTATTGCTTCAAAAGTTATGGGCTATTGAAATGGTTCAGGTTTATATGGATCGCACTGTACATTTTAAAGAAAAGTAAGTATGGTATAAAAATTAATAAACTTGGTTTATATTGATAGAGAAGGACTGCTTTTATGCGTATGTTAGTGTGTAATGAAGCACGCCATTTATTCTGGCAATTTAGCATAGGTTAGGTTACATAGGCGAGCACAAAATGAAACTTACGTACATTTTTTCAAATATTAATCTTCTTATTCGAATCTGAAATACTATTTTACTCTATAACTTGCTAAATTCTAAGAATACTTATGATTTTCTAATTTTAAGGTCTTTGCATTCATGCGTATTTGCAATTCTCTGTCATTTTTTAATTTATTAGTTCTAAAAACCGGATCCCAAACACGACCATTGACGTTCCCTGTCAGAATTGCCACTCGTTAAACTTAACAAATTAAATTACTCGTATCTATTGCAATTACTTTTTTTTTTTTTTGTCATTTTACATCCTCCAACGTTAACTCATATCCGACGGTGAATGAAATGGGTGAAATGATGCTCAAATGTGTGTAGGGTCCATGCAGCTTAGAGCTACCCGACATTCGTCTGTAAGGATAAGGGAAAACCCCGGAAAAACCCTATCCAGGTAACTCACCCTGACCGAGATTCGAACTCGGGACCTCTTGAACGTGAGGCAGACACGCTGCCACCACGCTACCGAAGCGGGCAATTATGCATTAATACTTTATGAAGTCATTAATTTTACTAGTCTATAGTTCTGTATCAAAATATTTATATATTATAAACCAACTATATACTATTGTAATTATAGATGACACTAGTCGCCAAAAGTTGCCGAATTTGCTCTGAATTTATGTTTTCTGTTTTACTGAAAAACGGAGTGATTTTAGAAGCATTTGTCTGCACATAACTGGAAGTTGTAGTTGGCATGACGTCGATTACCTGCGAAGTTGTATGCTGCACTTTGAACTCTGCTGAAGAACTGCTACAAGACGTCTGTCGTTGAGTAACAGGTTCTTGTTCGTTGCTTGTATCCAGCGAGCTCCTCCAACTGGCAAAATATCCTTCTGCTGGTTCTTGAAGTAATTTATTTTATTATAATTTTTGTAAGGAGAAATGGATGTTTGTATGGAAATAAAATAAAGGAATGGCAAATGTAAAAGGTAAATGAATGAGCATGAGAATTTATGTGCATGTTTTGCTGACCAGATCACGAAGATTTGGCTCTGCATTACGAGCTTTTTTGTTATTAGTTCTCTAGCAATTGAACATGACATATTGCTGGAGACTATGTCATTTGTACTATCGATTTATTTAAATCCTCCTGGTCAGGTCAGTCAATGTTGCTCATATTAGGGAAGGCCTAGAGGAATACTCTGATTTTTATGAAACTTATTTTTATATGTTCATTTGTTTGTCGTCTTGTTTTGCTTAGTGAAGATCGAAGGATGTTCTGAAAGGAAAGGAATTCAGGATTTGGTTTGGTGTTCAAGGCTGGAGTGACTTTCCTTGTATTATTACTCCTTGTGAGTGATCCTGTGTTCTTTTTTTCAAGGGTTGTGTAAGTTCAAAGTAATAATGCTGATTTTCGTGATCATGGAAAAATGCATGAAGATATATGCACAGCTTTTTATTACTGTATTCATCAAAAAAACACATCCGTTCCAACAATGCTCTCCACGTCATGTTTTCTTTGTAGACGAACACAAACTTTTTTTTTTTTTTATCTTTTTCAAAAACGTTTAGTAGTACATGGAATGATGTTTGCTTTAAAACTAGTTGTACACAGAACAGTTTAAACTTCTATATAACAACATGTATGGACAACGACACGCCGTGAATGAAAGAAAAGAAACAAAAGAAGAAGTAAATTTAATTTGTTTTGTGCGTCAACCTTGGAACACACGAGTCTGCAGTGAACATGCATATGTTAACTCAAAACCCACTCATTTTATGGAGTTACTATACATAGGAAAAGATTTGTACGTATTTTCGTCATTATATTGTTGTGGCACAAAATTTCTTTTGTGTCAAGTGTTTCTTCTTTCCTTTTTGTAACAATTTTACTGAGTTTAACAGGGTACGTGAAAGAAAAAACTGACAAGGTGATATTTTATACACATATGTGCTGGGTTGGAACCACTTTTAGATATCTTTTTTTATTTCAAAATTTATGAAAATAAAGCTACTACTTTTAAAAAATTTTAAATCTACGAGTTTTACCAAAGACTTTGTTTTTATTTTCCCTGCAGTACGTTTCACTTCTTTCCCTTATTTGCATATACTTTCAAAGAATTATTTACTCTTTAGAAAATCTTGGCTGTATAAGATATGAAATACAATTAGCAATATTTACTAAATGTTACATACTACAAAGACTCATCTAATTATATTTTATCTTGACACTATTCGATGCATTAAAGGGCTTTACAACAGCCCAAAGTCCATAAGCTGTACAATTTCGATTCCAAGCCCAGCACATTTTATCAAGCAGCTTTGAGCTTTTTTTTAGAAAGTTTTTTTTTAGTACTTTTATTTTGTACTTCACAATAGCCGTCTCGGACAAACAGATTTGTTAATCTGATACTGCGATAGGGCTTGCAATTTTTTTTAAATATATAAAGTCAGCACCAATAGTTATTAGTACATATTTACAAAGGACATGAGTCACTATACAAGCTTGACATTTTTTTTGAAAAGCTTTATCGTTCTCTAAAGGATGGAATTATGAAATAGAACTAATAAAGTTTTCGTCTCAACAGCAAAACTTAAAGATGGCGTTTGCTCCTGAATTGATGCGTGCAACTGAAGCCAGCGTGTAGTGTGTATATATAACAATGATGCATGGAGGGGATTTGATGTCAAATAAAACCCACTCAATAGTTCTTATTATTATAATCATGTATTCCTACAAACTAGAGTAAATGCTATACCATTGATATATTGGTTTCTTACATGCATGACACATGAAACCTCTGTAAATACAATGTTTTAAATAAGAACCAATAAATTAAATATGCAAATACTTCTGTAATAATACCAGTAAACGGAATTATCTTGTATTTCTCAGCATAACAATCTTAATAACTTGAATTTGCGTTTAGGGTCCTTCAAAACTTATAATTTTAAAAAAGGAAACTGGAGTGGAAACTATACGTATTGTTTTGGTGGGGCGAGAATGGTCTATTTAGGGCCCTTTTGTTTTTTTTTCTAAAAAAATTAACATTTTTGAAGGCACTTTAGATCGGACGAGGTGGCCCTTGTTGTGTTTGTTTGAGTGGATGCCTAGAGCGTGTGCATTTTGTTTTAAATCTGTTATTCTTCAGAGTTTTGGTTTAGTTGCCTTCAGACTATTGCGAGTGCGGTACTGTAATGTGTTCCGAGTCCAAAAAAGCTATTTTAAAATTGAGAACACTACGCAGCGTTTCCACTCCTGTCCCCCAGATAAAAGAGAACTTCACAGGACACGATGACGTCACATGCTCCGTTTGATATACAACTCAACCTTCAAACAGGGCATCACAAACTTAAAAATGTACAATAGCTCCAGTTGTTTACAGCAGTTTTTACAAACAATTGATTGACGCATCGTTTTAACATTTGACAAAAACTAACATGTGATCAAAGCAAAAAGAAAACACACTTTACCCAATCAATGCATTGGGTCGAACCTGTGTTGACCCAACATAGAATTGAAGGAGGTACCCCATAACGCCAAAGGTTTACCAACAGTTTGACATATACTACATCTCACACTCAAAAGAATGACTATTTTGTGTATTGGACTAGAAGATTCTGAAACAGCCTGTTTATATAACGAACGTACAAACGATGAGAGATACCCTTGGGGCAGTTGCCAGTGATAATCATATTAGTTGCTAGAGTAGAAACATAACCACGGTTATGACCAAAAATGTTTATTCCAGACACGTGAGAATTGTTTTTCTTCTACAGCAAATCATCACACTAGGTATTTTTAAGAAAATAGAATTTAAGGCAGATTTTGGTAAAAATTACACACAATTTCATTTTGCTTAATTTTTTTTATCATAAAGATAAGGCGCGAAGGTGCTTCAACTAAGCTTGTACTTTCCGTGACAGGATTTTAACAGGGTTCCTAAACATTGCCAAGACCTTATTTTTTTATTTTATTGAGGAAATGAAAACTGTATCGTAACGCAAGCAGGAAAAACACGCCAAATTGGTTTTCTTTTGACCTAAGTATTGCTACACTTAAGGGACGTGGGAGGGGGGAAGGGATTGGAGAGGGGTAGTTTTGTAAAAAAATAACAGCACCCTTAAAAAAATAGATGAAGGGAGGGTAATATTCCAAATGGCCGTGTGCACGATTAAAACCGAAAAAATGCATCATGTAGATTGAGTGACTTAAAAGCAACCTGGATGATGACAAACCGAAAACATTGCTGTCAGAGCTTATTTATATCGTAGTGAAATGTATGTGAAAACCAATAGAAAAACATTCCTCACCGCACCACCACCTAGATAAGGGTATGCTCCCTGTCAAAAGCTACAACAACCATGGGGGGAACGGTAAAATCTACAGGGTAACAATCACATAGCAGGAGTCAACAATGTCAGTTCTATGGAAAGAATAAACAAAACTTAAATCCAGTAGATGCACTGGCAACGTTTGTTTCAAAAGCGTTCAATACAGCAGTGTTTATGATGGGGGGCATTAGGTGGTTTGTAGGGCCCGTCTGCCCTTTCTGGGGGGAGTAGTCGGATTGTCCAAGGGAGTGAGTGAGTTAGTGGTGGGCGTTTTGTTCTCAGTGAACTCTGCTTGCTATTTTACTTTTATCTTATTGTTGTTGACGACGACGATGATGGAGCTTTCAAAGAAACAAAGGAGTAGCGATACTGCAAGCCTCGTCTTGGCTGTACAATCTTTGTTAAGTTGATTATTAGTTAGTATTATTACATTATGTGTGTATGTGTGTGTGAGACAAGATTTGATTTCCTTCTGCTTGCTGCTGACAAAGAGATATCAGTTTATTTGTTTTAAATGATGACTAGATACCAAAACTGTTGAGCCACCCATTTTTTTAATGTAAACATTTTGGTGAACCCAACAATCCGGAACTTAAAGGACACTTTGGTTTTTGCTTCATCTCCTCCTCCTTTGTCACCATCTTAGGTTACATTCACCTCCACATCTAGTATCTGATAATTTTATTTATATAACTTATATATATTTTTTTATCCCTATCTCTCTATCAATTAGTTAGTCGAAGCGTTGGCAGTACGGCACGTTTTTTTCCAGACCTGAGTTTCACTGCCACGCGGACTGAGGGGGGTTGGGGTCCAAACGAGATATGAACCAAAGATTAACAGGAGCAGCTCCAATGTGCCTGTTCTGTAAACTGTATTCGCTGTGATTGTGTGAGCCGCCTGCCTTGGCGAGACCAAATATACTATTTTCTATACCTTTTGAAGAAAGTTTAGAAGTCCTGTCTTCACTCACAGCTGATGTCCGTTGACGGTGGCCCCACATTTGAAACACTCGGCTGATATTGGTGACGCGCGCGCACTCTCACCGCACTAGCACTAAAATCTTCTTCTGTTCCTCCCTCATGATTCACACAGTAACACAGTACTTATTTTTATTTTAACATTTTGTGGAAAAAAATTCTCTTTTCTTTAGCATTTTTATACGTTTTACTCAAAAGCAATTATCAAAATTTCTTTAGTGTAAAATTCAATCAAGTATATATATATCACAAAATCAGTTACATTGTCGTTCAACATCAGAAGGCAATTTTTTTTAAATATTTTCACCACTGGATATAAATGTTTTGAGTTTAACCTAAGAGAGACAATAGGGGTTAGTTTATTCTTTTATTTGACTAGGAAACTCACCACAGTAATAATAATAATAGCAATAATAATAATGATAATAATAATGATAACAGTATAGGTTGGGATCTGTCCAGCAACACCAACTTGCACAAAATGTTTTGTCTCGGCGTGATTTGGTCACGCTGAGAATGTGACGGCGTGAGATCATAATGACTTAACCAACTATAAGAATTGTGCCAAGTGGTGCACACTTGCTTTTTATTTTCTTCCCCTTAACTTTAAAATTTTTTTTTGGAAAAGAAATAATATATAATTAACGATCCATTCTTTTTACATTTGCTTGGCTCTCTGCAAAACAATAATTCACGATTTCGAAGTGAACTATTTTAACGGATTATGCTTTGATGCTCTTGAATCAACGACTAGCACACAATTTTTAACAAGCTTCACTTTCCCTCTCTCTCTTTCTCTCTTTCTATTCCTCTCTACAGCGAGTAATCTTTGGTCAAGTACCATTATAATTAGATGTGCATTTTATAAGATTAGCCTTAACTATACTCTTTTTTAAATAAAAATTACATAAACATTATTATTTACATAATAACTGCCCACAATGACAGACATATCTCCAAACATTGCTTGAAAGGCGTTCATCTTCTCAAATGCACATCTTTTGTCAGTGAGGTGGACATTTGCAGGAGTCCTGGGAGCATCAGGCCAGCTGGGTCCCTTTCCCAGGTAGTTCCTGGCCCACAGGCTGTCATTTGAATGGTTATGTACAAAAATACCTTGCCGTTTGATTGCCTGTGGGCACTGTCCGCTCACACAACCACGTTCACACACACCCGCTAAGAGTGCAAGCACCCTATTGCCCAAACCAATTAACAATGAGAACTATGATACAATAAAAAACAGTGTAGAATTGTTTTACATGTCGTGTGGGCAGTCAACAATATAATTTGCCTCAACGAAACAGCTTACAGATGCATCAACGATGGCCATATTCCAGATGCTCGAAACAGGCGATTGTTGGCAAACGAGCCACAGAGGACAGAACTAAACGAAGAAGTATGTGTGCTACACACGGAAGCGTACATTCTTCAGCAGAAAAATAAGTAAATAAAGATGAGGACAGTAGAAAAACGGAAGATCAGTGACGCAAGCAAATATCTTGTTGACGTTGTCTTGTCCATATCACTGTGGAGACCAGGAGGGACCGATGCTGGCATCATCCACTTTTGGCCGACACGCTCTTCTACTCTTGCAGCTATTCTAGTTGCTCCAGGAAGTTGGGCGACTTGAAATATTCCGGGACTGGATCGTCTAGCCGCGAGATAATCTTGTAGATGGACTTTTTCCACGACTGCTCCGTGTCCTTGCCACTCTGGATGGCTTTGAAGAACTCCCGTAACGTCTGCTCCACCACAAACCGGAAATTTGAAGGTACCTGCACACAAGATTGAAAAGAATTCATTAGTTTTAGTTCTGGGAAAGTTAATATTTTTGATAACCTGTTTGAAAATTATTAAAAGTTCATATACAGGTGTTGTGTGTGGGTAGAATCAGACTGAAAAAGCAATGTCTTTTGAACTGTGTTGTAAACACTGAGGTACCATTGCAACTATTTTCTCAGTAAACCTCAAGGAGTTCTCAAATGCATACCACACTGGCGACTTCAAAAGTTCGTACGTAATTTAACATCTAGATTTTATAGTTAATCACAATTTCATTGATTCTTTTCAGTCTTATTCTACACTTCCTGTATCAAAAAATCCAAAATACACAATAATTTTAATGTTGAAATGAAAAATCCGTTTATGGCTAAGCTTATAATTTCATTCACAAGAATCAAAAGCAACTGCAAGATAGCTGTAATTTTCCAAACATATAGGAGTAACGACATCTTGTATGTTTTCAATGCAATTCAGAAATGGTGCCCCAATTCTTGAAGCAACGTTATGTATTGTCAACAAAACAGTGGCACCCTTCTTCGCGCAAACATATCGTGGTTGACTTGTGAAATCATATTGGAGATATCTTATTTGCAAAAATGTAGCATTTAAGAATTAATTTTACCTTACAAACTTTAAAATTAAGAGACAATCACTACACGAATATTACTTCATTCAGCAATTTATACTCCAGAAACCTTGACTCAAATATATGAAGGGTTCGATTGAATTCTGTTATTCAGAGGTGTCACAATTTTCTCGTCTCTGTGCAACTTGGTCCATTTGAGCATTCAGTTTATATATCAATTCATTTACAGGATATTAGCTATGGAAAAGGGAGGAACTTAAAGAATATTCGTGTTTCTTTTGGTGAAAAATATAAAAAAAAAGCTCTAAATTTTGCAAAAATATTAATATTTCGAATTTTCAGGTGTTACATAGTCTAAAAATGTCTGCAATTGTTATAAACTTTATCTTTGAATTAACTCTTTTACATTTATAAAGTTTAGATGTTATTTCTACAAAAATTATTTATTTTAAATTGCTCTAGAAGTCTTCGTTATTAATATCAAGGCCTATCATGACGGAAAAAGCATTCTACACTGAATGAAATTACAGTGTATTTGCAGTTTTATAGGTGCACATGACAGTATCTTTGTGAATATAGCTCTCAACGTCCTTCCATTTGCACAAAATGGTCTAAAAATGCAGGGTAATACGAGAGGGTCGTTAAGAAGTGGCCCAAATCTTATTTGCAGAGACGTCGCTAGCAGTTGCATGTAGTTCGTCAAGTCGCCTAGCGATGGCGACAGTAATCCCACTGCTGAGCTGGTGGGCGTGACGTCATTGTGTACATTTGGAGCTGGATTAATTTGAGCACGTCATTGCCTGCGTAAGGTCAGTTAACACAATCGAGAATGTCAGTGATACCGTCACCATCGGTTTGGTTAACACAGCTATGTGTAATTTGGCAGTTAGCTATAATTCCTCTGCCGTCTGGGATCTGAATTCGAACGTATACGAAAGTTGGTGCATTCTATTCCAAACTGTTAT
This sequence comes from Mantis religiosa, assembly GCA_030765055.1. Taxonomy (NCBI): domain Eukaryota; kingdom Metazoa; phylum Arthropoda; class Insecta; order Mantodea; family Mantidae; genus Mantis; species Mantis religiosa. The sequence continues at coordinate 29,268,457 of CM060954.1, forward strand.
GATATTACACACTGCAACTATGTATTCATATTAGTATGTGTAATGGGCTCTCCGGAAACAAAATATAAAACATTTGTATTGTAATTATGTGTGTATTAAATATAACTGGAAACATAAGAACTGTTCAAATATATAATATTGTTTACCACCTACTTGACATATACGGTTTCACAACTTAGTAAACAAAATCCTGGAATATAATTTTTCGGAGCATTTTTCCTTTAAAGATTAAAATATTCTTTGTTGCCTTTGCTAATTAAAAGCTTTGCGACATTTTCGGTTTCAAAAAAAATGCAATTCTATCTACTAAATTTTTATTTAGATTCTGTGCAGTAAGTACCAAAATATTCTTGAATGACTGTGGTCCGATTAAACTCATACATGCTAACCTCCATAGAGTTTTGATGGATTTTTTTAAAGTTAGGATTAGTGCTTAAGAGTGAATATGTGTGTGGTAAACTAGTGAACATAATGCCAATGGACAGCTCCAATCCTGGTTTCTAGTACTTCGTGAAAAGAAATGAGAGAAGACAGGAAAAGGAAACTATGGGCTAACTATAACAATGTAAATATTTAGACGTTAATTTTAAAAGAGTTTAAACCAAAGACTAGAGACCAATGATTGTAGTATGAAGCCCATAGCTCCCTATGCAATGCAGTCTATTGTTCACAATCATTTTTTATGGGGATTAGTAGTTCTAATTTTACAAAATTTAGCTTATAATTTACAATAGAAACGGCAAAAGACTTCTGCAGTTTGTATGGTATCAACAAACCTCTTGTAATGATGGAACTATTATCGTAGCAGATTAAAAAAAAAAAAAAAAAAAGTTAGGTTAGGTTAATGTTTGGGATGACGTGCAGAGATGATGTAACACGCTCTAAAACCCTTTTATAGCTCGAAATGTTTAAATGGGAAGTACTTTTGGGTTGGTATCATTGAGTTTTAGTCTGGTTAATAGGGAATAACGCCATTTTTAGTTTGTTTACCGCTTACCTATAATAATTAGGGGGTAATGTTCATTCAGTCCGATGAGATTTCATCGGAAGTAAACTTTTGGAACTCCCTGAATATAAAAAAGGCATTTTTAGGGAAAGGTGAGAGAATTAGAGAGAGAGAGAACAACGTAATAACTGAAAGAATTTGTTTACCTTCGCATCTTTCAAGATGTGACACCAAGATTTTGAGTAACATACCCCTTCTATCTCAAAACACCCTTAAAAATCTATTTTCTTTTATTTTCTGAAAAATAACAAACAATTTTAACTAGGATATCACATGATTGATATAATATGACAAAATCTGAATGGCGTTCGTATAATTATTAAACTGTAAGAAATTGACAAAAACTTTAGGAAAAAATGTAGATTTACACAAAATACTTCCTTTCATTCTTTACTGTCAGTTTGATTTTTAAAACACTTTCATTTGTTTTCAAGCAGTGGCACTTTCGTTATTCATTTTTCTTACGGTCTGCATAAAGCTTAGCATTATATAGCCGTCACATAATGACGTGATTTTTAAAAATATGATTAGGAAATGTGTAAATTAGTAATGAAAGTTTAATGTAGATTTGTGAGTAGAAAAAGCTATGTAAATGTATGTAGCGGCACTGTGTCAAACTTTAAGCTCTCAAATATTCAGCTTCAATAACAAACACTGGAGCATGGGGCATTCCTCTGGTACGATTTAATTTATTTATTATTCATCTCCAGATTCTAAAAAAAAAGAATTGCTGGGTTTTAATTGCACTCAAGAGATCCAGATTTAATTCGCAATTAAACATGTGTAAAACATGAGGAGTTGGATCCGTGTTTGGTTATAGGGAAGGGGTTCATTCCCTACTGGAATTGCGTATCGATCTAAACAACTGACATCTACAGAACCAACCAAGGAAGGAAGGAAAGAAAGAAAGAAGGAATGAGGTGGAAGGCTAAAAGTAAGAACTCGGCGCTAGCATGCAGTAATTACTGTGAAAGTACAGGGGAGTTTGTACTGCTTTGCAATCAATCGCCAACCCCTGTCAATAAGTACAACCATCTTCCTGGCTTGACCTTCCAACATCACTGTAAATAACTCACGTTAAATTTTGCGTACCCTTCGTTAATCTCGAACAGAAATTAACAACGTAATTGCATGGAAAGCAATGACATTACAGGGAGAGTAAGTAATTAATTTATCATGCAAGTCAGAAAATACCTACCTAAGAGGCAAGAGGATTATTTTATTCTGGTAAAATTTTGAGATACGGGGGACTACGATAGGCTGTAACCGATACTGAAAACTTAGCTCCCTGATGAATTTACATTCTATTCTCTTTCTATGAACAGAGGGGTGGGGGACAATAATGACTCCTTATTCAAGAAAAGTATGAGTTTTTGAAAACACAAACCAATAATAAGGAATATATCGGAAAATTCTCCTCTAAAGATACATTAGACTTGAGGGAATATACATTTTTTGTATAACAGGATTTTACTATCTCTTACAGATTTTCGGTTATGAAAAAGTCATTAAGAGAACTTTAGAGAAGATTCCTAGAAAATATCTTAGATGTAGATACATTTTTCAGAAAATCAAAGGGAATGGAACATTTTTCATGTTAAATGTCATTTGGAATTGGCAGAATATTTTCTTAATCTTCATGTTATATTCCAGGAAGACAATTTAAATGCCAAGTACAGTGCGATCCATATAAACCTGAACCAATAATAGGACACACGTGCAACCTTGGGAGAATATAATACACAATTGGGAGATTACATTACACTATATACCTCTCAGACAAAATGTTGGAAGTGTCCTCCACGAGCATCTATGAAACGTTGGTCCCATTTTTTTTTTTTTTTTTTTTTTTTTGATATGACTGTAAACACTGAAGTTTATGGGCATCTTCAGGGCATTTTTGGAGCAACTGGATGACATCAAATTGAGAGAAGGTTATTTCTAGCAGGAACAGCGTGCCATACATCTAATGACACCATGGAACTTGTAACTAGTTTCTTTGATAATCGAATAATCTCAAAAGGCCTGTGGCCTCCCAGATCCCCTGATCTAACTTCACTGGATTTTTTCTTGTGGTGTTATCTAAAAATAGCGTACAAGAATAGGCCACGGACAATTGATGTTCTCAAGCAATGCATTCGAACCGAAATAAGTAACATTGTCGAGGATACTCTCCATAAAACTTCAGAGAATATGGTGAGACGAGTACAAACATGTATAGATGCTGGTGTAGGACACTTCCAACATTTTCTCTGAGATGTAAATAGTGTAATGTAATCTCCCAATTGTGTATTATATTCTCCCAAAGTTGTACTTGTGTACTATTATTAGTTCAAAAGTTATGGCCTATTATAATGGTTCAGGTTTATATGGATGTATAATAAGTTGTTGCCATTTCTTACATTTTATCGGTTATGTAACAGCTATTAGGAGATTTTGGGGATAATCCTAGGAAATTAAAATTTCATTTCTTTAGGAAACAAAAATATATTTTTCAGAAAATCAAAATTTTTGGAATATGTTTCGAGTTAAGGCAATTTGAGAGTGGCAGAATATTTTCTTAATCTTCATGTTACATCCATGGAAAACAGTTTAAATGCCAAGTATTTGATTTTTTGCTTTCTAATTATGTTATTCTTAAACACCTCACTCTGTGAAGTTTCCAAAAAGTTGTTTAAGTTTGTTTATATATTATGATCGTGTTAGTCTTTCTTTATCTGATATCACTTTTCTGCGAAATATTTATGTACGTTAGTAAAAATATATTCTAAAGCTTAACAAGGTTACTATTTTATAGATGTCTCTATAGTATATTTGGGATTTTATTTTCGAAAGTTGATTATAAATAAAACTCTAATGACTAACTCACTTAAATGCCCCCCAAAATATAATACAAATAAATAAAATTAAAATAAATAAGCTTCACTTACAAAATTAAAAATACATTGGTTTTGAATATATTTGAAGTAAGTAGTGGTACTTTTTTTAACATAACTAAAATAAAGATAAAGGGACAGGATAAATAAGGACCCAATTAGCTACAGACACTTTGCTGCACCATATAATACGTACTACGAGGAACTAGCCACTAATTTACGTGAGATCTACATTTCTAAATATCCTAATTTCAAAACAAGGTTTCTAATTCAACATGTTTACTTTGTGAAATTATATTTACATAAGTGGTTGAAACAAATAGTTGAAGAAGAAATAGGCCACAGTGGGATATCCAACCAAGGACCTCAAAAAGTAAAAGAAGCTTTATGCTTGGAAACGTTTAGAATCTAAATTATCTTTTAAAAGTAACTAAACATTATTAGAAAATTAGGAAAATTTTAAGTAGTATTATTGGAGGAATAATATTTTGATAAGCAAAGAAAAAAAAAGACAATTTTATTTATATTAAGTTAATTTGCATCTGGAAAATCTTATTTAGGTCAAATTTTCAGGGTAGATAATGAGTAAACATTAGTTATAATTTTAAGAACCTTATTTTTTTTGTTTGTATTAGATGTCATATGACTAATCCTATGTCAGAAAAAATTGCTGCTTGATGTAGTTGTGGCTTTTAACGCTACTCATATGGTCTACGACCTTCGTAGTAACCTCCTTCCACCAAGCGATGAACTGGACCCGTTAATGAGGTGGAGGAGTAATGGTAGGATGCTGATGTAACGAGAGGACCTACAGCTTTCACCACGTTGGTTCTTGGCAGTGCCATACATGAGCTGGTCAGAAGTGAATGCTGGTAAAATATGAACCTCAAAGCTGGGAATGAAATTATGGAAAGTGCTGTACTTTTGGGTATTAAAAGGTAAATTTGGACTGGAAAATTAGTGCCACACCCGGGATTTTAACCACGGAGTTTCGACTTGCTGTGATGTTGCTCTAATCTAAAGATGCGTTCAAGTTATAACACCTACTAGGGACCAGATAGGAACTTCTGTTTTCTTTTAAAATATACGTGGACTCTTTGTGAATGCGTGTCAAGAGATGGCAGCACTGTACAGTGCATAGAACTCTTGTGGCAGTGACGAGAGTAAGGACTGTTTCAGTACTTAAAATTGCGACGTTTTCATTGCAAGAACAGCGTGTAATCATTCGTCTTCTTCATTTTTCGTGGTGTGACACCTATTGAAATTCATCGCCTGTTGAGTGAGGCATGTGGTGATGGTACCACGAATGTGTCTAATGTGCGTTCCTGGGTGCGACAGTTCAATGAAGGCAGAACGTGGTGTGACAACCAACCAAGACAGTTGCAGACATCGCCTTAAAAACTGGCATTTCCGTGGGACCTGTGCACACAATCCTGCATGAGGATCTGAAAATGCTCAATCGGCGATCCTCCAAAACAACGTTCTCCAATCACTGGATCATGTCGGTGCGAGGCCATGTCTGTCTTGGTTTGTTGTCCCACGATGTTCTGCCTTCATTGAACTCTCGTACCCAGGAACGCACATCAGACACATCCATGGTACCATTACCACATGCCTCACTCAACTGGCGATAAATTTCAGTAGATGTCACACCACGAAAATGGGGAAAATGAATGAATACACGCTGTTCTTGCTATGAAAACGTCGCCATTTTAAGTATCAAACACAGTCCTAGCTCTCGTCACTACCACTAGAATTCTATGCACTGTGCAGTACTGCCATCTCTATCACGCATTGACAAACATTCACGTGTATTTAAAAAAAAATCAGAAGTTCCTATCTGATCTCTGTCCTGAACAAAAATAGGAGGTGTTGTAATTTGAATGGACCGCGTATCTAAGCTACCATGGCAACACATCTGCACGACATTTAGTTCTTCAATTGTCTTTGAGTTTTAAGTTAAAATAAAGTATTAAGACAGCAAAGCTAATTACTATTTAAATAGAATATCTTACGTAAAATTTTTAGTGACCTATTATTATAAGCACAAAGATACTACAGCCCAGTTTTTAAAAATGGCTGAAATGTCTGGAAACTATGGAAAGCAGATAGAAAATTAATAATCTTCCTTAAAAATAGATCGATTCAGGATGCTTATCCAAGAAAAGGGCTGGGAATGTTTCCGACTATATATGCGGACAGGAAGGACGTTACAGAATGAATGTGGCAGGTAGGAAGGCAAAGAAGCGGAAACAAAAATAAAAGAAAACTTGAAGTAACATCGCTTCCAAAAGGAACCCCGACAAATAGAATAATAAATTACCCTCTGCAAAGAACTTTGGCAAGTCGCCAGGATATCTAGCAAAAATATTAGTATCATCATTCTAAGAAGGCCATGAAAGGAAGAGCTGAAGAATTTACGAGTGACATTTTGGAAATTGGTGGGGGTGTGGTAGGGGACAAGATTTGGACGGACGTACATTGGGTCTCGACCGTGGAGAGAAAGGCTTTTCCACAAAGATGATGCCAACAAACTCTCTAACTGTAAACAGCGAAGATAAAGAGTTATTGGACCAACTCCTGCAGTAAGGTGAATATGAATGCCAAGTTCGCTCTTTTTAATTCTCATCTTCGACTTGTGCCAAATCTAATAAAAAGAATCTGGAGTACTGAATCTCACTCCCCTTTCTTTACCTTTACTGGAAGTAGATGCTATTAAGTCTTCCTTCAACGATTTTTTTTACAGATATAATGCGTCTTGAGGAACTTTTATTAACCGACTCTTTAAGTTTTGGAATAAAGCTTTTGATGGTTCATTTCTCCAGGGCATCACTAAATTCTATTTTACGCTTGGACGAACTTCCGAAGTGATTAATATTTAGCTTCAAGACTGCAAATACACCAATAGGGTCTTTTAGAATTAAATTACCGGTCTTTTGAATATCTGAGCGACTTGTGCATCCAATAAGATTTAGCATTCTTTCCGAATGAATTGCGCAAAACCAGATGATAAGTATTTAACAATTAAAACGCGTATATGTGTCAAATACGAAGAAACAACGAAGAGATATAACATATGAGTGTGTATATGTTGGAGTGATTGTCTATTATTCTGATTTCACTGCATAGATTACAGATGTGACTCTTGTACTTGAATACGTGTCTATGAAATCAAAAAAATAACGTCTTACTATTTGAAACAGCTTTAATGGGTTAAAACATCATGTTTTTATATGAAAATAATTGCTGCAAAAATTAACACTTCAAGAAATAGATGACAAGAGATTAAAAAGTGACAGTCAATCCTATATTTATTATTCTTTCTCTAATTTCGTGAACGAAATACTCAAGTATCTATGTAATGAAAGTGCCGGAACATCTGAATAACTTTTGTTACATTTCTACAGATATATGCATAGGGCTTACTCGGTAGCGTATGTGGTAGCGTGTCTGCCTCACCTTCAAGAGCTCCTCAGTTTGAATCTCGGACACGGTGAGGTATTCCGAAAAGTTTTTTCTGGGGTTTTCCCTTATCCTGAAAGATGAATGTCTGGTATCTGAGCCTGCCTCGATAGCATAGGTGGTAGCGTGTCTACCTCACGTTCAGGAGGTCCTGAGTTCGAATCTCTGTTAGGGCTACTTATTAGGAAAAGCTTTTTGTCCGGGGTTTTCCCTTATCCTGAAACATGAATGTCTGGTAACTGAGCCCGCCTCGATAACGTAGATGGTAGCGTGTCTGCCTCACGTTCAAGAGGTCCTCAGTTCGAATCTTGGACAGGGTGAGTTATTTCGAAAAGCTTTTTCTGTGGTTTTCCCACATCCTGAAAGATGACGTCTGGTAACTGAGCCTACCTCGGTAGCATAGATGGTAGCGTGTCTGCCTCACGTTCAAGAGGTCCTGAGCTCAAATCTTGATCAGAGTGAGTTATTTGGAAAAGTTTTACCGGGGTTTTCCCTTATCCTGAAATATGAATGCGTGGCAATTCTAAGATCTGGTGACCCTTGGCGCATTTGAGCACCATTTCACCTATTTTATTCATCGTCCCATATAACAACGTTGGAGGATGTAACTTAAAAGAAAAAAATATATGACAAAACTTTCTAATAACTATCCTGAAGGGAATTTGTACTTTATTTATGCGTAAATTTTATAATATTAAATAATTGTGGTACTAAAATAAGCTACAAGGGTTCAAAACTTAACCTATTATAAGTACATAAAAATTAATTAAGGATTCTTCCATCGGCAAAAGACATTTGTACGTTAATTTCCAGAACTTGGAGTATTGTCGTGGGGAGGCTAAGGAAGTAAGAAGTTCTTTCTGCATGAATATCCGTTGTCTGTAATATTTAGAATACTTAAGACTGTAGGAAATTGCAACTATATAGGGTAAGGGCAGGAAAAAGCCTTTATATTATTGTATCCATAATTAATTTTCACTAAAATTCATAATCGTGGAATATTAAGCTAAGTATATTTGTATTTGGAAGATTCAGAACCCATTGGGGTCCCCCAAAAGAAGCCTTCACCTTATCAATGATTCTCAGATTATTACAAAAGGAATAATTGTGGCCTGAAAGATTTACAACTAAATTCAAAAGTTACACAACAGTATATTTACATACTTTAACAGAAATTCTTCATGTGTTTTGCGAATGAACAGAGCTGCTTGTTGGGTTTCCAAACTATCTTCATTCAATTGTTCAACTATTAAAATACTTTAAATATTCTTAGTGAATGGGCAATTCAGAAGTCGTGAAAAACAATCTATAACTTCAATAAGTACTCTTTTAGATACCCATTAATTGTTGCTATATTGTCCAAGGTTGACATGTTTAGATTAGCTCTCAGCGTAAGAAAACCAATTGGATTATTAAGCACTAGAAAAAATATATATAACTGCAGTTGGCTGAGAAGAACTGCATGGGAGATAAAATATATAGTTACTTGAAGCGGCAATGATAGCATCTGCACGCATAAGATTTGATTAATTATACTATGGTTTATTATTTCGTCAGCTAGTAATTTAAATATAATACCTTTATTTTTAAAAACGTGGGGAGGCACTTAACAGTAAGATTCAGTTTATATTAATAAGGTAAAAAGGAATTATTTTTTTAGAATGATCACTTGCCTACGCATCTGCTTTGAAAACTGAGCATCGAATACTTTCTTTGCATAATTAGCAACCTCATCCAATCCATAGCAAACTACATCTGCAAATTCTCTTCCCTTGATAGAAACATTCAGTTTATTTTTAAGAGAAAACGCAATAAATCTGCGGGCTAAAAGAAACAGCTATGCTAATACTAATTAAAAGCCATCGTGTGCGTGCATCCCTTCGGGCTGAGCTTTGTTGTACGTAAGCTGTATGCTCATTTGTCTGTGTGATGTCATAGCCGCAGAAAATTCAACGGAAATAAACAATTTTATTGCACAAGTTTAAAGGAAGAAAATGGCAGGTTTGCTTTGAGCGGCGTTCAGCGTTAGAAGAATAACGCAAATTGTTTCTGTGTCTTTTTATTTCAAATTAAAACATTCGTTGCTGGGAGGTGTTCAATAAAGGATTAAATCTCGGAAGAGGTAAAAATACCTTGCAAACTTGACAACTTTTTCTATTCGGGAACATCTCTATAGAGATATTTGCTTTTTAAATCTACAAATTTCAAGATTGATGGCCTCACAGAACCCTACAGACTGGAAAATATATATACATGTTTAATTTGACTTTTAAAGAAACCAAAGTACAGCTTGATTGCTCAAACGTCGCAAAATGTAGCAATGTTTATAGATTTTTACTAGTGCTGCGTAATTAAATCGATTAATCGAAACGATTAATCGATTAATTCTTTATTTTAGTCGGTTAATCGAGCCGATTAAAACTAATCGATTACAATAAACATTCATCAAAACTCTTTTAGCCAAATTTGGCCCTCTTTGTTTTGATGTATTGATTCCAACCTAAACAGCCTTTTCAACGCATCAAGCTTTCACTAGACACGTAATGTACTTTGTATTTTGAGATAATATAACTCCTGATAGCTAAAAGAAATCACTCTGAACCCGAGACAGTCTAAATAACACTTCTGCTGTTAAATATTCTAAGAGGTGCATAACTACATACAGATGCTGACAGAGAGGTTTCTTTCCTTACAGCTTGTGTGTGACAACATATCGTATACAATTGATCACTTAGCATAAACTGAACTGTACAACCTTGAACTCAACACTTCGATTACGCAGCTATGGAAACAATAGCTGATCCCTCTTCTCAGGGCTGGTGGTGGTTTAACTTTGCTGTAAACTACAGTAAGCTAGTAACGTTTCTGAGTTCGTGACAGTGAGTGAAAGTTTTGTGTTAAAAAAGTTAAAATAAGGGAAAACGTTATAAAGAAACAGCATGTCATTCTCAAAAAATCTTAGAAGATTATGATATAATACGTTGCTAAATAATTACAAAAATATTGTAAATCCAATTCAATACATATATTAAGCATGTACACTTGATGCAAACACAAATTTTAAAACTAAATGTTTAAAAGTTTCATAAGTAATGAAATGTACGGAGTACTAAAGTACTTTTTATAATCCCTACACCTAATTTTTGAACAGATAATACAAGGGGCGTCCAGAAAGTAAGTTCTGTTTCAATCTCCGCTGCAGCACTGCAATCGCAGTTCCGCACATGCGCGGTAGTGGCTCTGTATCAAGGAGAAGAAACGTGCGCCATTGTAAGATCGCTGTGAGCCAGGTACGCTTTGTTTTGCTTGTTTACAATGTCGCTGTTGATTGAAAATGCCGCCGCTTGTGAAATCAGATCTGTGATTCGTTTTCTGAATGCTAGGATTACACCGCGCAATACAGAATAAGCGCCAAGGAATGCTGTGAAAAGGTGTTGTATTTCTTCACGACAACGCATGACGACACACTGCAAATGCGACGAAAAACATCCTACAGGGATTTGGCTGGGACGTGTTTGACCACCCCCCGTACAGCCCTGACCTTTCTCCTAGCGGCTTTCATCTGTTTTTGCATATCAAATCTTTCCTTGGCGGTCAACACTTCAACAATGACGAAGAGCTGAAAGAAAATAGCTCCAACTGGTTGAAGACACATGCGGTAAACTTCTATGAAGAAGCCGTACAAAAACTTCTGCCTCGCTATGAAAAATGCCTGCAAAATTTTTGCAGTTATGTGGAAAAGTAGTTTAAGAGTTGTAGAATTTTGTGCAATAAATAATTTTTCTGTATCTGTACACAATTTAATTTTTTTTTTTTTTTTTACCAAACAGAGCTAACTTTCTGGACGTACCTCGTATCTCGATTAATCGATAGATTAATCGACTAAAGTAACACGGTTAATCGATTAAAAATTTTGATCTATCTACAGCACTACTTTTTGCTGATGAAAATCTGTATTTTTCTGTTATACTTCGTAATTTCTTACAGATCTGTACGTTCTTTGAGCTACTTGAAACATTAGGAAAAATATTCAATGTTCTTTATATTTTACGATGACTGAAATCATGACATTAATCACAAATGAGCTTAGGGCCTTGGAGCGTGATAGATATTAGAAATTCACCCAAAGAAAAAACTCTAAAAATACTTCTGAACCATGTAGCTTGGATTAGCTCTAATTAGAACTCTGGCTCTCAGCGTGAGGGGAAGTAACGTTACTAATATGCCATCAAAGTGGCCGAAATTTGAGCTAAAATGTGTAATTTTGATTCAATACGGTTATCTCGTATGACTGCGTTTACTGTAATTTGTTTGGAGTATTTTCTTATTGTATTATTCTGACCTAAATTTTCGATACTTATTATTAAAAATGATTTGTCAGTGATATAGTCAATAACATTTAGAATAGCAGTCCTGTAGCCGAGAGAAAACACATTCCTAGTTACAAAATATACCAGAACGGTGCACACAAATGAATAAATGGCAACTGCGATTACCCAGTATCATTCATGAATGCAGTAAAACAAATGAAAGTTTTAACAAATGATAGTAGCAGCTCTGTTCTATTCGCGTTACTACGGTGCAGCAGAAGTATAGTGTAGGAAGGAAGATCTCGCACCTGTGGTCCCCATACCTCTATGTGGTTGTTCCTGTTATAGTGCAGGTTTAGGACCCGGTAGATCTCCGAGTCCGCGCTCACATGGAGGTCATCAGCATTCTTAATGCCCTCGCTCACGGCCTGCCTTGCGTACTTCTCCATCTGAATGTAGTAGAACTCCCTGTCAACAAAAGTTACAACCGTTTAAGAAAAATGCATGTGAAACAAATGCCTAACAATGACATGCCCTTAATATATCTGGCCCACTGAAAGCATGGCTGGCATTTCAAGTTGGGCCGGCTCTAAGACCCAACTATCAGCCCAGCAGAGATAAAATTTAAAAGAATTTGAGAAGAGTATAACAGTTATCCTAAATAAACTAATACAAAAAAAATATGTACATTCCTTTTGTAACAGTAAGGATTATTTTTATTGGTTTTATAGATTAGATTATTTACTGTGCACATTTCAAAATTTTACAATTTACAACTTTTGGCTACATTTGTCTTTACCTTGTTGCTACCTTGGCTTACATGACACCCTGGTCTTCTGCTCTGCCAGGTAGCTCTTTACCTCCATGCCTGCTTGTTACTTAATTAGTCCCATTCTTCCCCCTCATCTTCGTTTCTTATATTCTTTACATTTCTTGTCCATTTTTCTTTTACTTTCTCCAAGATCTTACCAATATTTCTTACCTTCTTTGCCTCCCTTCCCGTTAACATTTTTACAACTACTATCTTCTTCTCTACTTTCTCCCATTTTTCCTCCCAAACAGTTTTTCCCCACATTGCAGCCTCCTCGCATTCTGTTACAGTGCACTATGCTTTCTTTTCCCCCCACACAATTCCCTACCTCTTATCCCTCTTAGAAATATTGTTCCTGTTCTCATCCAAGCTAACCCTTCTTTCTCTTGCCTATTGCAGTAATCTACATATGCTTCTCGTCCCCGATTTATTTTTATTTGTTTGTAAAATTGTAATGATTTCATATATTCTAGACTTTCTCATATTTCCTGTCTTTCTATATATTCTATTTACCCACTTCGCTTGTATTCCTTTCCACAAATCTCCATATATCTCCCATTCCTATTTTTTCTATTGTCCACAAACAATTTGAGTTCTCTAATCTTTTATGCTGTCTCATAATACGCAGAAAGTATGGCTAAGAAAGGAAGCATTTATGGTGTGACATAACCTCAACGGTTGAGCGCCGTTGAGGACATTCATCAGCTTTCCTGGCTCAACGTTAAGATGTAATGTGTAAATAAATAGTCTAATTGTATGCAAACGATTACGTTGACAAAATGGTTGCACATTTATTGTCTTCATTGCGAATTCTACGAGGGTTTTTCAATAAAGAATGATCATAATTTTTTACGGTCATAATTTTTCGCAGTAAAATTCAATATTATTATACTCTGTTAGCTTAATGTGAAACAAACACGCCATAGTAGTTTCATTGTTGGCACTCCTGGTTCCTGCCTGTGAGAACCACAGGCAAGTTCGGACATGTTCAGTACTGCCTACCGCTACAATGGAGGGAACACGTGAGGAACAATATGCGGCTGCTTTCGCCTCAACAAATCTTCAGTTGAGGTCTATACAATATTACAGGAGGCCTATGGAGAGTCTATTCTTCCCTACAGCACAGCTTGAAGGTGGTTCAAAGTGTTTAAAGAGGGGAGAATTTCAATTTCAAAGGAACGTGAATCCGGTGCTCCAGTTACTGCTCTTATGGAAGAGAACATCAACACTGCTGCTGCCATTGTGAGAGAGGATCGACGAATTACCTTAAGATCACTTTCTTAAATACTGAACATAACATTGGACGTTGGATGTTGCACCACGATAATGCACGGCCGCATATTTCCAATGTTGTTGCTGATATCTTGCAAAAATCAGCGTGAAGTGCATCCCTCACCCTCCCTATAGTCGGGATTTAGCCCTATGTGACCTTTTCTATTCCGTAACTTGAAGAAACGCCTTCGTGGGAGGCATTATTCAACAGCAGAAGCAGTGGTGAAGGCTGCGGAGGCGATTTTGAAGGATCTCTCAAAAATGGTTTGCAGCATGTCTTTGAAGACTGGCAGAAACGCTGTGACAAGTGCATCGCATTCAGGGGAGACTATTTTGAGAAGACTCATCAAAATTATGAGGATGAGTAAAGGTATGTTGTCAAAAAAAAAGTGATAATTCTTTGCTGAACAGATCCTGCAATGACTACCCTTCATTTCAGTTACTTTTAGAAAAAAATATTAATGACTGAACCAAATATCCAACAGCTGAGACTAGGAATTATATAATTATAGTTAATGAGCAATTTCTGATCAGCAGAGTTCACAAACACCCAACGGATTACTGATTGGGTTGAAAATTATTTTGATTCAACTCTCCTAGAGTTGAGCAGCTGCAGTTCTCAAGCGTAATTCGTCTCCAACTAATCACATTTGACGAGCATTTCTTGTGGACAAGACTCGATCTCGCAACTTAAGTATCGATTTTTATTTGATGCGAGGAAAGTGTCACCTCCCCCGATTGTCCCCAGGCATTTGATTCGCTCCGTTAACATTTACCTACGTTCCCCACGCAGGCACACAAACAAAAATCAGCCAGCAATACACCAGATCCTTGTGTTTTTAGTGACAACACATTTCATTAATGGCATTCCTCGGGGTTTCCACACTTTCCAGTATTAACTCAAGAGGGTAGTTTGGGTAGGGGCGAGGTGAGGAGGGAGGGTTATATGCGAAATCTAAATCGTCTATTGACGTCAGCCAGTTGGCTTCTCCATTCAGGCAGACAAAAAACTGAACATATTCAGCAACATCCCAGCTACCCTACAACTAGTGTATGTACCCCATTCTGAAAACTCGTGTATATAGTTCATCTGCGAGCCCATGTAAACTTGCGCGCGCCATTTATTCCATAAGAAATTGCAGAGGGGGGCAAGGGGTTTGGAAAGGGGAAAATAAAACAATGCTCTAATGGGTGTATGGATATGCACGACCTTTCACTGGAATTTTCTTTGAAATAGAGACACGGGAAGGGTGGCGGTTGAGGCGAAATTGGAATTTAAGGCCTAATTCCGAGGCAGAAGAAAAATAATTAAAAACGTTGAGTGGGGAGGAATGGCACTTGGAAGAAGCATTTTGCAAGCCTGGAGGGGGTGGGAGAAGGGTGTGACTGTTGTTTTGTGGGAAGGACAGGTCGTTGCAGGCGTCTCGGAGATTTGCGAGCTTTGTGGCCCCTGAACGTCAACAATCCAACTAATTTGTAAGATTGGTTCACCGTATCACTAGATGCTCTTTTGTTTGACCTGTAACTACTCACATTTTGTCCACTAACATTGTAAGGCAAGGACTGTAGAGTAGCCACAGAAATATAGATGTTCCGTAGTGTTTAGTTCGCATAAAGCAATTAAGATAGCGTCACTGCACTCCAAAAAGAATAGTGTGTGAAATTAGTTGAGCTGCAGTAGCAGAAAAATTCAAAATTATTATTTTTATGTTGAGATTTTCTTTAAAGATGAATTATACAAATCTATCAGAAAAAAAGACACACGGAAATTTTTGAGTGTCCATAAACATCGATAGTGCATTTACACTTAAAGTTTCTTGCATTTAGGACAGATAGTTAAAGTCGAGTTAACACCAACTGACTTCTCTGTGACAACCCTTCGAAAAAGTATCACGAAATTGCCTATGTCACGAACATACTTCCCTTTACCCTATAAGTTTATTATAGAGCTATTTTACAGTTGTACAGTTCTAATATCGAACATTTATTTCTCATCCGTATTCAGAAAGGTTCTTCTTTGTGCTTGGCTCTATAGTGCTGGTGGTAGCCTCCTCATGTTCAAGAGGTCCCGAGTTCGAAATTCGTTCAGGGTGAGTTATTTGGATAAGACCTTTTCTGTATCTTTTTCCTTATCCTGGAAGACAATAGTTAGGTAACTCTAAGCTCTATGCAGCCTGTGCTCATTTGAGCATCATTTAATTCATCGTTCTTTTATGATTTAATGCTGGAGGCTGTACATTGAAACAAAAGCAGTTCTCTACTGTAGATTTATAGTATATTCCAGCTCTAGGCATAGAATACTTTCACGAGTATTACATATTCCTGAATAATTATACAAGTTTACTGTTAAATAAAGGTCTAATGAGATTTAGTGCATAAATTGGTAAAAAATCATGAGTTAAATGTTTGAAATATAGTTAAAAATCTGCGACATCTCTCCTAACTTGTTAGTCAAGTTTCTCAGCATTAACGATTTGTAAGATTGGTTCCAATGCCTTACTTGAGCCCCCCCCCCCCCCCCCCCACATGTCTATCGCTGATGTTGTACGTTTGGGTCTCACACAAAATTCCAAGATTCGCTTAGAGTACTGCTCTTTCAGAATCTTGTTGCTGTTCACGTCTACACAAAGCGGAGCGAATGGCAACTTTTGAATTAAACTTTGTACTTCTTCCATCCCGCTCCTTCTCCCTTCCGGCGTCTTCTTTTGACTCTTCCTTTGAGTCATTTAGAAAGTCATAATTAGCCATTTCTCTATTAATTAGTTGCAACCAATTAGCGGCGTGAAATTAATGGTGGCGCCTTAGCCTGATGGCATAGAAAACAAAGCGGCGTGCGGCGAGCAAAAGCTTGGCGGGCCACTTTCATAAGCATACCGACCGACATCCGCTCGGAAAATCTTCCCAGATGTGTCTTGTTTCTAATCACAGGGATCTCTTTACCTTAGGGCCTGCTCATTACCCTATTTCATCCTGTTAAAGAGATATTTCATTTGTCAAAATGTGGCAAACGCGAGGTTCTTCCGTATTTAGGTGAGCAGAATTAACGAAGGAAAAGCATAAAATCATATTCAGTGTGAAAGGCACATTACGAAATATTACCAGGGTTCAGCAAGAAATATATATTTTACTGGATGCAAAATGAGAAAACAGACTCGTTGAAAAGAACCGAATTTTGACGTCTCCGGAGAGAATGACAGCTCAGGTAGTTTTTCTAATGAGTAACATAACAGTTTGGCACTAAATGGACTCATTTTGTAGCAAAAAAGGTGCTAAAATCTATATTTTCACTAAGGCTTGACGTATTGACCTCATTTAAAATAGTTTTAGCAGTGTTTCTCGTAAATTCGCTTTTGATTTCTGGACGCTGCTTTGAGCTTTCAGACAATACATTTGCTTTATCAGAGGCTAGTTAAAATGCCACAATTTTAATTTGCGATGTTCTCGAAAGGGTGAAATTTTTCTACATTAAGACGACATGGTCAAAAATACAGGTGGTAAAATATTCCAAGCAAATTTTCTGTTATATACCTTGAGCTTTTGTT
The DNA here is from genome assembly GCA_030765055.1 of Mantis religiosa. Taxonomy (NCBI): domain Eukaryota; kingdom Metazoa; phylum Arthropoda; class Insecta; order Mantodea; family Mantidae; genus Mantis; species Mantis religiosa. Next base: position 29,285,736 of record CM060954.1, read on the forward strand.
ACTGTCCAAAGGTTATCTTGAGTATAATAAAGCCTACAGTTGACAAAACCTCAGCAAATGTTCATAATTTGACGCTATAATTTAAAATTTAGGGAGGAAAGACATTCATTTGTTTCGTAAGTATCGTGTAAATGTGAACTTGCAATTTTTAATGAAGGAAAAGTTATAATTAGGTTATTTCAAGTGATAACTTTATCTCTTGCTCCAACTTTTTTGTGATCAAGATACACTTCTGGATGAATTTATAATACTAAACATAGGAATGACTCTGTTAAAGTCTGTCTACTCAACGCAAGTGCACGGCGGCCGCTTTCTTTGAGGAACCCTCATAATGGTTTTACAACATTGACCCTCCTCCTGACGGTCCCCTCTACAAGGTTGCAACATTTTAACATCACCGTCTTGCACCTAATGAAACAGAACAAATGGAAGTTGGAACTTTGGTAACTGAGACTCCACGCGGAGTAGACATGCAACTGTTATTTTCAGAAAATAGGGGTTGCTATTGGTCCCCAACGTCAGTGTTCCATTTCTGAAGTGTGGAGATAGATTTATGACGGTCATTAGTGGGCGGAAAGGTCAGGTTCTTTGAGGTCCCTTTGACTGGGAACTGCACACACGTTGGCTAAACAGACTTTACCTTCAAACTAGATAAAGCATCAATTCTTAGTTATAACGAATTATCTAATGTTATACTATTAAAATATGCTATAGACAAGTGTGACAGTTATAATTCCCTCATTGTCTGTTATGCATAGAGTTACTCTTTCATTTATGATAGGCTTTGACTTTTGTAGATTTTGGACTTGGGAGAAGAAATTATTTTAATAAAGAAAAACTGGCACTGCAGAGACAGTGGACGAAACACAATGCTCCTCGTTTATTTTTAATATGCACAATTAAAATAGAGAAATCTACTTGATACTTTTAATCAGGAAGAAGTACAACTTTGCTGATTTCTGACAACAGATTCTACAGTTTTAGTCAATTTTTTGGAAGACGTTACAGAGGAAAACTGATTTACTTATAATATCGACCTTCTAGATGGGATAAAATAAATTAATAATGAATAATTTTAAGTCTTGTGAAATGTTTTAACAATTCTAGGTCACAGAGAATGCATTTCCTCGCCTTGGAGTACAGATTTCCTGAATAAGTCCAAAACTGCATTTTGCTGGTTTAAGGAAAGGTGGTGGGCGTAAGAGGCACAAGTGAGAGAGCAGGTTTGACGGGGAGGAAAGAGACGAAATGTGACTCCTTGCTCCCATTTAGGCCCCTAATTGGGGTTCTTAACACGAGCACCTAGCACGGCAACCCGCTACACTCCTCACTCAGATGATGACGCTATCTGTGAGAGAGGGAGGAGAAGAAAAAAAAAGCCAACCACTTGCTGCCTCCCTATCACAGATTTACGGAAGCAAATAACACGGGCGGAACTTAATAATGACTCCCAGCGCAGTCACGACAAAAGGGACTATGTCCCATTCCTTGTGCCAAAGAACGCTCAAGTTTTCTAAAAGAACAAATGGGAGTTCCCTTTAGCGGCAGCAGTAGCAACTCCCATGGCACGTGTAGGATGACGTACTCGGTGTTTGTTAATTGTAACTTCTTGGGGATGGGCCTTAGATAAAGGAGGCCACGTCCCAAGACTGTTGCTTGATCCACATTTGTTTTGAGCGTGGTATCGGCGGCGATAGTTGACGGTGTGACTCTACAAGTGCCAATTGAAGGTGCTTCTTCGCTTTTTGTTGGCATTTCAACGCATGGCAGAGGGATTGTAATGATAACGTCACGAATCGGTGCGTCAAATCAATGAGTATGACGGCGGAGCTTATAAGTGTTTCCTTTTTTTTTTCGCCTTTCTGGGAATGAGACAATACGGAATGGGGAGGAGCGAAAGCAACAAATTAAAAACCTGATTCCCAGTTCTTGTTTTGTACGTCTGTTTACATTAGCCAAGTACTTGGGTAGATCATATCGAGTATCTAATTTTGTATTAATTGGGACCTGTATGTGCGGAAATTCGTTCACTCTTCAGTGGCATTTCCTCAATGGATTCGCATATCAATTACTGTCGAAAAAAAAAAGACAGCTTCTTCATCATGACTTGTAATTCATTATTTTCATACTCTAGGAAGCAATGGCGATAGGAAATTTTCCCGACGAAGACGAGTATCTCGTGAACACTTAAACGTTGCTTGCAAATTAAACAAAAATTAGCTCGTATATTTGTTTCTGGCTGTACAACTTTCAATGAGAAGCAGCCATTGTTTCAGCTTTGAAGTCCTCGGAAACAAACAAATGAAACACGCATTGCGAAAGACAAAAGGAGGACTACCCTCCAGTTGTGATCTTCATCTTAAGTTGAGCTCAAGTTTTATCGTTTTAATTAATAATTAACCTCGCATTACTGACAATGAGTGCAGAATAGACAATGTATTGTTAGCACTGATGAGAGATATCTCATTATATGAAAGTATATGACTGAATATTCCAATGACATGACGGTTATGAACTTCTCGGACAAATTGCTTCGTGTCGTAGAAGCATATCCAATTTTATATTAAAACTACCATTTTATATCTAGAGTAATTGAATTAGGAAATTCTATTATTTTATTAGTCTAACAGGAAACAAATAGTTCTATAATTGCACCTGAGAAGGCGTGCACCTCTCTGTAAATAACAAAAGAAACAGATAACTTTAACACACACTAGCTACACCAGATGGCAGCACAGCCACTTTTTACCCTTAGTTCAGAAAACGAAGCAGTTGCAACCGTTTCGCCGAAAATGAAACGGATATAACCTCCAAAACATTACTACTCTGCCATTATCATTTAACTAATCAAACAAATTTAAGTTTTGTTGGACTGATCAGGTTTAATTTCTAACGAAAGATAGTAGCTTTCTAAATAGTTTCACCTTACGAATTTTACTATATGCTGATAATGTTTGCGGACTTGCATATTCAGTAAATGATCAAATTAAGGAATGTAAAGAAAAAATGGAAGCAAAATTGGAGGCCAAATAAACTAAGGCAATACATAATTATAAACCAAATGGTAAAATGAAATTAGAGAAACGTGAGAAGATTGAAGGAATAACTTTGATAGAGGAACATGCAATTTGACAATAGATGAATTTTGATTCAAGTTTTTATACAAAAACTAAGAGCAACAGTTTTCATCTGAATATTTATCATATAGAAAAGAACTCACAAACAAAAGAGTAACGAATCAGAATGGCACACTGAAAATATCTTTCACCTCAGGTTTCACTGTCTTCCTTTCGTGCTAATATAACTAATCTTGCCTATTGCCAGGGTCTCGCTATACCATTTTCCAAAGAGTACCACAAATAGGGTCAACATGAAAAATTCAATACCACGGCCGGGATTTGAATCACGGATCTCCTGGTTTACATCCAGTCGCTCTAAACCATTGGGCTACCAGGAGATCCGTGGTTCAAATACCGGCCGTGGCTTTGAATTTTTCATGTTGACTCTATCAAAAACCTTAGCCTATATACGGCTAGTGTGAAAAAATGATTAACTTCCATCAATTAACTAAGTACCAGAATAAATGTTTCGTATATTTCGATGTTAGATTTAAACCGAAAAATCTTAATATGTTTAAGAAATTCATCTTCGAAAATACAAAGCTTTGCAATTTTTTGAGATTACTTTTTTCACCATTTACTCAGAATATGAACCATATATAATACACAATACTTCAAAAAAGTTAATTAATTCCTTTTTGATTATAATTTGAAATGATCTATGTACCCTACGCTTACTTATCTCTCCCAAAATTTTAATTTAAGCTTACAAGTATTGTGTAGACATTTGAATTTAATTCTTTTAACATAAAAAAGTATGTTACTATAAATCGATAGTAAATATTTTGACATTTTGATTTCTAGTTATGAAAATAATTAATTTTAACTTAACTGTTCAAAATTATTTAACATAATTCCGTAATTCATGAAGGTCACCTGAAAAATTTGAGGTTATGTTATAAATCAAGGCGGAAGAAGCATTTTCAGGAGCAAAAAAAATGTGGTGAATAAACAAATGAATTGAAATAAATGTACTTTAAGGTTCCTTATTCGTACAAAAGCAATTAAGTAAGCATTGTGACTAAAATTACGATATTAAGACACCAATTTGTCTATATTAACGAGAAAAAACACACTTTTTACCAGATTTTACTAATGTTTGGCCTAAGTCACTTCAGGAAGTGTTAATTATGGTCCATTGGGTTAGTTCAGAAAATGACTCGCTGTAAACACAATATGCTAATTCGCCCAGATGTGGTCCACACGTACTCTGGATTAAGCTATCAGTAGTCCCTCTACTCTATTGGAGCATGAATACGGTAATGAATAAAAGAGTTAGTACATAGGATGATAGCAGTACACGGTAGTATGATGTTGCAAAAGGTCGTCTCTCCTTTTTCCGAGAACGAGGGCGTTTCCATGAGAGAGAGAGAGAGAGAGAGAGAGAGAGAGAGAGAGAGAGTATGTATGTAGAAGGTAATTAGGGTAATGAAAATGATTAGCCCAACTACCTCGCGGGAAATGCCTGGGCTGCGCCAGCTCTGGAGTTTTCTTTGCCTGCACGCATGTATACCTATACACATGCGTTCCTTCCACCCCCCCCCCCGTACCTGCTTTCTAATGGAAGCTTTCCTACAGTCAATATTGAAATATACAGATTGGGTTTAAGCACTTTTTATTCTGGCGCGTAAACTTGGGATTGAATGGTTAACGGCGTGGTAAGTGATTAAAATTAGGAAATGCATGTCTTGTAACGCCTGCAGTGTCAAGATGCACAAACCTCACACCAACCCAAGCACTGGAAATGGCAAATAATTACGGTTACACGTGATTATCCATCTTTTACTATGTCATATTACTTCTGACCAACAAGATGCCACAAAACGTGGCTGCTAATTCCATGTATGTTTGTTTTATTTCTCCCTAGCATTTGTTAATTTGTTTGCGATCATCATCTTTTCCACATACATACTCAAACATAACCTTACCAAAACAGCACGACACAAACAGTATATGGAAGCAGTTCTATCTATTAATTTAGTGAGTTAATTAATATTTTACTATATTTATTTCTTGGAATATTTATATACTTTTCTTTAATCGTGGTAATAATGCTCACGAGTTTTAAATTTCTTTGGATAATAAAGAATTATTTTGAAGCCATTTTTGATAAATACTGTATAATCACTATTATTTTAGGTGCTTAAAACATTTTTTGTTTTCTTCATTTCGTTGTACTTTTGTATGTTTAGCAAGCAAAATTCCTCAAGAAAATATAAGCCACAATTTAAAAAAAGTCTTACTTTTAAAAATTATTTACAGTACTAAATATTTTGTCATAAGTATGTCCTTAAGAGTATTTAGATAAATATTCCTTGTGGATCCTATGCAAGTTCATATCACAACAAACCAGTAATATGTTCCAGTATTTAGTCATATATTTTCTAAAAGGAAGAACATTACGGAAAATTTTGATGTATTAAGGAGTAAAGGTATAATCGACCTATATATTAATAGACAAAATTTGGTGATTAAATATTTAATAATTAAATGTTCCTGGTATCCAATTTATAACTGTAAACAAATACCTATAAGAGCATGAAAGTTTTAAAATCGTAAGCACTAATTACAAATGCATTAATTTGGGTCAGTTTTACGTTGAGATTTCTTTATTAACAGCGTTTAGTAGGAAACTGAACTCAGATACTTTGAATTTGGAGACTACAATACAAACCACTAGACCACACATGCAGTCCTTGATTTATTTTTCTGTAGATTTATAGCAATTTTCCCACCAAAACTTTCGTTTGAGATATAATTTCTAACCCTACTTATTTATATCAAAGAACCTCGCACAATTCTTCTTCGAAACAATTGCTACTCGCACAATACTTCTTTGAAACAATTGCTAGTACAGATTCCTCCGTTCAGATGTCTCAAGACACAGATGTCGCCGTTGTTTCAAACGACTAAAGCAGTTTTTCATACCAGGTGATGATGATAATAATAATAAACTGTAGGTGGCGTGAGCATAGACAGTAAATGAAGAGTGAGCTAATGAAAACGAACGCCGTAATTACAAGTCTGTCTGTCCATCCCTCCTTCAGTCTTCCAAGTCAGAAGCAAGTACTAACTACTTTCAAAGTAGAAGAAAAAAAGAATAAGACGGAAAAGAGAGAAAGAGACGGTAGAAGTGACGTCACAAACCTGTACAACGCGCATTGCGGGGTTGTTATGAAAAATATATGTGGGAAAGTCGTGATCTTAAAAGTTAACTTTTTATTTGTTAATTTTCTTCTTTTAAAAGCAGAATTAATTTGTGAGACCCTTCCAGCGTGGTACTATTGCTCTCTCTTTTACACAGCAAATGATGTGATTTTTCTTCACTTATTCAAAGCATGAGTATGAAATGACTTAATTGAAGACTGCAAGACTGTAATTTATGACAAGAAGCCTTTAAAAGAATATTTACTGCTGGCCCTTTCTTACTGAAAAAGGATAAGCATAAATAATGAAAAATATTTTATTGTTTTGTGGTTCTTTTAATTACGTCCTGCAGTGTTAAGACACATCGCATAGGACGATGAGTGAAATGGATGAAATGATGCTAAAATAAATTCAGGGTCAACAGATATTAGTCATTTCAGGATAAGGGAAACCCCGGAAAAATCCTTATCCAGATAACTCACTCTGACTCTCTTGAACGTCAGGGAGACACGCTACTGAGGCGGGCATTTTGTGTTCTGAATCCACCTAAGAGGCAAAGCTTCGAAGAGAGATTTATCTAAATATAAATTTAATTTCCAAAGAAAGTACCTTTAAAAATGGACGTTTAGTTAAAATTATTTGAGAACACTTTTATCTGAAGACTCTATATTCTGAATAACTTTTGTATAATTACTAAACGTAAGAGATGGAAAAAATCTCGTTTTAAAAATTAGTTCTTTTTGAAAGACCACGATTTATATAAAATAATCTTTTTGTGGAGTTAATCATTTAATATATTTCTAGCTACAGTTTTGAATTTTCGAATAGAAAGTCCCTATTTCTTTTATTCCTCTTATGATCATGCTAAGAGAATGGAATTTCAAAGTCGTGAAAGAATGACAAGCTCTATAAAAATTTGACTATCGCATTACTCTACTGTATTTCTCATACCCATTATACCCACAAATACGTATATAGTAAACAAATAACTACCTTGATTAACAGGGTAAGTATAGCATGTGCAAAGAAATGAGAATATGTGAGTGGAATGAATGATATTATTATCCTACTTTGAACAATTTTTATATAAATATTTCGGCCCAAATATCATTTTACTGCCAGTATAAATGTTCATTTTATTTTTTCTGGCTGAAACTACAGTAGAAGGAGCACTGAATTAGCAAGACCAGTGGTCGTAAACTAACTTGAAGGAGCATACAACAGTATACTAAGGAGCCTGTAGGGGTAGTGCTTGCATCTCTCTCTTGTGGACTTCAGAGGTATACTTCTTTGTGTGTACGAAGGCACACGCTTCTAGCTAGCTGGAGCTATTTCAATATACAGTCCTAATTTCCCATTTAGTGCATTTTGTTTTTTTCCCCTTTCCGTTTTCAAAATGATAATCAGCATCAGCAACATCATCATTGTTATTATTTCCTACTCTAGCGTACAGAGAGCTTATCTCAACTTTTTTTCCCCATCCTAATTAGCCTCTCGTCCTTCTCCAGTACTTCCAACATGTCAGAGTAAACCGAAATGTGTTGGTTTCAGACCTGTGGAATCCTTTGCAGATTCTAGTCATCCATCACAAAAGCGCGAAGCGAAATTTCTCTCCCTCTCTCTAGCCCTCATTTATTTATTTATTTGCCTCCTTTTTTGCGCTAGAATGAAGGAAGAGGTAAAGAAAGGCATTCGTCGGAACTGTTGCTCGTCACACAGGCCGCGTCGTAATCATTTTCGGCCGAATTTTCTCCCCTGAGCTGGCATATTCAATTCTACACACGTGCCCAGAGTGAGGGGGTGTAGCTACACAGTTCTCTATCTCTGTCTGAATGAAGAAGAAGTGCAAGCCTTGCCCTGAAGCTTTGCCTTACCAGAAATAAAAATAACTGTGCGAAAAAAAATTCGACATCTAAAACATTTGAGGGGATGGCAGAGATGCCGCGTGTGGAATTGATCCATCCATCCACCCATCTCTCTCTCTCTGTCTCTCTCTCTACCTCCTCTCTTTTCTCTACATAGTAGAATTACCAAGTCAGGAGTCACTTAATTAAAAATTACTTAATTACGGTCTGGGCTCTAATTAGTGAACATGGCTCTTTTTTCCGTTTTCTCTGTCCCCTGACGCTCTCTTTCTTTCCTTCTCTCCTTTTCCCTCTTCTCTCCCCTCCACACGACCATTTTCCCTCCCCTCCGCTCTTTTCCGGTACCTTATTTTTCTCCCTGTCCCAAGCTGGCTTTACCTCGACAAGTCAACCCAAAATTACACCGCCCCCTGGACGCCCCTCCTGACGCCTCTTGCTTACCTTGCCCCTCGTCTGTAAATTGCGATTCTTAACCTACCCTAATTACTATTCATTATTTTAAAGCGTGCGAGGTAGGTATCAGAGGACCATTGAAGCCACCCACCCACGTGACGGCGGCGGCGGCGTCTCTGCCCAATTGTAGTGTGCTACTTGTGAGAACCTCTTCTGCTAAAGTTGCCATTAGCATTGTTGACGAGGAAAACATTTTGTTGCTCGTGTGCGGCGTTGTTCTTTCTTCTCCGACACTACACACCAATTCACTAAGTTCCTGAACATTCCGCACCCAATCTTACACCAGAAACAAATTAAAAGGGCTACAGTGACGACTTAAATAGATTTACAGTTAGGGTTGCATTTCAGTAACCCTTTGACTCGGTCCTCGCCTAACACAGCGTCAATTCTTAGGTTTTAGTGACTTCCAACACGCATTGCTATCGTTTTTTTTAATAACAATTCCTAATTCCATATGCAACTTTATGTATAAAGAATGTTTGTTACAGATTCGTATCAACAGCGCCTAATGTTAACTAAGTTAACTATCCCAAGCATACGAATTATTTACGAAGTTCCTCAGGGGTCAGATTTATGCCCACTGTTCTTTTTCATATAGTTGCATTATGGTAAATGATATTTCTGATGGATTATGCTTACGTCTTAACTTTTTTTCATAATATCAGCTATAACTTGGGAAAATGTAGCAACAAATTCAGTTAAAAATCATACTTTTTTCTGTAAGGTACAGAAAATGTGAACAAGGCAATACAAATACAGATTGAAAATAGAATTGGTCCAAAATTTAAAGCACTTAGGAATCGTAGAATACTCCAAAATACCTGTCCAAGATTCTATACAGTGAACTTATGGTTATAATGCACTTTTATGAAAGAGACAAATATCGAAATTGATTTACAAAAGCAAAAATACTGGAGAAAATTTGATATAATAAGTAAGCAGGTCAATTGTTCTGTAATTCTTTTAGTTTTAGCTGCTCATTCAGTCAATTAGTCACTATCTGGCATTCCACAATATGTTTTCTTATTAAGCTGAATATATATTTAAAGTACGACAGATTTTAACTTATAAGGTGGTGAAACTTACGTTGGAATTTAATTTTCTAACTTCCTAACACAATGGGAAAGCGAATGAATGTACATAATGTATGTGCAACAGGCAAGATCTACAGCCTAGGAACTACAAATCAGAGCCCAGAAAGGATAAGATCAATGTGAAGAAAGGATGCAACAGGCTCTGGACTTAGAGAAGAAAGAAAAGGTCACTCATATGCAGTTTTAAACCAAAATATGCTTTAGAGCCAGAGTACCTGGACAATATAATGATGTTCACTGTCAAAGCTAGCTGAAGAGTGTGGTTTTGTAAAGGGCCGGTGGAGTGAGATGCCTGCGTGAGAGGGCGTTCCTCCAGGAGACAAACGCGAGTCCTAATGGAACATGTTGCATGCCGAGGAAATGGGCTCCTTCCGACATGCAAACCTCCCGGACATTGGACGACCTCTCAAGCTACCACCCCTTCACACTAACCACCTCACATATATACATCAGTCATTAGCAGTACACCTTTCTCCGCACCCCCCGCGCACTATCGAAGCTTGGAATCTCACTCTGTACGATATTTCATACGGTATCATGCCGCCTTTCGTGTACCTAGGAAATCTAATGGTGTGTTTTCTCATTTATATCGACTGTGCGCCCCAGACCTCTGTGCTCAATGTAGTTACTTAGAAACCAAGATCTGTGTAGCAAAAATATGGGCAAATAATGACGCAAGATTGGAATCTGGGTCACACTATCACCGCACTGTATGGTACAATAGGTTTGGCGAAACTGCCTTCGTTCCATGAGTTAAATAAATATATAAGAGAGAATAACATCGCGTGTCAACTTTTCTCCACGTCTCAACTACTTTGTTTCCTTATATGCCATTAATACTCTTCTGGGCTTTATTTATTAGCTGTTTGGATCTGAATTATTGACAACGTCAAATTATGAACATAATGACCGAATTTAAAAAAACATTCCATAGATATAATTCCTAAAATATTTATTTAAAATAAAAGTCAAACAAAATGATTTCTTTGTATGGATGCATTTCAGATACTTCAACTGTTTCTAATTGTAAGTACCTACGTACATGTGCAATGGTTTATACTTTTACATGTAATTAATTGTCGGTTACATTTATTACATATAAAACTCACTTCTCACCTAATCATCACACTACTCTGTAGATTGTACACTTATACACATTTACCAAAATGTTTTATTCTGCCTAAGCTTCGTTGCTGAGGTTTCGTAATTTTGATAGTCTGTAGTGAGGACGCTTTCTTATCATTCACGCTTGTCATTATCTCCTCCAATTCCTGTTTTTGTTTTGCGGCAGAATATCTCAGCACTCTTGAAATATCTAAAATTATTTGCCTCTTTTGCTCGTATTTCACAACCAAAGACTTAGAAGATGCAAACGTTTCAAAGCACTTCGCACTGTCTAAAAACTTCACATATGCTTTGTCAGCGAGTAATGTTTGCTTGGTTACCTAGTATGAGAAGGTTATTAGAATAATTTCTTGAAAATTAGTAGGGAAAATAATTTGGAAGTAAGATATTTTTAATTATTTAAAATGCTACGAAAACCTGAGTATTGATTACCATATTGGAAGTACAGGCACATCAGTAGGCTGTAGGTATAATTTGCAACCAGCAGATTAGAAATCCGTTACTTGGGACTTAGAGCAGTGTTCTAGTTTAGAAAGTAGGATATTACAGCTACACCAGGACATAAGTCTTACGATACAGTCAACTACCCGCATCTAAGGAAATCAGCCCACCCATCCAGGTGCTACTTCTCGTCACGTCTGTAAAAGCAGGCCATGGGGGTCTAGAATGAGGCACTTTCTTTCTAGAACTCTTTTAAGTCAGAAGCTAAACAGGTTTAGTAGCACGTTTTCTAAAAATCCTGGAGCAAATGCGTTTAGCAATGTCAGACTGGAAGCTGTTGAATATTAGTGCCATCTATCAAGAGAAAAAAATCATAAATTGTTCAGGGATGTCTTTATTCAAGCATTGGTAAATATCTTAAAATTGTGTGACAGACTATAAATATTGTGAGAGTCTAATACCAGACTATTTAAATAAAATTAATAATCATAATAGTGAACTATTTTAAGTATCCATTAGATGTAAAAACTGGAAGAACTTTTTCAGCAATTTGCATAGTTAGGTACAAACCCAATAATTAAATTCACACACAGTATCAACAGCAAATACCAATAAAAAGGTACTAGGTTTTCTTTTCTAAACTACACAGAATATTACTGAATTACGACCTTCCAAAGGCACCACTGGAAGTATTTTTTTATGAAATTTTTGGTTCATTTTACTGATGTATTGATTTAAGTTTGTCTCGTAAAAACTTTAAACGGTTTAAAATTAGTTTGATATCTTCCGCCCTTCCTACATTTTTCATGTGTTTCCAATTGGCATTTGGAATAATATGTTTAAGTAATCAGACTGTTATTTTATTTATTTATTTTGTAATTTACGTCCTCCAACGTTGTCATATCGGACGATGAATGAAAAAGGTGAAATGCTGCTCAAATGAGTCCGGGTTCCGTGGACATTCGTCTTTCAGGATAAGGGAAAACCCCGAAGAAACCTTATCTAGGTAACTCAGCCTAACCGACAATAGAACTCGGGACCTCTTGAACGTGAGGCAGACACGCTACCGTCTACAATACCGAGGCGGGCTCAGGAAATGTGAAATGTGTAGTGTTTAACGCCCGCTTTTACTACATACGGCACCGCAGGTGGTGACACTGGTGATGCATGAGATGAAGATGGAGCACCGGTGGAATGAGTTGGCGGGGGAAACCGGAGGTCCCGGAGAAAACCCGCCCCAACGCCGTGTTGTCCACCACAAATCTCACTTTGCGGTCGCCTGGGGGCGGGCTCAGGCTAACATCTTTATTCGTAGTTCTGGTTTAAAATAAAATAACTTTTAAAATATTATATTTCATTTAATTAGATCATTTAAAGCATTAAATGAATTGCGTGTGGGTTTCAGTGAGAAAAATTCCAGATTCTCGTATTTTAAAATATAAACAATTTTGATGGTGAATATAAGGAATAATAGCCATTTCATAAAAGTAAAAATAAAGGCAATTCCTGAAGTTTATTTTCAAAGATTTTTACAAAATTTCAGTCGTGTATTAGTTTAATACACGGTGGCATGTGTGGCTACATGCTTCTTTGCTAAACAATCCAACTGTACTAAAAAAAAAAGGCCTGCTACAAATCTAAATGTAAAGGAGACCGCCTGTCACCGAGGAAAGTGCGTAAGCACGCTTTTAAGATAGATAATAATATATTTATTATTCAGGAAGTGGATACAAATATATTCTCAAAAGCAAATGTACATAAGCAACAAAATAATATAATATTATATTCAAATTCACTTTTGTTAAAGGTCACAGGCAATAAACATCTAAGAGATGGTAAAAATATTTATTGTAAACAATGATGCTATAATTTTGTACTGTAAGCGCTAGGAAAATTGCAAATTCGCAGACTAAGCATTTAATTATAAATGAAAAGAGTAGAAATGTTGGATATCTGATGAAGTATAGATAAATTACCAAGCTTTCTAACTCTGCTTTAGGTTTTTTTCTGAAGGAACAGAGCTTCAAACATTTCGACGTAGATGTATGTCAAGCAAATGGCACACAGTTAACGTATGCCAAGATATTTGCACAAGTGCACATCCAAGAATGGCACAAGTTGCTGTTTGCAAGGAAACAATTACCTGTTTGTTTGCAATGTACACGTCTCATTAGAAAAGAAACTGAGCCTATGTTCTCATTTGTTACTGATGCAGCATCTGTTTCACACTTGAGAGATCGGTGACAAGGCGAAATGTTACATATGCAACGCTTCGTTAACATATATAAACAGTATATACTTTTTATGTAACTGTCTTCAAATAAATAATAAAAACAAAGCGAACAGAAACCATGTATTAAAGTATTGAAAAGTTTAAACGTAAGATTAGATTTGTATTTTTATATTTATTTTTATTATTTTTATAATAGGCTATATGATAGTCTGTGACGATTCTCTCTCTCTGTCTCTCTCTGTCTCTCTCTTCTCTCTCTCTCTCTCTCTCTCTCTCTCTCTCTCTCTCTCTCTCTCTCTCTCTCAGGAAAGGAGTAAATGCTTGTAAGTGGCTAGGTTCAACGCGCTAGCTAATAAATTAAATCCAGGGAGAAAAGTTAAACATGAAGATCTTTCATTTGTTTAAGCTAAAGATGCTGAGTTACTTGACAACTTATTTTCTGCAAATTAAAATGCTAAAATTGCATAAAACTTGAATAAATTGTTATTAGGTTCTTATTTTATTCGTTAATTGCGATCCATATACATCTGAACCACTTCAATAGGCCATAACTTTTGAAGTAATTATAGGACACACGTGCAACTTTGGGAGAATATAATACACAATTGGGAGATGATATCGAATTGAGAGAAGGTTATTTCCAGAAAGATGGAGCAACGTGCCACACATCTACTGGCACCATGGAACTTGTAACTAGTTTCTTTGATAATCGATTAATCTCAAAATGTCTGAGGCCGCCAGATCCCCTGATCTAACCTCACCGAATTTTGTCTTGTGGGGGTATCTAAAAAAATAGGGTGTAGAAGAATAGGCCACGGACAATTGATGTTTTCAAGGAATCCATTCTAACCGAAATAATTAACATTGGCGAGGATACTCTCTGTTAAACTTCAGAGAATATGGCTAGACGAGAGCAAACATGTATAGATGCTGGTGGAGGACACTTCCAACATTTTCTCTGAGATGTAAATGGTGTAATATAATCTCCCAATTATGTTTTATATTCTCCCAAAGTTGTACGTGTGTCCTATTATTGGTTCAGAACTTATGGTCTATTGGAATGGTTCAGGTTTAAATGGATCGCACTGTAGTTCTAATAAATATCACTCATTACGTTCGTGAGTTAGTAGAGAATCTGAGACTCTTGTAACAATATTATAATAGATGTTAAGTTATCGATGCCCTGAACGATATATCGCATAAGCTATCGACAGGCCTAAGAAATATATCGATATTATATAATCGATTATAGTTAGCATAGCATGAATAACGTTTTAATTCGCTGTTGATGAAATGTCAACGTCTTTAGTGTACGTACAATCGACAGTGGTTAAGCTATCGATACTGCAGCTGGAACACGATGCTAGGTACCATTGGTTTGCTTCCTAGTGGGGGTTTTGTTGCATGCATACGAAATGGTTTGTCAACGCGGTTAGTGTTTTCAGTTTCCCTTTGTTGTTTGTACGGAGGGGAGAGGGAAAACGAACAAACCCAACGTCAATCCGAGTGGCCTCGGGTTCGAATTCCGACTGTCTCTGTGATCTCGTTTCATGTGTAACTAACATTAGGCACGGCACATCACACACGGTTCCCCGCCGCCATGTTGTAGCGCAGAAATAAAATTTGAATGAGCAAGATAGAGGTTTGTTGGTGCAGCTTGTATCTCCCGAGAGATGCACAAGCTGCATACAGTTCCCCTTTGACATGCCCGTTTCTCTTTTCTGCTATTTGGTATACTCCCAGTAATCTCTAACATTGACCTCAGGATGATCTACCTTCTTTTGTTCTCTTGCATAACTTCTGGACGGACATAATTGCAAGATTTTTCAACTTTCTCTACAACTTACAACATATACAGGTAATGTTTTATTTCACCCAAATTTCGAATAGAGACTTTACTTGAACCGCCTCCCCTCAAACTAGAACAACTTTCAAGAGTGTGACTCAAAGATTTAAAATAATATTCCCTACACTAAGTTACGTATAGAAGGTGATATATAACTTCTACTTTACTTATATATTTTTAAAATACATCTTAATAACTTTGTTTAAAATACCATATATAAAATATTTGCATAAATAATTATATAAAATATATTGAATATTCTCTAAATGGCCTATGAAGTCCTCATGAGGTTGTATTCATTTTCTGAAAATTTTAAGAATTCAGGGAACGAAATTTAGAACATTCAAACAATTTTTACGCAATTACTTTTATATAATACTGATTTTAAAATTTTCGTTCTTATATCTTTAAATTTGCCTAGATTGAACTGTCATGTCAATCGAATTTTTCCTTCTCCATTTTAATGGAGTACAGAGGTTTTTGTACTTACCTATTAAAGATAGTTTTCTATTTTATGTATATTTTTATTGTGGATACTTCTTAGTTATAGCAAGCTAAAATAAATATTTCAAAGTAAAAGCACTTAAGCTTCAAGGATAGAAAGCAGGTAACAAAAATGGATACAAGTAAGCAATTTTTTAACTCTGAAAGGGAATTTTAAAGAATTTTCTTAAGATTATACAGTTTATAATTATAATTTTGAAACACGATGTTTATTTTATAATAGAAAAAGTCTTCTTTTTAATTAAATCAAATGGAAAATTTATGCTCTAACATCGTAGAGTGCGTGTCAAGGTCTTTTCAGTGATTCAAAATATATAACATATTTGTTTTTCTATTTTTACTCTTCTATAGAGTGTCTTCCTGCGTTTGTTTAGGTATGAGCATTATTTTGTAAACCCAGCCTGGAAAATTAACATGCACATAGAATCAAAATATTTCCCACTTCTGTAGCGTGTCTACCTTACACTCAAGAAGTTGCGGGTTTGAATCTCTGTAAGGGTGAGTTATGTGGATAAGAATTTTTCCAACGTTTTGCCTAATGCTGAAAGATGAATGTCGGTTAATTCTAAGGTCTATGGATCACGATAGGAATTAACGTTGGAGGATGTAAATTAAAAAGGTGATAAAATAAGAACTTAACCTTTGTGATGTGTGAAGGAAAGAATGCCATTTAAAGCATTAGACATCCAAATTTAAGACGATTTTTTATGGGAGAAATGATGCTCAATGCGTCCGGGGTCCATGGAGCTTAGAGTTACCCGACATTCGTCTTTCAGGATAAAGGAAAAGCCCGGAAAAAGCCTTATCTAGGTAACTCACCCTGACCGAGATTCGAACTCGGGACCTCTTGAACGTGAGGCAGATATGCTACCATCTACGCTACTGAGGCGGGCTTAGCGTCTTCGATAACGAAACAGTTATAGAGTTTTACACATTCGTAAATAGGTAAGTCAAATAAATATTTCCTTTTCTTAAAACAAAAGAAGTATACAATTTGTATGTTTGCTTGTTATATAACTTTACTGCTGTTTAAACAATTGAGAGGAGGTTTGTTTTTCTAATATTTTAAGCAGTTTCTCGTTTTCAAATTTAGAACTACTGTTGAGATTATGTTAAAATATATGCGGATGGAGCCAATAGAATACGGTATTAAACTGTACGCTGAGGAGTCTATAAAATTAACTATTTTGAAATAGTTTCAGTTTGGTTAGTAGATGTAACACACTCGATTGTTTCTTAATATCACATGCTGAGGTCTGATAACTTAAATTGGTTATTGGATTTTAGATAATACAAGTAAAGTGATTATTCCATAACCTGTTACATTAAGAGTCACTGATAATCATAATGAATCCTAACAGAGGTTACAGTAGTTAATAAATATATCTCTATTTTCTAAAGCATCTAATACATATGTACGTTGCCTCTTCAAGGCTTACTTTGCTATGTTGTACTTACGTGTAAATATTAGCTGGAATTTATTAAAGGGATTTAGAAATGGGTTGCGTAACTCCCTGCATGAACGTAAAGATGTGATAAAGTAGCACGAGCGGTTTTTGTAACGAGGCAGGAGGACGCACTTCGATACCCGATGTATTTAGAGCTGACTGTACCTGTGGCATCATGTATGTATGCGAACGACGTCGACGAATCTGTGTAACAACATCTCTCCCCGGCGGCCTACACGCGAGCCCGGGTATGGGGCGGACACAAAGACACCATGATGCACCACAATTAAAACCGTCAAGCAAAATAAATACACCACAATGCTATTTGCAGTCATAAAGGCGGAGAAGCAAAGGGCAAGTTTATTTTCTTCCCCACCCTTGCGTTCTTTTTTTAAGTGCACTCGACCAATTTTATTCGGTTCTGTTTGCGACTGTCTTGACCTGCTTTAGGCCTCCAAAACACAATGCTTTCTCTTTTACACTAACGAGGATTTACCGAACGTTTTAAAGGAATGCTTTTTTCATATGAGTATTGACTGAACAGATGTCAACTATAATCATTAATGCACATTGTTGGAAAGTTAACAGGTTCGTGGACGTTTAATGGTACTGGAAAATCAGTATGATTCATTTTTTGTGTGTTAAAAAATTGAGAACCTCCAGTTCTTTAGATATGCCCCTTATATTTTTACTTTCTTAGTTTCTGCACGTTCAGGCTACTACCTATCCCAACAAATATTGAAGATGCATACAAGAAATGTTCACTGGATATGTCTGGCAATTACGAGGGCTGTTCAATGAAGAAATGATCATAATTTTTCGCACTAAAATTCAATCTTATTATATTCTGTTAGCTTAATGTGAAACAAACACGCCGTAGTAGATACATTGTTGGTACTCCTGGTTCCCGCCTGTGAGAACCGGGCAAGTTCAGACATGTTCAGTATCGCCTACCGCGCTAATGCAGGTAACATGCAGTTAAATTTGATGTTAGAGGAAGATCCAGAGTTTCTTTCAAACGTAATCACTGATGATGAAACTTGCCTTCATCATTTTGATCCTGAGAGCAAACAGCAAAACTCAGTGTGGAAATCTCCTTCATCACCAACCCCCCAAAAAGCAAAAGTGGTTGCTTCTGCTGGGAAAGTTACAGTCATCTCATTCTTTGACATTCATAGAATGGTTTATCAGCATGTTGTACCTGCACACACATCAGTAACTGGAAAATACTACAGGGGTGTCCTGAAAACATTGCAAGTCAATGTCAGGCGCAAAAGATCACATTTCCGAGAAGCAGGCTGGATGCAGCACCACGATAATGCGCGGCAGCATATTGCCAATGTTGTTGCTGAATATCTTACAAAAATCAACATGAAGTGCATCTCTCACCCTCCCTAAAGTCCGGATTTAGCCCCATGTGACTTTTTTCTATTCCCTAACTTGAAGAAACGTCTTCGTGGGAGGCATTATCCATCATCATAAGCAGTGGTGAAGGCTGCGGAGGCGATTTTGAAGGATCTCTCAAAAAGTAGTTTCCAGCACGTCTTTGGAGACTGGCAGAAACGCTGGGATAAGTGCATCGCATTCAGGGGAGACTATTTTGAGAAGACCATCAAAATTATGAGGATCAGTAAAGGTACTTTGTAAAAAAAAGGTGATAATTTTTTATTGAACAGCCCTCGTATACATTCTTTATTAAAGTTGTTATTAATATAGGAATAAAAAACTATGTATGAAAACCTATTAGTTCTTTTACTTTACACAAAAAAGAAATTTATTCCTTGCAGGTTAAACATTTTTGAAAAATTATTTTTTATGTATCAATTGCAATATCGTGAGTTAAAAACAGTTTACTACTTATATATCGTTTAAACTAAACGTGTTTTTTTTTTCAATCCTTATTTTCAGAAATACAATATAACCAAAGCAAATTTAGTTTGCATTATTTAAATTATTGTAATATGCTTGCTTTATTAGTTTCATGATGACATCCCTGTGCCTTCTGCAACCCACAGACTTCACTTGTCTTATTTAGAATACATTTTATCAGAGTGCATTGCCTCTACCACGTTTATATATTTAACATGTGGAAACCAATTATTGGTCCCACATGTCTCATAGGACACGAAAGAAACAAGGGAAAGGCCGTTGATTCAGAAACTGTTATTTTCTCTAAACTACTTTGGAAACATTATTGAACTTTAGTGTTGAAATATTCACATGAGAACAGATTCTTATTTTCCGAAACCTCGACAGAGTTTACCTACCACTTATTTGTTGTTCGCGTTCTTCTGGTTCTCAAGTTGTTTGATTTTCTAAGAAGAGCACATGCAGGGCACATTACTGTTTCGTAATGGTCAATCATCTATTTACAAGTGCTTAAATAATGTACTACATGCGACATGTGAACAAACATTTTTGATCAAAAGCTAAGTTAAGGCAACTAATATGTATTTATCGACAATTTACCATTCAGAGGAAGAATGTGCATATGTTGAAGCCGAAGTCCTCCCAAAGAATATTTTATTGACCTTCTAAATTATCTAGAATTTGTACAATATATAGGGAAGTTAGCCTATTTCTTAGGTGTTGAAAGCAATAACCTTTCAGGAGGGCGCCGGGGTAGCGCGGTGGTTTCGTTCGCGGCTCCCGTTCTAAGGGTCCCGAGTTCGATTCCCGGCTCTGGGGTTGGCGATTTTAAGTCGGCCCTATCCACGCCTTCACCTCTGTCTAGCACACGTGAAGTATCCCCTATGCCCAACGTGGTTCGGAGTCCACGGTAAAAACTGTAGGTCCTCTCACCTCACCGCCATCTTCACTATCACCCTATCATCGGAGGTAATGGACACCGCCCTCTGGGTGCCTCCACCTGAGAAATGGGTCCGGTCATCACTTGGTGGGGTGAGGTTACCCCGAAGGTTACTCCCATGTGGGGAGTGTTAGTAACTAACTATAACCTTTCAGGAAAAGCTTAAAATTGGCACTCACACCTAGACACCTTCCTTTTTTCAGCTAGAGTATTTTTTATTCAAAAAAGAGACATCTTATCACACGATCCATGCTTTTAATAATATACCTCTCTTTCCTTGATCAGTTTAAAGTCTTCTAGCTGTTATTTTAGCAGGAAATACTGACATTTTCTTATAATCAAATAAAAATATGCCAAAGATGGGTATTTTTCGACTTAAGGTAACTCACTACCCATACATTTTCGTAGAAAATAATCTACAAACATTTTAGAATTACGATACGGTTGTAGAGTTTTTTTTTTGGAAATTTAAATGCTAAAATACCGTTTATAAACTGAATAAACAGATGTGTACATTAGCACCTTTTTAAACACTTTGGCCACTTTAATTGTTGTTCGGCTTCTTTCAGAATTTCAATACATATTCTTTAAATGTAGTTAATTAATTTGAAGACAATTTTGATAATTTTGGGTTTAGGGTTTTGATAATTATAAATTTGATATTTTAAGGATTCCCTTACTGTTATAATTATGTTGAGAAAAATGTAACAGTTGTAAAAATTGGCTCCTTCAGGAGCAAGTATCTTTAAGTATGGTTTGTAACCTAAATTATTTTCCAAAAAATATAATGGCTATGCTTCAGTAATTTTAAAAATTACTAAACCATTAGTGACACCATAACAATAAAAATAAACCTATATAACATTTTTATCTGATTATACAGCCATAATAACAATGATGCTACAGATGTCGATAATATTAGTAATAATTCTGCATACTTGTTCAGAATAAAATTAAAATTAGATAAAACTTTTCATAAAGATTTTAATAAAATGTACTTAGATCGTAAAACAGTCAACTGTTCCAGATTTGTATTTATAGAGTTAGACAGTTGAACATTCCAAAGAGGCAATATGAAACCGTGTTTTGTTTTTTTCCAATCTAAGACTGGGTACGTTAATTTGATAACTCTGCCTAGTCAGGTAGTGATGAATCTCTGCTCTAAAGTGGATTATACATATTTGGATTGAGTTTCATTAATGTTATTAACCTATTATTGATGTACTATGGCAGAGATACGAACCACGGTAACCCCAATAGCATGTTTTAACGTTTTCGGAAAGTTTATTTGTTACAAAAGGAATGTTTTCAAGGAATCAATATTAACTTACTAAATATCTACTGTTTTTTCTATCAAAATATTACTTATCTAAATACAACATCTAAAGAAAACATTGATTTATGAAATGTAGATGATACTCACCTAAAATTGGAGAACCACTTGACTAGCTGTGCTGTGTTGTTCTTGTTGAACTTGATGTCGGGGAAGTACATCTTGAGGACGGCCGAGCTGGGATACCGCACCCAGAAGAACATCAGCTTTGCCTTCCGCAGATGCATCGGAGTCAGCGTCGACGAGTGGCAGTCAGTTAAGGAAATAAACAATAGCCATTGTAACAGAAATGGTGTTCCGACAAAAAGGGCCCTAATTCAATGCATGGCAAGTTCATTTTCAATCTCCAAGTGTGGTGGCTGTCTATGGAAACCAAAATATTTACCAAAAATAGAATTGTACGTTGGGAGGACACCAATTACTTTGTTTCCCAAAAATTCTTGGGTCACCAAGTAACTGGCAGATATTTAAATTTGAAGAAAAATAGTTTTCAAAGTTGTTATCACTGGAGTCAACATAGGATTTTTGAAACGTGTGTCAAGAAATTTTAAATTTCACTTTTTAATTCATAAAGTACACCAGAATTGGTTTGAACTTTTCTAGCCTTTCATTGAACCCCACCCCTAAAAATATTTTATAATATAAACATTTTACACTATGTAAATATCTATATTAAGTTAAATTGAACACAAGGATAACTGCAAATCCTAATAAGTATGAACACAGAAACCTATTTCGAACAAGTGGATACTAAAAATGTAGTAATATGAGATATGGAGTAAAAATAAGTTCTCTTTTTTAAATTATTAACTCAAAATATTGGTTATTTTAGTCTAATTTAGATTTATATTTTTATTTATTCTCAAATGAATTAACTAAACGCCTTCTTACGTAAATTTGAAAGCATCTGGCATTGAGGAAGATGTCATAGAAGGTTGAAAATGCATTTTGTATATGCAAATTAGCTGTTTTTTCACACTGTTGTGTAAAATAGATATCTTCTCATAGCTGTGATTTGAATCACAGACCCTCGTTGTTCTGTGCCGGTGTTCTAACCAGTTGAGCTACCATGTCAACATTAATTTCCCGCAATGGCACTAGTTTGCTATATGAGCTGTGACATTTGAATTAATATACGAAGTAGCTTGCTTCGAAATTAATTATTCGGACCAAGACACTCGCATGTTTCAGCAGCTCTAGCTGATGTTATACAATGAAAGTCGGAATGCAGAGATTAGGAAGGCTAACTTGATCTAGTCTCAAGTTTCCAGTCAAAATGTATGGTATCACTATTCAGTTAGTAGGGCTTCTTCTCCCAAGTTGCGTCCCAAACAAAAAGGATTTTCCAGAGAGAAAGAGAAAGAGAAAAGGAAATGGTAGCCAAGTTTCACTGAGGAATCGGAAATAAGAAGCATTAGTAATGCTGATTGCATTATAAAACTAGCAGACGTTGTTGGTTCCGATTTTACGTGCCAAGTGTGACATCAGCAAGAAGATGCTTATTCGTGCATGGGCCAGACACTAAGTAAACAGGGAATCCTTTTAGCTGTAAAGCTCTTACGTGATACAGACTTTTGTACTCTTATGCCTTAAAATACCCTTACCTTTTAAGGGTACCCTTAACTGATACTTCGTCAATTTTGATTTTATTGTTTTTTATCTTCAAAATTATTATTTCTGCAAAGGGTGGAACACCTAATTAGTTAGTTTAATAAAAGTATGCTTAAATGTTTACTTTGAAAGCTCGGAAACATATGTACATTAAATTTGAAATAAAATTACCTATAATTTTAATAGAGCAACATACGGATAAGTTTGAAAACTTTTAGATACTCAAGGTTTATAAATTTCAGCTAAGGGTATTCTTAGACGTACTTTTTCTGCAAACTAGCTTCACAAATAAAATATAAAAAAAGTCGAGAAGAAAACTGTGAATTCAGAAAGAACAAATTATTATGAAACATAAATTGCAAATATTAAAATTTAGTGTATAAAAAAGGCAATTTAATACAAATACTAGAAATTATATGAGACACTTAAAAGTTAAAGAAGGTACGACAAAAAAAATCATATACAGCCATTGAAAGCAGAACAAAAAACATATAGAGAAGAAAGACAAAAGAAAAGTTTATATAGTAGACATTGTAGAAAAAATAGCACATTTCCAGAAAAAGCTGTGGAAAAATGGTGTCTGGGTAAAAGCTAAGGTAATTTTTATTTTACCGGTTGTAAAAGGAAACATGAATTTATTAAAAACAGAAATAAAAAACCTAAATGGGCAAAATTTCTCCAAACTTCCTCCTCCCTCAAAACACTGCTAGTCTTTTTGTATGCTTACTCCTAAATTTTGCATTTTTTCATTTTATGGCCATTCACTGTCCACCAAAGGGCGTGCTCTAATATAAAATAAATTGAGAGTAATTTACATTCTAAAGAAATTAATTTTGAGGTATTTAAATTTGTAAACATTATTTGATATATAAGAAAGATAAATGTGAGAGAAAAAATATAGGTTGAAATACAATTTTTAAAATATTACACTGTAGGACAACACATTCTTTTTTCTAATTTTATAATTTTAGATATATTTCTCCCCAATATTGTTTGAAGAAAGAAAAGTTAGTATAAGTTTTCTTTGCATCAGGATTTCTACTAATACTTATGGTTTCTTTGAACTTACAGCTGAGAAACTCAAAATACTTGCTTCCTCTGCACCATATATGAAAAAAGTGAAGTAATTATACGAAAGGAAGAAAATAAGGTAAATTAAACTAATTAATAATGGTGATAAGAGAGAAATAAATAACAGACAGGGGGAAGAACACACATGCATGAAAAATTACAGCTAGTTTACAAAGACACATTTCTAAAAGGCGGCATCCATTCACAAAAACTTATCTGGCCAAAGCAGGGAGCAATCTCTTGCAAGAGACAATTTTCCCACGGTATGAGGGACTACTCAGTGATTTAACTGGGGGGGGGGGGGGGTAAGGAAACTTAAGTGGAACGCAGAAGAGAAGACACGCTACTTGATTGTGAGAACCAATACTAAACAGTTATTTGTAAAACCTTGGCTTCAATATTTCTTTGTGTCACACTCTGTTTTCGTGTGTCACGAACAAAGTATATAAAAAAAGAAGAATTTATCTTACTGTTTAATGAATAATATTCACAGCATTAAAATTTAACAATCCAAGGTTCGAACCTTGTTTCGGGGAGTACTTGAGTAAAATTTTCAAAACAAGACTTATAACATTTATAAAATCTCCAAATTTCTGTAACACTTGGTGATTTTGAATGTTGAAAATGCTATGCATGAACTTTAACAATCTTATAAATAAGTGCTGTTCTAGAGAATACACTAAGCTTATGTTTACACGTAGAAAGCAAAGTGCAAGTCAGTGATTTGCATTACTATTTTAGCTTTTGTTTTCTTAAGTAAAAGAATTCAATCACAAATATAATATACTTTTAGTTCAAGAAATTTACTTTAAATTATCCATCATTGGTACACAAATTTCTCAACAATCTGTTTTAAATTTAATTTTTAAAAAAGTGTTCTATTCAATGATAAAGAAAATATCAACCATCCATCTTTATGCCATCATAAAGAGATTTACACATTTTTGGAAACATTTCAAACTTGCCATAATTTTTGCATTAAATATAATAGACAAATGAGAGTAAATGATTTAAAATGCAGTGTTTATGTCAAATTAATGATACATAATTAATGTAATTGTTCACTGTTGAAAAGGATGCCCAATTTAAGATATTTACTTTAATATTTAGTTTTATTTTACTAGGTCCGCAGATGTACAAAGCTAAATAAATAACATCTGGTATGGAATTTGATTAAGTAGGATTTTTTAAATTAAATAATAAATTTAGAGAAAATTTTTCACAGTTTTTAAATAAATTAATGTTGCTTTGCTATGTAGCAACTGATGAATTTAATTTTGAAATGAATTTTAGATATAGTTTCTTGCAGAACAAATTCAAATAGAAACAGGCAGGTGAAGAGTAGTCTAGGCTTCGAGCCTCGACTGTGGTG
Source organism: Mantis religiosa (assembly GCA_030765055.1). Lineage (NCBI taxonomy): Eukaryota > Metazoa > Arthropoda > Insecta > Mantodea > Mantidae > Mantis > Mantis religiosa. Next base: position 29,311,207 of record CM060954.1, read on the forward strand.
TAGGTGCATGGCTTGTAATGCAATTATACATTATTCAATGTTGTCTGATGGGCAAGAGGCTAACGTGGTGGTAAATTGGTCCCATTGTGTGGGAGTATAATGTGGTAAATCTCACATCTCAGAGCGTAATTTGACAGCAAGATGATGGTTGAGAGAGATTGCGTAATTTAGACAATTTTACAGCCAGAGACAGACCACCAACAAGGAGATAATAACATATACTACAACTTACTAGCTAGTTGCTGTTGAGGTGTCGGGTTGTTGCCAGTAAAGGATATTGTAGGCTGAATGCCGTCATACGGCCCATCTCCTGAGTTACAGTCGGAATTGCGGTCCACGCTGTCTGCTCCACCGCCGCCAAGTCCGGAGCTTGCGCGGAGGTGGCCGTAGTCGGGTGAACCGCCGTGTTGAGCTGCTGCCAGAAGGGCTGGATGCAGCAACGTGGGCGGGTGAGGGAGGGGTGGCGAATCGCGTTGGTCCATTCCACCCCCGCCGCCGCCGCCTCCACCAGGAGGACTCGAGCTCGCCATGTGAGGAAGCTGCTGGTGTTGTTGTTGCTGCTGTTGTTGCTGCTGTTGCTGTTGTTGCTGTTGCTGCTGCTGTTGTTGCTGCTGCTGTTGTTGTTGGTGGTAGAAGGGACTATAGGGCGAGAACACTTGTGACTCGTGTAAACTGGGGTTGGGTATGGCCACAGACGTTGGCAGTGACACTGGTAGGATTGGGGGTGGAGGTGGGTGATAGGGTCGAGGGGGTGGCGATTCGGCACCGTTGCCACCGCCGGCTCCAGCACCGCCTCCCGAACTCGTGGAGGCCATGAGGTTGCCGTACTTGTTACCGCCTGCGTCTTGCATAGCACCGCCTCCAGCGACTGCCATACCGTCCTGCGCCAGTATCCTGCTGACCGTCCTGGGGGTGATTCTCGTGTCCGTCACCTTATGCCTCTTCTTCTTGGGTGTGACAACGAGACTGAGCGCCTCGTTCTGTTCTGGCATGCCCTCACGGCTGTCGGACATGCAGAACGGGTTTATGTGTGGAGCACCGCCAAGCCCGCTCATGGAGGAGTAGAGTGCGGCTGCCGCCGAGGAGTTGACGACGTTGCCGCCTGCATTGCTTCCACTTCCTGGAGCTTTGGGTTGCTGGAACATTGCTGTCGTAGGGGACGGCCTCACATGTGGGAGGTTCATGGTGTTGATATTGTTTTCGGGGTTGTTGCTTGTGCCACCGTGGGGACCCGCCATGCCGGTGCCCATCGAAGGAAAAGCGTTGCCGTTGATGCGAGGTCCCCCAACATTACCACCACCGCCTCCGCCACCACCGCCACCCCCGCCGCCTCTGTCGATGACTTTCGTGCGAGGAGATTTTCGGTCCAGCAGCTGCGAGGCCATCAGGAGATCCTTGTTGAGCTGCTCTGCAGCAGCTGCGGCCGCCGCCACTTCGGATTGCTTTCCGATGAAGCGCCTTTGTTGAACGAAACGCGCCACTATTGAGTCAATGAGATTAGTTAATGATGCCGTGATTTCCGTTTTTAACACGTCAGCGAGGCCCTCCAGGTCTGACCCGGACACAGGTGCCATGGCACTGACGTTGTTTCGGAACAGCGAAAAACGTTCTGAGAAGTCTGCAGAGACTGCTGATGACTTAGGTTGTTGCTGCATTTGTGGTGGAGGTTGTGGTTGGGGTGTCTGTTGTTGCTGAGGTACTTGATGCTGCGGCGCCATGTGCTGCTGCTGTGGTGGTGGTTGGGGTCCCACTGGATGGCCTGGTTGCATCTGAGGCGGCATGGGTTGCACACCACCTGCACTTGCACTCTGGCCTGGGTGCTGCTGCTGTGGCTGCGGCGGCTGTTGAGGTTGTTGTGGTGGTTGTTGTGGTTGCTGCTGCTGTTGCTGCTGTTGCTGTTGTTCGGCTGCCACGGCCGCAGCTACAGCTGCATCCTTTGCTAAGCGTGCTTCCTGTTCCAGAAACAACTTATGGCTAACGCCCAGGTACATTGCTGCAGCATTGCTGATTGCATGATGGTGATGATGCGTCTGCTGTTGTTGGTGATGATGGTGATGATGTGGCATCTGTTGTTGGGGATGGGAATCATGTTGAGGACCATGTGGAGGCGGCACCTGTTGCTGCTGTTGTTGCTGCACCTGAGCAGCGGCTGCTGCAGCCGCCGCCGCTGCCGCTGCCGCCTGTTGCTGTTGCTGAAGAAGCGTGAGACCACCGTTGAGTGTTGGCAACAGTGGATGCTGATGGGGTGGAGCGTGGGGAGCGTTTCCATGGCCGCCTCCAGGATGCAGCTTGGCTGACACCAGTTTGGAAACAGCTGGAGATAGCACCGTCTGATTGATTCCAACCGTATTTGTACCTGCAGCTACGGGTGAGCAAGGGACTGTTCCCGCTACCACTTCCTTGATTGGCGTCGATACCGGAGTGGTGACGCTGCTGGGAGGCTTGTCCGGAATGGGCATGCTGTCCTGTTCCAGGTCACTTGGGACGTCATCGCCGTCCTGACAGTCTGATTCCTGTTCCATGCGCGTGCACAACTGCACGTACTTCTGTTGCATTTCTGCAAGCTGTTCTTGCATGGAACGGAGCTGATTCTTGAGCGCATTTTTCTCGACACGTTTTTGCCTTACTTCTGGAGGCTCCATATCGTCATCGTCATCCAAGAGTATGCCCAATCCCAGTCCGGCTAAGCCGTAACCTGCGGCGGCTGCCGCGGCCGCACTGCTGCTGTACCTTTCAGCGTCGTGTTGCTGCGGATGATACAATTTCCGTTTCTTGCACCCGTTTACAACGGGCAGTGCAGGACTCGACCTCATTGAGGATACAATATTCTCAACTCGTGCCCTTTTGAGTTCTGCCATCTGCTCGGGCTTTGCCCCGGGGTTTCCCTGAGGTCCACCCTGTCCCTGGCCACCCTGTACACTCCCCAGTGGTGACTCCCTGTCCTTGTCAGGGTTAGGCGTATCTGCACCCGTATCGCCGTCGTCCTTGGGGTTGGCCATAGATTCTGACGCCGGAGAAGCCATGGAAGGTTCTGAGTCTGAGTTAACTCCTCCACCATTCATACTGTTTAAAGCGTCCTCCATGAGTTCGGCCTGCTGCTGTTTAGACACCACGCCTACCTCGCTAAGAGCTTCTTCCATTGCTGCCGCTGCGGCAGCTTCGTCGTCCGGAGCACTGTTGACGTCCGAATTGTCCAGGTCGCCACTTCCGTTAACTGCCTTGTTTCCCCCACTACCTCCTCCTCCTGTCTCCGTATCACTATTGTCACCCGCACTAACCACTCCCGCACCCGTGAGACTTCCGTTCTTTAGTTCATTGTTGTTATTGTTGATACTGTTATTGTTGTCCGGCGAAGTTGCTTCGCCACCACCGTTACCACTAACACTAACACCACGAAGTTCTTGTTCAAGACTAAGAAGTTCTTTTTTGCGACCCTGAAGAATATCACGTAACATATGATTGGCAAGATCACCCGGTGGAGGACTTCCGTCCTCCTCTAGTCCTCGGCGTATCACCGATGTCGCGTTAAGACAGTCAAAATTAGATGCCTTGCCGTCAGAACCGGCAGAGTCCATTGTCATCATCGCAGCGTCCGGTGCGGTCGCCGCGTCTGCTGCTTGCTTCGCCGCCTGGCGACCTAGCAGCTCGTTGAGCATTTTGGCGGGCCCGAAGCCCGGCCCGAACAGTCCAAAGTGTTGATGGCTCTGCGAGAAGATAGCTCCGTATAGTCCACCACTGAGGAACGTAGGTCGCGAACTGAAGTTAGGGATGGAGGAGTAGCTGTTCCTCGGCTCCCCTGCGTCCACGCGCTGTCTAGTCCGTTTCGCCTTCTTCAACAGTTTATCTCCGTACAACCCGAAACATTCGGCTTCCTCTTCTGATGACATCATAAGAAAGGCCGTCTCTTATTGGCCGAGGGTTCGCCCGTGGTAGGGGAGTTGACGTAGCCAGTGGCAGGCCGAAGGAGGACAGACCTCCCCTCCTCCGCCGGTGCGACTCTCCCCTCTTGCTGTGTACCGCTGTGGCTGCTGTAACGCTCTTCAGTTTCCCATAGCAGAACCTGCAAGGTGCAAAACAAGAACAGCGTCAGATGTGTGGAACGGCTCGTGCCTCGTGTCTACCCCTAACACCTGTCCCTCTGCCGGCTGGCTGAGGGAATCTGCAGCCATTGTCACCCTGCATCTATTGTCCCCATTCACTAATTCTACTTCTGCTTACTGCCACCATAATAGCATAACATTGTCTTAAACTACAATCAACTTATGAAGCCCTTCAGTAAATATACCGTTCTTACTTCTTAAATATAACACAACAGCAATTTAAGTCATTTACACAAATAATTAGTCTTCCATAAGCTAAGCTTTACAACATCTCTGTGGTTTTTAACATTTATTCATCTAAGAATCTTTAAAACAAATGAACCTTATGTTAAAAATCTTTCCTCTAATAACTGACGCTAAGTTTATGCTAACTATGAAGAAAAGACAATTAGGTAGAAAAAGAATTGAAAAAACATGTAGTAAACACGAAGAGAAAAAAGTTTAGGGGGAAAAATAGAGAGGGGGTAGAAGAGACAGTTGATAAGTTTAAGCCAAAACATGTTAGAAAGAAACAACTTGTTGACGTAACACAAAATAGTTCTCAATATGTGGAGCGCGAACCCCATGGAGGCCGTAGATATTTCTCAGTGCTATTCCAATAAACATAAAACAAAAACAAAACTTTAAGGAAGGAAGAAGAGATAGCTGATGGTTTAGAAATCAGAACTATTTAAGAAGAAACAATTTGTTGATGTTAAAGCACAGTAGTTCTTAAACTGTAGAGCGCGAGCTTTCTGGTACTCGTAGATGTTTTCCCATATTTAAAAGTAGACAGTATCTTAAACTGAAGCTAGCAAATTTAAAATAAAAGTTATATCTTTGCAATGTTTGTGACGTGATCCTTAAACATTCGTTATTAATTTTTTGTTATTTGACAGTTAAAAAATAAAACAACTGTAAGATATATTCGAGTCAAATCTAATCATAACACATTTACACCGTCCAGATAACCACATCGGATATAAACGACGGAAACTGAACCACGTGACTGCCAAGAAAAAAAAAGAATGTTTCGAGCCATTAGCACATATCCCCTGAGAAATGAAGAAGGGGCTCGAAGGGCGACAGATGTAGCTGAATCATCACATGAAAACACGTGGCCTCGGAGATATCTCGTCATCACTGGGCAATAATTCATCTCAGGTTGACTCGGTTCTGTTTACCTGCCATAATTCTCCTTCAAGAATTTATCTTACGTACGTCTCTAATTACATTTACGTAACGGCCATCTGGACTGTACAACACGACCCTTGTCTGGTTCCATTGGTGGAATTTACTGATAATGATTTATTGCTAAGGTATTTTGCAGAAAATGGTCATTGAAACTTGCAAGCAATAGAATCCTTGTGAAATTATGTGCGAACTTCTGTGCATTCAGAAAAAGAATTGCATTTTGAAGCGAAATGTCTTCATTCGAAAGGAATTTTGTAAATGTTTAATAAGTTATAATAGAAGATTTTGCATACAAAAATTTACTGCAGAAAAATATAAGAATTTTTGAAACATACGTGTCAGAGTTATCCAATATTATTATTTTAAATGTTTTAAACTCTGTTGTCATTGAAATGTGCTGTCGTTATTCGTTGTTTCTCCAATGTCATGGAAAAAATATGTAACTTCAATGTCAACTCTTAATGAAACTAGCACTGTAATGATTCATCTCGATTAACATGACGTGCCAAAAATAAGCTTGTAGAAGCTATATAAAATAAACAGTTGTCAAGATTTTTTGTGTCTACAGTCCATGTAGTAATTATTTCTTATAAGGTGCCCAAATCTTGGCACTCGTATCGTGAACGATAGGCTGGAGGCTGTTATCAGCCAGCACCATGCATGAGACAAAGACGATGTTGATAAGGGGCACAGGAAAAACAAAAGAAAGCACGTGCCGCGGAGGAAATGTGAAACGGAAGTAGATAGTGTCCTAGAAGTGGGCATGTGGATATTTGCGTCTTGAGCAATTCTCTGGGGCCTACCGGAAGGAGCCCTTATAACCCAGTCAGATAGGCGGCCCGCATGTTATGCCGTAACTTCCCTCTTAACCCCTTATCGCAGTCTCGTTCCGGGGTGGTCCCATCTTACACGAAACTAATCATGTGCGAAGTGCTTCTTTCGCCTTTGTGAGTCCAGCTGTCTAAAAGACAATTGACCGTTTTCAAAACAAAACCAACTTTGTATAAGTTTTGATACTTTCAGCTGTTTAGGACAGTAGACAGAAGAGGTTTTGTATTCCACCGAAAAATTCGTTAGGGCGATTCACCGAAAATACACACACATTGGATTTAAGTTCATCATATTCCAGATATAACACAAATAATTTCAAGAAGATCCACCCAAACTCATCATAAATTTATATACATTTTGCTAAAACATGACAATTTTCAAAGGCAGCCGCTCTCCTTTGTCGCTGGGTTGTAATCATTAGCCGATGAAAGGCGATCATCAAAAACAGGGCGAGAGGCATTGTAGCCAATCTTCTGGTTCCTGTATTTCCTGCAGAAATATTTCCGACCCTCAAAGTAACTATACATGGAAACACTTTGGCTATTTTATTTCTTTAAAAAAGTGACTCTAAGAATTTTGATTTAAATATTATACCATTGTGAGTTTGCTTGGCAAACAAAGTATGTATTGAATTTTCTGCGAATAATTGAAGGTAAACCGTTAGAGAGAGAATGAGAGAGTTATGTTACAAAAGATCTCAATAAAGCAGACGAAATATGTCAAAAATTTTATTTTCTGGCGTCAAACATTTCTCGTATACGCCTTTGCATTGGTTTGAAATGAGAAGTCGCTATTCATTCTTTCTCTATTCATGCAAAGAGCAGGGGATTTCATAGCCATCAGTAAATTATCCTCAAGGAATAAAAAAGTCTATCACTTCAATTATGTGATATCTAACAGCGAAATGTCTAAATAGACACCTAAGGGAAGTTGATCTGGTTAACAAGAAGTGGCCAAAAGAATAAGTTTTTGTAAGAGGAGTTTATACAATAAAATCAGAGAAAGTCATGTGAATATCTACAACACATGAGATTTATTATCGAGTAATTCCTTTGTTAGCAGTCGATCGTTATAATCTATTGTGCAGAATTTGTTGTAAAAGACGTGACATCAATATTATATTTCGATATTTTTACGTCCTCCAACGTTGTCATATCTGATGCTGAAATGAGCCCAGGGTCCACAGAGCTTACAGTTTCCAGACATTCATGTTTCAGTATACGGGAAAACTCTGGAAAAAGCTTATCCGATAACTCACCCTGACGAGATTTGAAATTGGAACTTTTTGAACGTAAAGTAGATACACTACCATCTTCCTACAGAGGCGGGCTATTACGACATGCATTTATATTGCTTACACATATTAAATTATAAGTAGATAACAAATCAACGAATTCAGCATTAATAAATTCATACATGTCATTAAGTCAAGAAAGCTTGGAAGTCACAGGTAATTTTAAAAACTGTACTTGATCTCGAGTGCCTTATATGTACTAGAGGTTGACTCCAGAGTCTCCTATAGCGAGTTTGTGGAAATGCAATAAAATTAGAAATGTTTTGAGAATGAAATTAAATATATATAGGTAATTATTATTGCTTAAGGAGCTAATAATATTAACAATATAGTTCTTGATGTAACGAATTATAAAGCGATAAAGGGTGGTTGTCTTTTCTTATCCCTCGTTAAAATCTCCCATAAAGAAATGTGATTTTTAGATTCCAGTAACTGTTAAAGATATTTAACATATGTCTAATCGTTGAAAGACTTACAACACACATGTGGTTAATTTCTTAAACCATTTTCCTTCTTTTTCCTTCTCTTTCTAACCTTTTCCTCTATCCCGCTCTTCTCTCCCTTGCCGACAGTACCGGAGTCTAATTATCATTATTCTTCCACTCTGTAACAGCAGTATTGCTTCTTTTGTGTGTGTACAATATGGACGCTTGCAGTTTCCGGGCGACGTCGTCAAGTTCCGGTGGGTGTGAATTCGGGCGTGTAGAGTTTTGACCTCATGGCAGCTGGTTACATCACTCGCCACTCTGGACTCCACAGACTGCCACGTATTCCAATAACTGTCATATTTTTAATAATTTAATTTTGTAGTGTTACTCTTATATGGAGATGACCACGTGATCGTATGGTAAAGTAAAAATGTATAGATAGCAGTCAATAAATTCAATCAAAAAGCTTTAAAAATTATAAACTGAAATTACCCAATGAAAAGACCAGAATGCTGGCATTTTTATAATCCCAGACAATTAGAGCAAATTTTTAAAAGATAATCAGATAACAGAACAGATAAAACACACTGAAAATCCTGTTTTAATGAAAGATATGGAAACAACTCTGAAATAGACTGTACGTTTTGCAAATCAATGGCTTTATCAACTTTATTATACATTTATAATAATTAAGGAGGTTAGAAGAACACTTAGAAATGACACTTTAGAGGTTTTGCAGCTGTTAGACAAGAAAATAAGTGAAAATACTCTAGCAGAATTAAAATTTTAAAAAAATTGGAGATAATAAATGAACTTCAAAATTACGTAAAGATTATCAGATGCTTGTCAGATTCAATAATTCCATAAAAATATGCACTATAGATAGATTAAGGCAAGTGTGATGACATCAATCTTAGTTTTGCTTAGAGGCGGTAGGCTTAAGCCGTAAAGAAGTTAATTAAATAATGAGTCATTCATATTTCACTAAGAAAACTGACTGTATTGTATTTAGGTGTACGAACATTCCTTAATAATAAAATTGCTTGAGTCAATTTGTTAGGGGATGTTTTGCATTCACGTGACTTACTCTATTCTTCTGACAAAGTATCTTAAAAATACTTTTTCTTATCTGTACTTGTTAATCAAGATAAAATCTCATTGTATATTTTATTATAGATACACGTAGGTTATGTTTAGTGGTTAAATGATAAACTTGATATTTAGGAAGTTGTGACGAAGATTTTAAACAAAATAGCCCCTCACAAACTATTCTTTTCATAAAAAAAATGTTTTCTTAGTTGTTTATTTCTCAAATATTGCTATATGTTCACGATATTTGATGATAAATAAGAATAAGCGTTGCATTTTGTACGATAAATAAGGTTCTTGTATTATTCCCATTGATTATTCAGTTTTCTAGCTTTTATATAAATATTTTAAACATAAATACTGTCAAATAAAGTTTCATTTGTGGTAAATATGTTGGCGGTAGTACATAGCGTAAAAAGACACAATAAACTAATAGTAGGCTTGTTACCAAATGTTTCCATTAGCGGCTTTAGATAAATTTCAATCTTTCTTTACTTGAAGAAGTGAGAGTGTAAATTAGTACGAGCGATAACATAAGTCGAGTTGAGAACAGCTGAAGGAAGTGCCGCGGAGTACGGCACAAGACATGGCAGGTGGTAACTCGGGCAAATCAACGTATTGTCGAGGAGGGGACTTCAACGGCTTTCCTAACGTCTTGAGACGTGCATGCGGGTCTTCACTGCAGAAACTCCTACTGCAGCAGCTGGTGGGCATTTAAACAGCTGTCGGTACCCACAGAGCTTCCGCATAAGGTCAAGATTTTAACTTAAGTAGTATCCTTTTTTTCAAAACACCAAAATTAGAGTGGGGTTTCAAAACCATAGAATATAAAGAGCTCCGGTAAAAAATTAATAACAAAAACACCTCCTTTTTGGTCTTCCTATAGATCCTCTTTCTATTGTCCTATAGGTATCGTGTCACTTATTTTGTCAACGTTAACTTGTACATTCTTTCCAGCTCCTCTTTTCACTTTTGCTTCTCATTTCTCGATTTATCATTAATATATTTATGATAAAATCATAAAATTAGTTATGGTAATAAACTATTTTAAGTCTTTTTCTCCGCTCTTCTTTACTTTGATATTGTATATCTGTGGCAATTGTTGGAAGTTTAAGTAGTTCGATATATTTAAAACTTAGATCTATGCTTGAACTTTGGTATTTTGCTTAGGTTAGGCTTATTTATGTCCTTATAAACCTGATCTACCATAATTTCCCTTTGTAAGCTCGTAGAATGTAGCAGCTGGATGATATCGAATTGAGAGAAGGTTATTTCCAGCAAGATGGAGCAGCGTGCCATACATCTAATGACACTATGGAACTTGTAACCAGTTTCTTTGATAATCGAATAATCTCAAAAGGTCTGTAATCACCTGACCTAACCTCACCGGATGTTTTCTTGTAGGAATATCTAAGATATAGAGTGTGCAAGAATAGGCCACGGACAACTGATGTCCTCAAGGAATAAGTAACATTGGCGAGGGTACTCTACGTAAAACTGCAGAGAATATGGCGAGACGAGTACAAACATGTATAGATGCTGGTGGAGGACATTTCCAACATTTTCTCTGAGATGTAAATAGTGTAATGTAATCTCTCAATTGTGTATTATATTCTCCCAAAGTTGCACGTGTGTCCTATTATTGGTTCAAAAGTTATGACTAATTGAAATTGTTCAGGTTTATTTGGATCGCACTGTACTTTATCTTCCTATCGTCTTTTCTGAAGCTCTGCTGTGTTGCCGCTACAATAGAAATTATGATCATTGTGTTTTAAGTAGCAAAATGTTCTGTTGAACAGTATACGTAATTCATAAGGGGCACATAACGTTTGATGCCTTACCAAGCGAGATATTTTATTAAACTTGACTTTAGTTTCGCTTTAATGCTTAAGATATGAAGTAAATTCGTCTACATCAGTGATCTGAGTATACTGTGTAATTTCAAGGAGTTGGGAGTTTAAATCTCGGTTAGAACGAGTTACCTCTCGTATCCTGAAACATAGGAGACTTATTTTTGGTGAAATTTTGACATCAACATTTTGAATGGAATAAAAAACTTAAACTGAATTTAAACAAGATATGAAAAGTGACAAAACTTAGATTCAGTTTTCTGTGTTCTGCACTTCGATTCCTTCAGTACTGTTGGGTACCGGGGTGAGCGCTGGAAGAAAGAATAGCAAACCGGAAGGAAAGAAGCCCCTACCTGATATCTTTGCCACATCGGAGAGGAGCAAGGGGAAGACGTAACGGTCTTTTCCTTAGCACTGCACCGATCAAGCTCTGCTTTAAAGAAAAGAGGGGCGAAACCGGTCCCTCAAGAAAGGCCTTTGTCAGCAGCAAGCGCAAGAAGCAGCCAAGAAAGGAGGCTTGTCTTTAAGAAAGTCTTTGAGATCTTACAGTCAACCAAAGGAACTGGTAAACGGTAATACAAACGTGTTTTTCAAAAAGGGAGGCGGGAATCTGTAACCGCCCCAAGTCCTAAAGCCATCCAAGGTTCGTAACCCTGGGACTTCTAGATAGAAAGAGGCGTTACTTAATTACTATAATTTACCTTCAACGATAACATATGTTTAAGTACGTGTCAGTTGTGCATCAACCCCGTGGTTTTACTCAGCTCGCGTCTGCATAACATTATTCAGGGTCTTTAAATGTATAAAAGGGGAACAATTGACAGCTAGCTGCTTTCAAAAGGGTGACCCACATAAAGTGCTAGAGACCAATATCTCTTATTAAATTAATAGAAAAAAACTACAAGGTTTCTAAATATTATTATAACAAGGTGCCTTCCAAATTGTAACGTCAAAGATATGGTTACGTGCCCAACCTCAGAATTTTAAATGAAACGACGATATTCTTTCCTTCCTTGTTTCTGTTTCCCCCAATGAACTAAGCAATTTTAAATAATAAAATGAATTCAATTGTTTATTAAGCTATGTTCTTATTGAAGTAGAAAAGAGTAATAAACGAATAAGTCAAATAAATAACCTGATTATTATTTTAATCAATTTATTAAACTCTCACAATGCAAGAAATGAACTTTCTTAAGGAAATAAATTCAACACCTACAGTAAATGCTTTTACATGAGATTGTTATTTACATTTTATTTTCGACTGTTCCTTAAATACAGATAGCATAAAAATTAAATAAATTAATAATTAATTTGCATAGTTATATAAATACGAATTAATTGAGTGTAAAATATGAGTGAAGGCAGGCAGTTACTGCCAATGTTGAAGAACAGAAGAAGAAATTGCTGGCTTAAGAAATGTGCTAGAAGATAGCAGATGAAAATAAATATTAAGATGCATATACATGGAGGCAACAAGAAAATACGCTTTGCCCTTTAAAGAAACTCTTAATTACTTGGATTTATTTACTTTATAATAATATTTTTAGTTAAATCTAAGGATATAGTCGAGCTTTTAACGTATGCAAAAACGTTACTCAAAACTGCTGTTTTTTGAACTTTTAAATCCTAAAGGTAAACAGATGATGTTCTTTTTTGGTTTTATTAAAACATTAAGTAGGAGGAATTATGGAAAAAATAGGAATGGGAGATATATGTAGACTAGAGTAAAGGAATACAAGCGATGTGGGTAAATTGGTAAAATGCAGAATATAAGATATAGAAAGTCAGGAAATATGGTGAAGTCTAGAAAATATAAAATCATTACAATTTTACAAACAAATAAAGAAGTATTGATAAGATGTTGCAGAAAGTAAAAGAAAAATGGGCCAGAAGTGTAAAGAATTTAAGAAAGGAAGATGAGGGGGAAGAAAGGGACTAATTAAGTAACAAGGAGGCATGGAGGTTAAGAGCTACCTGGCAGAGTAGAAGACCAGGGAGTCATGTAAGCCAAGGTAGCAACAAGGTAAAGACAATAAATGTAGCCAAAAGTTGAAATCTTGAATCGTGAAACCCATTCTTTTGAACTTTAAAGTGTATTAACATTTATTTAATTATGCAATTATGGAATGCTGTTGAGATGATTTTGCTATGATTGCTTGGAATGCAATTTCCGAGAGACTGTATACTCGCGGTTCTGATCATATGTTTTAAAAGGTAGATACGGTTTTGAAAGAGGCATTGAATGATTTTGGTATTATCTGGGGTTTTATGCAACAGAGGTTGATAGAGTTTGAAAATACAAGGGGCAAACCAAACGCTCAACGAAGTCTAGATGCAAAAACTGAAGAGAATTTAAAAGTCCTACGAAATCTGACATCTTACTCATAATTAGCTTTAGGTATTCAAATTATTATAAGGTTATTTTTAGCTTAATTTAAATGTTATAATGTTGGTATAAAGACAATTTTCTTGTGGCGGTGAAATGTTTGGTGTGAGCGTCGACTTGTCTAGGATCCCTGGATTGGTGTGTCGGGAGGAGGGGGACAGACACAGAGAGAAGGATGTGCCTCATAATGAGGAAATGGGAAGGACAGGGAATATTCGTTTGCCTGGGGTCGCAAAGACCAGGCTAGGTGAAGAAATCCGGACAGACCTAATTTGTTGTATTAATTTAATAGGCCTAAATTAAAAGGGAAGAAGGGGGTTCTATCCTGAAGTGGCCTGTGTACGTATAACCCTCCCGTGTGTTGGGGAAGCAAGTGAGGTCTTCCTTTCGGAAGGCAGGAAGGTGATCAACATGCGGTGAACCCTGTTTTGGTACCCTATAATCTCTAAGTCTATTTACCAATTCCTACGCACTATGCAGAACCAAGTTCTCACTCTCAGCTGCTCCTAAAACTAGTTTGAGAAATTGAATTATGTATTTTATTTCTAAGGAATATACTAATTCGGTAGCAATTGAAATTATGTATAATCAAATAGTATTAAGTAGCATTAATAATATAAAACATAAATAAAATTAAAATTACTCTTTTTGCATCAATAATAGCAGTGCTGGGTTATAGTTGGCATTTTTAATAAATTGCAGTTTAGATCATCCAAAATTATGTACCTGAGAGACAGTTTCTATTAGTCTTCTGTCTAAAGAGTTCATTTGTTTTGTAGACAAATGAAATGTGTTTATTTGAGGTGATTATAAAATAAAATAAACTCTTCAATTAAAGATAAAAGTAGAGAAAACACTGGTTAACTAGAGAATAATAAATAATTAGCAGTATTTTAAACTAATAAAACGTTAATGTAAATAATATTTTATTTTGTATTTAATTTATGAGAACCTAATCTTTCTATTAACTTCATTTTAAGCTAATTGTATCAGAAATGCTTTCGGTTTTGGAACTAAAAATAGTATTTCACGTAATTTTATTGATAAAATCATCTGATATTTATAATTCACGTATTATGGTTAGAAAATAATATAAATTTTACATTAGACAAATTATACGTTACTTATTGCAACCACGAGTTACAAAAAATTGTCACATTCATGGTATTGTATAGGCATAATGTAGATCAGATGTGGTTTCTGCATATCACTTAGGCAAGTGATCATTAAGACTGGAAAATTAGGACCTTGTTAGCCCAAGCGACTGATAATGTTAGCCAAAATACTAAAGAGCTATGTTATTAAGTTACTGTGTTAATCGTGATGCTGAATTTCAGTTAAGCTCCTCTCGGAAACCGGCCTTAAAATGGAAATCCATCGACTTAAGAAGCCCATATCAATACAGCTTGATAATCAAGTTAAGTAGTTATGTATCTTTGACCCAATTAATTTTCTATACTTACGCCATCTCCTGACCTGGCATTTAATTTGCTGAAAACAGTCTTTTGTTCAGTCATGTCAGTATTGATAGTGTTTTGTCTTTGTTTATATTTGTGTTATATCCAGTATTTCATTTGTGGTTATAGCATTTAATAGCTATAGTTCCTCAATTGCTGAGTAAAAATATACAAATTGTGTAAAAACCTTCAAAAAATTTGTTTTGATTGAGAATGCACGTGGAATTTAAATTATTACAGTCTGGAGGAAAAGTAGTTGAAGGTATAAGTTTGGTAAAAATTATCTAAAAAGTGAAAGTAAGGATAGCATCATGAAATTATAAAGTAATATGAACATTATTTAGAAAAATGCGTTTAAAAGAAGAAAGATGAGCAATATAAGAACATATTGCTCTAAAATCTAAGAGGTAGGGTTTTTAATCTATTGTAATAAGCCCCTTGACAGAAAATGTAAATACATTTCTACGTCATAAAGAAATCCACTTAATTCTATTGATAAGCAGTCGAGTTTTCCAAATCTGAAATGCATTTTAATAACTATTTAACACGAATTTGTAAAATAACGTTTAGAAAATTCTACAAGATTCAATTTTCTTGTCAACCATATTAAGCAAAGGTGCGGATGCTGGCGGAATTGGGATCAGGAATATCTGTTCATTAATCAGGTAAACTTGGAAGGGAAATTGATGGAAGCTAGAGAAATTACTAGAGGACACAGAGGAAATACAGTCTTGACCATTCCAGCAATTAAATTAACTGATACTGAAATTACTCCAGCCAAAGTAGATTTGCTGTTGGCTTGGAATTAATTCATTAGAAACATCTGAAGATCAATGCCGCGAGAACTGCAAATCTTGGAAGAAATTTTGATGTACCTAAATGCTTCTTGTGCATTAACAGATTATCGTGGTAGAAACCACACCTGCCAAAAATGTTTTCACATGTTTCAGCAATAAAATTCAATGACGTAAAAAGAAAAGAGTTACGTGTCCCGTACTGCCCCAAAAGCTTACGAAAGGAACACTGGCAGAAAGAATAAAAGGTTACATAAAAAAGAATGTATTTAAAATAGGGAACTGTTGTTTCACAAGCAGAATAAAAATTGCACAAGAACCTTATGTTAACCCAAAACTTCACAAACCAATTTAATGTTCTGATAAACTTGAATTGTTATAACATGAGACTCAGTATTTGTTATGTTTGTGTAAAATGTAGAAAATATATTTGTTTATTATGATTTTAATGATGCTTTGGTTTGTGTGAGACAATTAGAATATGAATTAAAGGTCATTTATAGCTGTGTTAGTGAGGGAGATAAATAAAAGTATATATATTTTGTTGGACAGTTAATGGTATTTTTAATATCGTATAG
Source organism: Mantis religiosa (assembly GCA_030765055.1). Lineage (NCBI taxonomy): Eukaryota > Metazoa > Arthropoda > Insecta > Mantodea > Mantidae > Mantis > Mantis religiosa. The sequence continues at coordinate 29,327,187 of CM060954.1, forward strand.
AGAATAGCAATAGAAAATAAAGCTTTTAACAAAAAATAAACATTATTTTGAAATATGATCTGAAATATGGTCGTTATTTTGTGGATTGTTGAAGGAAGAACTAAGGAAGAGGTAGGGGAAGTGCTTGCGAATACTTAGACGTGGTAATGAAACGAAATGAAAAGAAGATCTGTCATAACAAAATTAGAGCATTTTAGAAGAGTGAGAGATGGATTTGAAGTTAATCAGAAACAAGAGGAGAAATTGGCTAGGTAATTTTGCACTGAAAGAGATGGGGCAGAAGAAAATACCAAATGGTTTAGTTGTGGACATGGAGAAAGCAGAAGAGGGAAGAACTGAGGAGGCTCTTACCTCTGATAGGCGAAACTATTATTTATTGGTTGAATGGTTGCGAATGAAATGAAAATAACAGTGTAGAAGTTATTTTATTTTGTGGTTTTTGTGAGTAACTCTGTATTTTTTTTTCTCTGTTTCTCCTCGAGGAGAGAGATTTTCCCTTGGTTTTGATTCGCTCCCGCTCTCAGTGACAGTATTGCCTTAGTACAGATGCTGCTCTAAGGACAATCTTGAGCATGAGTAGTATCGAGGGAGCTGAAGAGGATGCGCGGGGTGAGGGGCAAGAACTGCCCGTGGGAACCAGGCTCGTCAGAGGATGTAACCCATCAGGAGCCCTGCCTGCCGGGCTAGGAGAGACGGTTTCCTCAAGACAACTTCATCACAAGACGACTGTCACTTCCAATCATCATACGACCCCCGCAATCTCACTGAACTGCCTGCTCTCCTCTACACTTTTGATTACTGTTAAAACGCCTCCGCTTCCAGGGGCCCACTTTACATCTGTCTCTGTCTCGCGAGGTCGCCCTTTATTGGTGCAAGCTCTTCGGTTCGGATCTCAACTGCAGACGTAACATGTGCTCAATCAAAGCTATACGAAACCAATATTTATCTCGTAATTTTCCAGATTAGTGTAAAAAACTTCTTATATGCAGCAATCATACGACATTTTGCAAACTCAAGTTACCATTGACCCAAAAGTCCCTTCAAAAGTTCTCGGACTAATAACGATCACAAATCCCTCAATCTAAACTAAATAGAAGACCTACACCTAGTGAGAAACTTTGACGTATATGTTCTGAAACCAGCCTCATTATGAAAAATAAACAAGCATAAATGTAAAAGCAAATCCTTTAACACGAAGAAAAAGTGTCAAATGTGATGTCAGTAACTTATATTTTACTTAAAATCTAGACAGTTTATTTTTTACAGAATAAATAAGAAGCACTTTCCTCTGGGGAAGTTTACAGATCGGTTGAATTACTTAAAATTTTGACCTTACATCTTTAAAAGAAGTACCTATGGAATCTTACTATTTTTGGTGTGTTTTATATATTGAATGGTACCATCCAAAGAAACTTGTGTGCTTCTTTTCTATATAAATACTATTTTACTGTGAGATTTCGATATTAGACTCTTAAATCAAATATGGTGCCTTTTGGGATACACATAACAATACGTAAACCTGTTATTTCCGTACTGATTGCTACGAATTGGGCAGAAAGTGCGTATTTCCCTTCCAGAAGTTCTTCAGTTCGACGACATTGTGTTTCACACTTCTGCAAGATTGTTTATGAGAGGTTCCCCATCCACTTTTGTGTTTTCCTAGGGTACACTCACGAGTAATATTCCGTCACTTCTTGTTTCAAAGAAGGGATAGGGGTAAAATCCGTCTACGCAACTGCGTAGTTTGAGATGAAGAGGGTTTGAGATGGATTGCAGGATTTCCAAGAGTACGTATACAATATACTACGCAGTGGAAAAATACTGAACTCCCTTTTCCTTGCTTGTAACCACTCCAATCTCCCTGTCATACAAGTGTAGTGCAAGATGACAAGTGAGGGGAACCCCTGGTATCCACTTGGTCGCGACAGACTCCTTGGTGAGCTTCTTCTGATACTTGAAGCCTTTCCGCCCCCATGTTCTGCCATTAACTCTTAATCTTAACCCCCTGTGATCCGATGACGCTGAAATACTCTGTGGTGATGTCCCAAACTCTTTGGTTTCCAAGAGACAGACTTCCATACCTCAAATCATAATGGGAAAACCAAAGAAAATATTGTTCATTCATCAGCTTTTCCCAGAATCATTAATACTGTTGTAAAATCAACTACTCCTATAGAGGTTTGACAGTTGTTGACCTCTTAATATGTATGCTATTGCCTTGAAGAAACAATCAAGCAAGTAGTTTTGTGACTCTGAATAGTGTGGAAACCTAGACATTGCGACGAAGTGAAGAAAACTGATGCAATAGTGCCAATTTAGGAGAAAAACCAACGTCGATATAGTTACAAAACGGCTGGAGGTTAACCGAGAAGAAATTGTTTGTTAAGGAGAGAAAAACTATCTGGGCAGAAAGAGATATCCACGTGTCTCAAGTATTAAATGTGAGAATGATTCAGTTAAACAAAATAAAACTCACTAAAAATGTTTTTTCATAAAAATACAGTCTGAAAGATATATTTTGAATGAAAAATGATTATAAAATAATACTACATTAGTACCTTTATTATTTTTTGTTTATATTTTAACTGCGCCATTGATAGTTCATCTGTTTTGTGAACTTGTGTTGTAAAAACATCTGACGTCTAACCAGAACAAGTGAGATACGTTTAATTTTCTTCTGCAATCTGTTGTCAGTCTGAAAAGGATATGTATTAGCGGTTCCGAAAACATGCTGCCTTCGTCCGAATTAACTGCATAGACATGCATCAGTACATCATATCATTTCAGCACTGGAATGACATGATATCTGTTTCTAATTTTAATTTAAAATGACTGCTGTTTACTATTTAGCAGTATCATCATACACTAATACTGCAATTTAAAGTTTTAGAAATAATATCTCAGAGGAAAACTTTGTTTCTGCAAGCTACATGCGTATGCCTTGCAATGAAGGGGGCATTTCTCACACTTATTAACCATTTGTTGACGTAGAGACAGCAAAAAAAGTAGCGCTTCTCTGCATTTAAAACACGAAGTTGCCAAGCTACGTAACTTCTGTTTGAATTAACGATCTCGTTTCCTCTCGTAACCCAACAACAAACTTCCTAGCACCCTGGCATCCTTCTCTGCCATAAGATACTGTTGTCATAGTTTTTGTGATTAGCGTCATTCATTTGTTTACTTGTGCTTCCTGTTTGCTGCCACTTGGCGCTCGCGATGATGCGCAAGATTGCAATGGACCATGGGAAAACATCTTGGTCACGCATACACTTTCTGCTTTTGTTAATTCTATTTATATTCTCTAAACTGGCACCATGTTGGACATAGCACATCTTCGCAGTTTCAAAGAAGCACAGAGCGCTGCTGCTCCATATTCGATTGATCAACTCTCCGAAGACCATACGATAGTAATCGATATGTCAGTTTAGAGCTAATAAACTCCACCATAAAAGAGAATCCAGCTAATTTGGTAAAATATTTCATAAACATAAGCTTTTGTCTTAAACTGGATATCCCTGCAAGTTCATATATAACATTTAACTGTAAATACTTTATACTTTTAACAGGTTTTACAGGCGTACAATATGTTTCTTATATTTCCGGGCCGCAAATTGCCCGGTTGCGTTCTTCAGACACTGTCTCTTACACTGAAGGTTCTTTTCATTCTAGAAGTTTCATTCTACGTGCTCATGACCAATGGTAACTTGCTGAAATTGTGTCCATCCTCATTGAAAAATTCCTGTCATTCCTTGTCACGAAGTTGTGGTTCCTGAACTAAAGTCACTTTATATGGTTTCAATTGTAAAAGTTTAGCAACTCTATGAACAAAGGAACAACCACTTTTTTAAACACATCTTTGGAGACCCCATTGGAATGATGCAGCAGTTTTGTTAGAAAATCATTTTTCTCTTGTTTTTCGGGGTTTTACAAATTCCGGTTTACTAATTTATGAATCCGTTGTTTAACAGTTTCTCTATTTGAAACAGGAACACCACACAATTTCTCTTGAAGTACCCACACACTCTTCTGTGTGATTCTGTTTTAACGTATTAGCTCTTTAAATTCTACGTTCAAAAGTAAATTTCACGGTAGGATTACAGTGAAATAATAAGAATATTAAAGTGATTACTTCCCAGCAACTGACACAGTATAACAGAGCTCTAAACGTAGCCCTGAGCGAGTAATTCGCCGCTGGAGGTCACTAAAGTGAAGGCTACATGGTCTAGACTGGGCTACAAATGGAATCCATGGTAAAATTTGTGTATCTTTGCAGACATACACGACTGCGCACGTTAAAACACTTCTGTAAATCGTTCCAGATACTTAAATCAGAAGACAGAGAACAAGTATGGCCTTAAATTAAAATATACTATTGTTGCTCCACATTTGTGGAGCAGCTGGATGATATCGAATTGAGAGAAGGTTATTACCAGCAAGATGGAGTAAATGTGTCATACATCTAATGACACCATGGAACTTGTAACTAGTTAGATAAAAAAGTTAGAAGTGTCCTCCACCAGCATCTATAGATCGTTGGTCCCATTTTCTTTGATACCACAGTAGACACTGAAGTTTATATGGGTATCTTCAAGACATTTGTGGAGCACCTGGACGATATCGAATTGAGAGGAGGTTATTTCCAGTAAGATGGAGCAACGTGCCATACATCTAATGACACCATGGAACTTATAACTAGTTAGAAAAGATGTTGGAAGTGTCTCTCACCAGCATCTATGGATCACTGGTCCCATTTTCTTTGATACGACTGTAGACACTGAAGTTTATATGGGTATCTTCAAGACATTTGTGGAGCAGCTGGATGATATCGAACTGAGAGAAGGTTATTTCCAGCAAGATAGAGCAACATGCCATACATCTAATGACACCATGGAACTTGTAACTAGTTAGAAAGGATGTTGGAAGTGTCCCTCACCAGCATCTATGGATCGTTGGTCCCATTTTCTTTGATACGACTGTAGACACTGAAGTTTATATGGGTATCTTCAAGACATTTGTGGAGCAGCTGGATGATATCGAACTGAGAGAAGGTTATTGCCAGCAAGATGGAGTAACGTGCCATACATCTAATGACACCATGGAACTTGTAACAAGTTTCTTTGATAATCGAATAATCTCAAAAGGTCTGTGGCCCCCGAGATCCCCTGTCTTAACCTCGCCAATTTTTTTTCTTTTGGGGGTATCTAAAAGGTAGAGTGTACAAGAATAGGCCACGGACAATTGATGTTCTCAAGGAATCCATTCGAACCGAAATAAGTAACATTGGCGAGGATACTCTACGTAAAACTTCAGAGAATATGGTGAGACGAGTGCAAACATGTATAAATGCTGGTGGAGGACACTTCCAACATTTTTTCTGAGAGGTAAATAATGTAATGTAATCTCCCAATTGTGTATTATGTTTTCCCAAATTTGCACGTGTGTCCTATTATTGATTCAAAAGTTATGGCCTACTGAAATGGTTCAGGTTTATATGGATCACACTGTATTATACATTTAATTAATGGATACCAACTATTCCTTTCTAAATGCTGAATTTGCTAAGCATTTAAATGTATTTTATATTTTTTGCTTTATGTAGCCTAAGTAAATATTCTGCATAATTCTAACTGAAAAATTTTGCAGCTGTAAAATATTAAAATTCAATGTTAGACTTTAAAATGAATAGGGTTGCGTTTGTATATCTTGCTGAAATATTATGTTAATTAGCATTTCTTCGCTGCAAATACTTCATAATCGGAAAATAAGTGAAAATCGTGTGCAAAGTCCGTAATGGCGTCCTTTTTAGGAATTATACCGTAGTTATTTAGTTCCTATTTCAGATGTAATATTAATTTGTTGTGCTTTTATTCACGTACACAAATCCGTTCAATGTATACCTTTAGTATTTCTGGCTTTTGGTATTTGCTCAAGAGCATTCGTTGATACCGCGCTGTCTATCTGTACTCTTTTATTATTTGCTTGCCATTTTCGTTAAAAATTAAGACGTATAATGAGTTCAAGAGCCTGCATTCTTAGGTATCTAACTCTGTTTACAACCGAGTCGACATTTCGCGAATGATTGCTTCTCGTTGTTAGCGAGAACGCGCTCTTGCAGATTACGTCACTAGTTCAATTAGTCTGATTCCATCCGCAGTTATTAACTTAAGTGCTGCTTTCTCTGAAGAGAATCGGGTTCGATTCCTTTCTGGGTCTACCATATTCTAGTGCAAGCGCTTTGCTTGCTATTCAGCTATGCCTTTTATCATCCACATCGGCAACCGAATGAGAATTCCTCTAGTGCATTATTCTTCTTGCTTGGATGTTTTCTCCTAAATAAAAAAAGGGGCTAGCTTGTATAATGTTTGCTCGCGTTGGCGATACCTGCACAGCGCTTCAACATGGAAGGCATGTACCGCTGCAAAGAAAACACAGAATACTTTATCCTTACAGATTTTCCCCTTGCGAAGTCCATCCACTTTTCAGAAAACAAATATATATTAGACAACAGTTTTGAAGTTATCGTTTCTGACGTTTATAACCTTTATTCGAAGAAAAACAAATCCCTCCACGTTTACTTTCAACGTGCCTACTCTGTGAAATCACGCCCTGCAATTCGTAATTATGACGGTCTTTGAAAAAGCTGCAAAAATATTGATACTACATTGAAAAAGGGTATTGTTTCACTGCATCGTCACACTTTCGTCAGAAGGTGCCTTCAAAGCATTTTTCCTTTTCTTTTCATTATACAAGTTGGTACATCGGTACTAAAATCATAAATTCGGGTTGTGTTTTCTCCATTTGCATATTTTATATACTACTGGCAACCACTCGCATCCAAAATATCTCATGAAATTACTTTCATGCTTCTTTGATAGAGTCTATTTAGTTAACTCATGTGCAACTCGGCCGCTGCCTTTGACGAACCCTCATAATTGATTTACAACACCGGCCCTCCTTCTCCCAATCCTTTCTGCAAGGTTGCCACCTTTCTCGATACATCATGGCTATCGTACGAGATTTCGTCTAAATAAATTATCTTATGTGCATTACTCCGAAACTTCCTTAGTTATGACAAATTATATATAATGTGTGTGTGTATCGCCAAGCTATAATTCTACTGGATTCCATAATAACTCTTATCTTATTCAAAGTGCGGTATTTGAAACCCAGTTCTTTTAGGAGACCGCGCAAAGTGCAGCGCCCATAAGGAAAATCACAAATTTCTTCCAAATGTGCAACCAATTAGTCTAAGGTGGACGCTCTCCCTTTTGCATAGAATCTATAAATTTCTCGACGAATTAAATCGCATGTGAAATTATCTACTTTAGAGAAACCTTTTCTTTTGTTTTCACACTTGATCGGTGTCTTTAGTATTCCTTTCGTCACAATATTTCTTACTGTATTTCTGTGAATATCCAGAATTTATCATCAGGTTCATTGCATGACCCCTTACAAAGATTATTTGTCAGCACATATTTATATGTGTTCAAAACAAGCGCTTGATTTGCTTAGAAACAGTTGCCGTTATAACTTTGTTTTTTGAGGCTTTTCCAGTAATATAACTCGGCCCAGTTATTCACACTATTGTCTTCACTTTCATTATTTTTACTTGACTGAAATTTATCTACTACTTCATTTGCATTTACCACTGCAGTTCCCTCCCACGGTCTCCACATCGTGACACACAACGAATTCTGCACGTAATGAAACAGATCGACTGGAAGTTGGAGCTTTGACAACTGAGACTCCACGTGGAGTAGACATGCGACTGTGATTTCCAGAAATGACATTGGTCCTCAACGACAGTGTTCCATTTCTGAAGTTTGGAGAGGGTAGGGAGGGTAGTTTCCTTTGAGCGGCAACTGCACTCGCGTTCACTAGACACACTTTAATATTTCTATGTTATGGGTTATACCTTTTTTGTCCGTTTCGCCAACAGAAAACCTCTGTAACTTTTCGTCACACTGAAAAGTCTTTGGAGTAAATATTTTAAGCTGCTATTGTAAAAAGCATTTATCCCCCTCCTTGAAGTACGTCCTTAGCAACGCCAAAAATTGACAACCCTGTCTATCCCTAGCGGATCCCTTCTATAATTTAGGTCACGTGCCGGTTAGATTTATGGCAGGGACTTCTAATTGAGAATCGATGAATAGAATCATGGATATAATCTTATAACCCCTCAACGTCCCCATATGAGTGTTTGATTTTCTTTTGAGACTAATAATTAAACAGCTTTGTGTTCGAACACAAGTCTTCCATCTAAGTATAATGTCCACATATATTTACAAGCAGTGAATGCCTTTAAGAGTTCCTAGTTGCTGATAAAATGAACATCAATGTATGGAAAAAACCTTAGATGGAAGTACTGCTATAAATATGTGACAAAATAGGCCGCCTGTCACCAAGGATAGCGCATCAGTAATAGCAAGCCCCTTTTATACTGCCACAAGGTCTTATTAAATAAATAAATATATAATAAATAATATGTTAAATGTTAAATAAATAATTGATTAAACTATAAACATTTTGTGAAGACATTTACTTAATAAATATTACAAGCACATCTTGAAGAAGGCTTAAAAGGAAATGATGATAGCAAGACAAGGATTTGCAACTATTATAATCATATTTATGAAACTTATGACCTCTACCTGTCGAGAGATTGAACCTGCCTGTCTCTGGTTGTGAATAAAAAATGAAAGGCGAATTCAGCAGTGTATATTTGATGCATTAAGCACGGAACTTCAAACCCTCAGAGTAGCAATTCTCTGCTAAACTTCCTTTCTCCATTTTTCTTTTCTTTGCTCCTCAGACTACCAACTGAGCATTTCAGGATAAAGTAAACGACCATGAGAAGTATTTTAAACACGAAGACAAAGAAGTAGTTGGTACACAATACCCCAAAAGAATTGCACTGTAAATATCTTAGGAGTAGCTTTTATTTCCCTTACTATCTCGAAAAAAAAGCTCTTCTTTTATTCTTCTTATTTCATTCCATTTTTGTTCCTTGCATGCGAAGTTTCATCTGCTTTCATTTTATTTTATCGATATATTTTCTTGCTCGTATGGCTCTCTCATTTATACACGCTTTGTTTTCACTCTTTGTTCGTGAAAGAGTAATAGTAAAAGGAAGTGTGTTTATAGTCAACTATATTACGTGAAATTCTTAGAAAATAATATTCGTGATATTAAAGTGTCTAGAATTTCCCAGCTTACAAAACGTTCCGGTTCACTAATGACTATATTAAATACAGTATAATTAGTTTAAAGCAAAAACACATTTGAAAAACCATACACCATACTCTATGTTTAAAAACAAATGCTACAAGGAACAAAACATTCACTTGTGATAGTCATATATTTTGCTCTGTCCGTTAGAAATTAGCGATGGGTCGATATCAGTTTTTCTCGATTAATCGATTCTCGACTTCGATATACGATATTTTTCTCTTTGATACCTGAGAACGTCATTTATACTTCTGGTTTCAATACAAAATAGAATGTTAGAACTTTTAATGCCAATAAAATTAAATATTTTCACATATTTAAAGAGACAGAACTAAAAACAATCAGTATTCTTGTTTTTAAATTCCATTTAGTCATTTTGAATAAAAACAGTCCACTTTTATCAATTTTTGTTCAAAAATACTGGCATTTTCACTCAGGTATATATCTTTTTCTGTCACATACGAGTCCTCCTGTGCTAAATAGTCTTTCAGAGATAACTTTTGTATGTAGAATACACAAATATTTTAATTTTGGTTCTGTAAATTTTTAATTTGCTTTCCGGTAATCTAGTGCTTTGGAAAAAATTTACAAATCTTCGTTAAGATATGCGGTGATTTCTTCTTGGGTACTTGTAAAACGAGGTCTACCCGAAAGTCTGTAGACCCCGGCTTCTATCAAACCGGGAGGGATGGAAAACTCCGGGGGTCTTTCCTTGGGGCAATACCTTGAGTCTCAAAAGGCTCCCCCCTCCCGCTTCTCAAGACGGGTAGCAATGGATACGCCATTTACGCGCGTCAACCGCGCAAGGAAGACTACCGAGAACCTCGGTGGGCCCCTGGTGAACTAGCACAGCTTCTACTAGTTCTGCAGGCTAATACCGGCCTCGCACCAGCTGGTCTGACGACATGATCCAGCGAGTGGAGAACGTTGTTTTGGAGGATGGAGCATTCTCAGATCTTCATGCAGGATTGTGTGTACAGATTCCATGGAAATGCCAATTTTGGAGGCGATGTCTGCAACTGTCTTTTTTTGTTGTCACACGATGTTCTGCCTTCACTGAACTGTCGCACCCAGGACCGCGAATTAGACACACCCATGGTACCATCACTACATGCCTCACTCACCTGGCGATGAATTTCAATAATTGTCACACCACGAAAATGGAGAAAACGAATGATTACACGCTGTTCTTGCAATGAAAACGTCGCCATTTTAAGTATCAAATATAATCCTAGCTCTAGTCGCTGCCTTACAGTGCTGCCATCTCTGTCACGCATTCATAAAGAGTCCACTGTACTTTTTTTTTTTTTTTTTAAACCAGAAGTTTCTATCTGGTCGTATTCCTGAAATAAAGTTAGGTGGTGTTATAACCTGATCGCACCTTGTAAAGCAAAATAAAAATTGTACAATCACCATCAAAGTATCGAAGTACCGAGCGAACCTTCTGAATTACCGTTCGATGACGATAGTTAAGTGCAGAGGTTCTACTCCCATTAGTCCTGGACCCGTACGACAAAGGACCCGGGCTTCCTTCTACCCGGGAGCGATAGACACTCCGGGGCTCTTTCCATAGGGCAATGCCTGATTTCTTAAAAAGCCCCCCATGCTGAGCACAACGTCAAGACGGGATGGAAGTGGATACGCCACTTACGCGCGTCAACCCCGCAGGGAAGACTACCGCCTGGTGATCTAGCACACCTACTAGCTCTGCAGGCTAGTACCTGGGACTTATGAGGCAACCATCTACCCCCTCCGGGCTGCCGTAGCCTGATCGGAGGTACCTAATTCCCCGTGGGTGTCGGGAACACACTGCCCCCTCGAGTACAACCCAATCTGAACAACTCCTCTACGGGAGGGGCTCGGCAGTTCGGCCCGAGGTTCCTCTAGTAACGTCAGAGGTACCACGAGTGCTAAGGGTCCTCAGCGCCCGCACCTCGACAGCTGAAGGGGATGGATTTCCTGCCCTGGTATCAATTATAACTTCCATAGACAGTAAACAAATGCAATTAGAAGCTCAGAGGAATAAATGAGCATAGTAACATTAACATGCAATGCCATTTACAGTTCAACGATTTAAATAAGATAAAACAACTTACATTGCAGAAAGAAGAGCTGAAAACAATAGAAGATCAAAAATAACAATATTTTAGTGCCAGAATTCTCTTCAACTTCCATGTACGTCGTACTCACGTTCGCTCGACAGAACGTCATACAGGAAGCCTGAGTTTGAGAGAGAAACCGAGATGACGTGGGTTCACTTAGCAAACACATATGAGGCATACGTCGTTATTGGCGTTTCATATGTTCTTGGCTACAGAAACTTTTCTTGTAGTCGAATGTGGAGTCCCGGAAACGTCGGCGTAGCCACGACTCGTTATATCAAGTTTTAATCGTCTGGCATAATTCCGATGGCGTTCACATAAGGTCTGAATGCAACGCTAGTCAAACTCCAAGTTGGGACCTAATGGTGTACACTTGTTTACTTGGAGGCGGTCCAGTTTAAGTTTTCTCAAATGGCTAAATTAACATCGCCAAATTGTTTTTGAGGGAACACAACTCCACTTCCTTTCCCAACTCTGATGCCAAAGTTATGGTCCGGAAGAGTTAACCTATGCAAAAACAAAGTATTGCATTATATAGATTTAAACGTACTTAATATATTAACATTGTTTCAAATGTTAGAGTTTCTAATAATTTGAGAATAAAATCGTAGTTGAGTTCATTTAGGTCCTCGACAGCAATGATGAAATTTTGAGATATAATTCTAAAATCGTAAAGAATTACGATTGCAAAAGTTACCTCAGCTCCATGTGTACATTTAAATACTTAAAAAAATTCAATTACTGTTAATTCTGTAAGGCTTACAACTAAATTTGAAAATTATAGGCTCATTTTCTAAAAGATTTTGCATAAACAAATGTAAAATAAGTGCGTCCTGTTTTGTTTCCTGGCTATTGATGGGTAGACACATATAGGTGGTTTGTATCTACTGATATCTAGGAGTTCCATAAGAAAAGTATGTTACAGTTTGGCATTTTTTTTTCTTTAATTGGAGTTATTTCCTTCTCTACGGCTGAGTTTGGAAAGTAAAAGTTCAACAAATCAAGGTCAAAGCCCCTGATATCAGCACAGCTCTCTTTTCGCTCGTTCTTTCAAGGATTACTGTCAAATTTTTAAGTGTATCCAATTCTTCTCGGGTAATCTTTCCGTTAGTTTGTAAACAGATTAAAATTTGAAAGAGTAGAGCCAGACTAAAATATTCAATGTCATAGCCGGGATTTGAAACACGGATGTTCTGGTCTCCGTCCAGCCGCCCTAAACCATTGTCCAACGTGCCAACATGACATTAAATTCTCCAACTGACTCGTGTTTTACCCGGTAAACCTCAAGGAGTTCTCATAAACACATGAGACAACTACATTAATGGCGACTTACCAGAAAATCCGTGGTTCAAATCCCGGCTATGGCAATGAATTTTTCAGTCTGGCTCTACCCTTTCATAGTGCGTCCCACACACGGCTAGTGTGAAAGAACAATTAATTTCCATTAATTGTACCTAATAGTGGTCCGAACCATAAAGCCCGGGCCTTAAAGTACTTACAGCATAGTAAGTCGCCATTAAGGTAGTTGTCTCATGTGTTTATGAGAACTCCTAAGTGGTTTACCGGGAAAAAACACGAGTCAGTTGGAGAATTTAATGTCATATCGGCACGTTGGCCATAGTAGCTCAATGGTTTAGAGCGGCTGGACGGAAACCAGAAGATCCGTGGTTCAATTCCCGGCTATGGCAATGAATTTTTCAGTCTGGCTCTACCCTTCCATAGTGCGTCCTACAAATGGCTAGTGTGAAGGAACAATTAATTTCCAGATTAAAATTTATCACGTATTTTAATTTCTTATATTATCAATTCTAGTATAACATTCTTCATTCATAGGAGGAATATACTTTTTTCTTTTCTTTTTTGGTTTGTTATTGATGATTGATCATGATTCGGGACCTATATAAGGGAAGTCATAATCATAGAATTTATAGAATTTATTTGTCCTGCGATTTTAGAATTATTCCACAAAGGTCTTGGAATTTATTAATTTTCGTGTCAATAGCGTTGTCAAATTAAAAACTACAATTTGATTTAATATTTGTGATCTAAGAGAAGTATATCCTTCACAGAAGTTATATTTCTTTATTATTATTTCTTCTACTGCTAAGCATAGAAGCTGAAGAAAAACATTAACAATAAAACTACAGAATTACTCATTATATTTTAAAGTTGGCCAAACTATGGAATCTCTACTGCCATTGGATATTAAGCTATACCTCGGAAATTCTGTTGGTAGGAACTCAAGATGTCAAGATACGATGTGGGACGATGGCTGTGTGGAAAAGGTGAGTAAACAATATGAAACCTTCGAAGCAGATGTGGTCTTAATGGAAAAAGAAACGTTGATGGAATAGGGATATACTTAAAACACTAGATAAACACTAAAGCCCTTCTTCCTAACTGCTGTATGTTAAATTAATACCACAAACTATTAATTGGTATGCTATTTAGGTATACGTGTTTAAATGTATTCTTCAGACGCAAAGATTGTGTATTTATGAAGAATTTCTTGCCCGTAGCTTAAGTCCAAGAATGTTAATGATATCTCTGAGCGCAAATTAGGTTCGGTTTGTGAACTGATTAAAAGAATCTTACAAAATGTCACTCTTACTAAGTTATTTTACGGTTAAGTTACATATATTCTTATTTGTGGCAGGATATGCATTTCAAGGAAGACATCTGAAATGTTAATTGATAGGTTTTTGTTTCTCTTGGACTCATGCATGAAACAGAATTGTTAACTTTATGGCTAGCATTTATATTATTGTCGTGTTGGAATTAAGTTTTGTGTGGGTACGCAAATTATTACACAGTATTTCCAAACTTTCCCACATAAACTAGTTTAAAAAAGCTGCTGATTTAAATTTAAAGGATCTTACTGGTGTCTACCCATTGTTCAAGAAACATTTTTAAATATAAAATTATTCCTCTATCTAGTTAAATAAGAGACGAATTTATAAAAATAGTTTTATTAGATCTTTCCTTGCAGTAAAGATAGTGAAATATTTTAAATGTGGTCGCTATGTGATGACTTTGAAATTACATTCTCTTTGCACGAGCGTGAAGAGAGAAAACAAATAAAAACTTTGTACTTGAGAAATATATAAGAATTGAAAAATCAAACCGATATCAAGAATATCTCAGCACTTCTCAAGCCCAGTCCCCAAACTTATTTAACATAAATTATGGGCTAAGCGAACGCCGAGGTAGAGAGAGAAACGGAAGTGAAAGAGACAGATAGCACCCAAAGCATGCCCAGAGAGAGAGAGTAAGAAAGGGAGAAAGAGAGGGAGATGGCCTAGACTTTCTCGCTCCACCGCAAGGGTCCGTGAGGCTTCGTGAGGATTCGTGTGGCTTCGTCAGGTTTCGAGGAACTTCGAGAAGCAGCTGCTCGTGTATAAATAGGAGCTCGGCAGGAACCGAGAGACGTGTAGAGAGTCAGCAGATAGCTGCAGTGAGTTGCAGTTGATTATCAGTGAGCTGTGTGTGGAAATTTTAACTATATCGAATCGAGTCAGAAACTGATAATCGTGTATGTTACGTCATCCTGCTCCAAAGAGCTGTACAAATGTCTTTCTATGGAAATAAAGAACGTTTTGAATTTCTGCAAACTAGACTTTTGATTTTACGAAACCACAAATTCACAATATGTAACAAGATTTTGCTTAGCTGTTATGGTTTACATTTATGCAAAAAGTTCCCACAGTTTTTTTTAACTTACGTCCTGAAACGTTAAGTCATATTAAATGATGCTCAAATGAGCCCAGAGTTACCAGGACAAGTGAAAACTGTAACTAAAATGTTTATGTGTGCACACAATTCCACGTTGTGAACGCCAATTTTATGCAAATAATTTAATGGCGAGCAAATAAGTCGGCGAGCAATGAGGTTTCTCTCAGGGTATGCGTAGATGTGTGTGAGAAGGAGATTTTAATAACACTGTAATGCCCGTTTCCAAATTATTTATTTACTGCTTCTTCTTTTAAAACATCGAAATGAAAGTCGCCGACCAAGCGTTACCAATCTCTGTTTAGAGTTACTGACTGCAGAATGTTTATTACTCGATAAATTTATTCGTTATTTATTCGTTTGAACCGACAAATATCAAACACAGAACAGGTTGACCGCCCTAATAGGCTTCACGCCTCAGACTGCTCTCATCGGCCTGACGCCGAAGACTCTTCTGATCGGCTTCACGCCGGAGAATGTCCTAAATGACCACAGCTGCGCGTGTGTGTATATGTAACTTTCACTCTCAAAACTCCTTTTCAACCAAAGTCCCTTTGTGGTTGTTTTGTCGCCATTGTAAATGATCCAAAGAATTTCCTATTCATACAAGTCAAGTGAGCCACTTTAGAAATCTTTAAGGACGCTGTTTCTTACATTGCTTTTGTTATAACACTTTCCCTACAACTCAATTGGCCTTGCCCTTGTCATAACAAAGAACCAACATTCCCTTGACATCTATCATGATTCTTTGCTTCTGGCAAACCATAATTTCAGGAAAAGTCCTTATGCAGATATTTCACTTGACCGAGATTCGAACTTGGGACCTGTCGAACGTGAGGCAGACACGCTAAATACCTATGCTACGGAGGCCTAATGGCATTTCCAGAAAGCTCAATTTGTATAAAAAATTTAAAATGTGGTGATTAAATAAAAAGTTTTAAACTTATTTTTAAAAAATCAGAATTTCGAAACATTTTGCACGTCCAGAGTTTTTTGAACTGGAAGAATTACTTTGGATTTAACACAAATTTTAGTTTCCAACCTCCTTTTTGTTTTGGAGTTGTATTGTTCACTCAGTGTCACACATATTACGGATGTAAACTTAACGAAGTGATGCTTCAGCAGTGCAAGGATAGTTTTATGTCATCTCTGGTTGCTGTGTGGAAGCCACAATTAAAGAACACACCCCCCCCCCCCCGCAAGGCCACTAATTATGTTTATCGTATTACGCAGCCTTTGAGAGTAATCACTAACGGAACCAGTTTCCTTACGACATAGGGTCGGAGATAATACTGCGGTCGGCGGTCTAATGCAGAAACCGCAGGTCCAAGACTGGATGTTCAAGAGAAGCCAGCGTCCGCCTCGCCTGGAGCATGCACCTGGTGTCGCACATGATAGGTGTGAAATGTCAACATATTATATGCCATTAGAGGTAGGTTACTCCCCCTCAAATAGCAAACACGTTTGGCGGTGCTAATGCTCTCCATTGCTTCGGAAGATAAAAGCCAGGTAGATCGCTGTTAGAATTTAGGTAACACATGTCTACTCCGGTCAGGACACTCATACCAACTCACCGAAGTATAATACTTACATCCGCTAATGCAAGGCGAATGAACAATATTCAGACTTTTTAAAACTATAAAACGCGTCTAAAAAAGAGAAGAGCTCGCTTCAAAGTCCATGCATTGTGACGAAAACATATGTCTACCTGGGACATTGAATAACACGTAAAAATTATATTTGGGAAACGACTTATGCTACGAAAAATATAACTGGAAATAAATTACAATTTCTAATAAATTTTACGATTTTTGTAATAATTTTGCTCTATCTGGTATAGTAAAATAAGAACCAAGAGCAACATATACACGCTGTTCATTTGTATCTGTAATTTTACCGCGCAAAATTTGAAGTCATCAATGACATCGCTGATGGAGAGAGTTTATATACGATTCCCCTAGCTGCTTGGGATCGTATCTGATGTGCTGAAGAGCATCTTTGAGGCCTCCCTCTACCGGCATGTAAATATACTGTTTGAGAGATGGGTCTGCCCGCTTAATATAGAGATACGTAAAATAATAAATGTTCATAAAATAAGGTCTCCAATTATAATCATTCCATTATCCTATTCATCATAAATTTTAATTACATTCTTGGAAATTTTTAGATACTAAAAAACAGTGAAAGCTTTCCATAGGAAGGCTATTTAGATATTAATTTTCCTTTCACACTAGCCGTGTGTAGGATGCACTATGAAACGGTAGAGCCAGACTGAAAAATGCAATGCTATAGCCGGGATTTTAACCACGGATCTTCTGGTCTCCGTCCAGCCGCTCTAAACCATTCAGCTACTATGGCCAACGTGCCAACATGATGTTGAATTCTCCAACTGACCCATGTTTAAACCGATAAACCACCAGGAGTTCTCATAAACTCATGAGACAACTACCTTAATGGCGACTTACTATGCTGTAAGTACTTTAAGGCCCGGGATTTATAGTTCGGACCACTATTAGGTACAAATAATGGAAATTAGTTGTTCTTTCACACTAGCCGTGTGTAGGACACACTCTCCTAGTGGTTTACTGGAAAAAACACGAATCAGTTGGAGAATTTAATGTCATGTTGGCACGTTGGTCAAAGTAGCTGAATGGTTTAGAGCGGCTGGGCGGAGACCAGAAGATCCGTGGTTCAAATCCCGGCTATGGCATTGAACTTTTCAGTCTGGCTCTACTCTTTCATAAGGTTATTTGGGTTTAGCAGAATTTGAGAAGACTTCAACTTACATTTCAAAGCATAATGAATAGAAATAGAAATAATTATGTCTATATAACTTTTCATTTTGGGATTATACTCGTACAAATATGCACTGATATATTTTTTTAATTTTTCGTTTTAGGGTTCAAGAGATGGTAAAACACTTATGTATTAGACGTAAAATATGAATTTATTTCTTGAGATATGACACCAATTTCAGTGGAATTGATTAAACACCTGACTGACTTTGTGAATAAACCCCGAAGTTAAAAAAAAAAGACTTTTAGATTATCGTGATGAGTGTTGTTCGCGCTGGAATTATTCCACGCGTTTTCCACGCACATTGTTGTTTCCATCGGAGGTTCTCTATAGAGAAGGGATGTTCACTTCAAAGACGTCATTTGGAATTGCTGTCTGCGGTGATATTAAGGAATCTTTGTTCGCATATGGCTTATTATTAGGCTCCGTCTGGAAGCAGCGCAATTAGAACCATATGTCCTGAGGTCCGATCTCAGGACCGGAGCATGACGCGTTCCCCGGCGGGAATCGATCCTTGCAGCTGCGAATCCAGGGCGAATGTAAGAAGAGTAGACGGAAAAAAAAATGTCGGAATACACTCACACACACACTGCTCTGGGGTCCAGTAAGGATTCCTTCCGGAGAAAAGTCTTTCGATCCTGTGATTCCGCGATTTTCTTTCGTTCTTGCTGTATTAAATACATCGGCGTGGTGTTCTGGAGTCGCTTACATCTCACTTATGAAACCCTCTTCAATCCTTCCCAATTATTATTTTAATTAAAGGTGTAATCTCTCCTTATATAAGAAATACGCATTGATGTGTATAGGAATATGAACCCAAGGCTGAGAACAAGTGCACATCTAGAATGATTCCCACAAACATTCGACGATCACAATTAGAACTTTACAGAGATTATAACGTAATATAAGGGCCCTCTAAATCTTTCTGTACGCATACGAGGGCTGTTAAATAGAGAATGATCACAATTTCTTTTTTTGACAACATACTTTTACTCATCCTCATAATTTTCATGGTCCTTCTCAAAATAGTCTCCCCTGAATGCGATGCACTTGTACCAGCGTTTCTGCCAGACTTCAAAGACATGCTAGAAACCATTTTTGAGAGATCCTTCAAAATCGCCCCCGCAGCCTTCACCACTGCATCTGATTATGGATAATGCCTCTCACGAAGGCGTTTCTTCAAGTTAGGGAATAAAATGAAGTCACATGGGGCTAAATCCGAACTATAGGGAGGGTGAGGGATGCACTTCATGTTGATTTTTGCAAGATATTCAGCAACAACATTGGCAATATGCGGCCGCACATTATCGTGGTGCAGCATCCAGCCTGCTTCACGGAAATGTAATCTTTTGCGTCTGATATTCACTTCAATGTTTTCAGGACATCCCTGTAGTATTGTGAGGCAGACTCGCTACTACCTACGCTATAGAGGCGGGCACCACTGATAGAGAGCACTGATAGTCACGCAGAGGAAATTCCAAGCACTATAGATAAAATAAGGACATTTGTTTGAACTTAGGCCAGAGTTTGCGCTGTGACGTCACAGACGTGGGCCCCCAATCCTTAGTTTACTGTTTGACGCGTGCAGTCCATGCATACTGTGCACCCATGAATTGATAGCCGATTGAGTGCAGCTAACTGCTTGAGAATTCCTGTTCCTATGATGACATATGTAATGAAAGTGCACTAGGCCAACGTTTATGATACCTCCCCGGATTGAGCACTTAGGGACATCTAAAAAGCTTCAGTTTTGGTGACATTTGAACCACGAACCACTGTTTCTTCTTCTAAAATTATGTCCCCCAACGTTAAGTCATATCGGACGATGAATGAAATGAGTGAAATATGCTCAAATGAACTCAGGGTCCACAGAGATTGGAGTTACCTGACATTCTCTTTCTGGATAAGGTAAAACCCTGAAAAAAAACTTTATAGAGATAAATCACCCTGACCGAGATTCGAACTCGGGGCAAACAGGCAAAAAAGTGCAGACCCATGTCAAATCAGCAATGTTTTATAACTTCCGGTGAAGTCTGTTTCTGTCTAATACATGGCGGCAAACAAGTCGGTGAGTAAGAAAAGAACCAATGTCCAAGAAAAAAAAAACATGTGAAAAAAGAAACCTGACACAACTGCTTGGGAGTTTAAGAAAGCTGCAGTAATGAATGCACTGTAGGCGTTTGTTATTTTTTCCTGGGAAAGAGTTAAGAACCCTAGTCATTCCCAGAATGGGCCACGTCATGAGACCACAACTCCACCGGAAGTCGGTGGACAAGAGAAAACCAGAACATGAGACGGCCGTGAAGACGGTGTGGGAATATTCGGCCATATACGGGCTCACTTACTCATCATTGTGCCGAAAACTGGTACAAAAAGTCCTTTCTGCTAGTTCTAAAGACACTTCAAGCGTAGTTTGGGAAATTACGGCGCCACCTCTACCCTTTTGCATTATTTGCATAAATTTTATTTCGTTTATATTTAACATCTAGTATAATATTGGCTGTTTTGTCTTTGAAAAATTGTTTATCGGCAATAATATTAAATTTAAAAAATATTTAGGTTCGTCTACAGTTTTCTTTATAAAAATTAAATTCACACAAATGCTCTCAGACTACAAGGTGAACGGGCAGCAGTTCAAGCTTGAAAAAATTTACATCCTTGAGTCTAGAACCGATCCCAAGACCTCGAGATTTAGAATCTAGTATCCAAGTATAGAGACAGTCATCTGTATGACTTCACCAGCTTATTATCAGCATTCCATTATTGTGGTTCAATCTAAGTTTTAATTATGAAGAGGCAATGTTGAAAGCTAATTCACACATGAAAAATAAAAATAAATCGATGAAAAGGAAAATATGGAGACAAAATCGTGGTAGACCATACAAGATTCGTTTACTGACCACAGAATACCACTAAAATTGCAAATTCAGGGTGGACGATCAACGTAAGGCAAACCAAATGCAAGCCTTATAGCAAAAGATGGTAGTTCAGTCACTGGGTTGTGAAATTACTAAAATACTAAGATATTATGGCACGACTATACAGAAACTCTTAGATTCTTAAAAATAAACTCAAATTTGTCATAAATATTACGTACTTCTTCCATATAGTGGACAATGAGTGAGATATTTCGATCGTCTCGTTAGAATTAATTTGGGGAAACACCTGTTTGTTTTTCTTTACTCGTATGTTGGGGGGATCAAATGGAAAGATGAATATGTTAATCGGTTTGAAGACCTAAAGCATTGACGCGGAAGTGCTGATAACTGAAAAAACACCATCCCAAATATAATCAGCGGGGCAACTTTGTCCAAGTGGATCCATTTCGGTGGTTAACTGCGTGGTGCTTGCAGCATCCGCTAAGAAAACAAAAATTTGTA
The DNA here is from genome assembly GCA_030765055.1 of Mantis religiosa. NCBI lineage: Eukaryota > Metazoa > Arthropoda > Insecta > Mantodea > Mantidae > Mantis > Mantis religiosa. The sequence continues at coordinate 29,348,422 of CM060954.1, forward strand.
AGCTAGTTGTTTTGGTTATGGATTCTTTTTATCTGAAACAAAAGATTACGAAATCTGCACAGCTATAAAGGGATCCATTAAATATGCACCTTTTTTCTCACAGTAAGGTGGAATTGTCCAGCACAAGCGACTGACCTCTGTGTAACCGGAGAGGCGCTTGAGTAACCTCATCTGGTTCGTGATCGCCTCGGAGATATCTTCCATCGGAAGTGAATGATAATGAAACAGTAGGGCACACGGCTTCCTCTGTGACGACCGGAAACGGAACGTGCACGTCATCTCCACCACAATCACCTGGACAAAGGGACCGTGCTTCCCTAGGAGAGGCCGTGACCGCGATACGAGCCTCGCAGGTGAAATGATCGAAGCAGCATTGGGGCCCGAGAAGGCACTATAAGGAGATGAACTAGAATTTAATTACTCCTGATCAGATATGTATATGTTTGTACCACATCATCTTATTTTTATTTTTCTATGGGAAGAAGCATGCCATGATTATTAACATCGATAGTTCAGTGACTTTTCCTGTTAGTAGCTCTCATCTCTTTGGACCCCGGGCTCACTCGAAACTCTCACTTATTCGAGATAAACATTTGAAGAGATGATTTTATTACATATTTCCTTGTATATAAAATGGGTTTAGGGTTATACAGCAGTCTTAAGCGATAGTCAACTTTTTAAAGAGCTGTCTTTAAAAGTTTATTGCCTTTGTGGAGGAAAAACAAAAGAATGACGTTTTCCCATTTGATAGAAGTGTAAATGTTAAGTTTTTAAAGCCAGGAAAAGTTCTATAAGCAGCGGATAAGTCGAGGAAACATACGACTCTGCATGCAATAGATTTGTTCGGTAGGAAGGATAAAAACGTAATACTTGTATAAGTGATTATGTTATTAGTACTAATGTTACAATGGCGAAACAACAACGAAGGCCAAACAACAATATGCAATCTCGATGTATACTTCTATTTCTATACTTACAAAATGAAGCTGTTTAACAATTCTTCATTACTCGGGGTTGTCTAAATGTACTGTGTGACACGATGTAAGTGTTTTAAAGGCATAAATAACTAATTGTCTTATTTGGCTGCTTGCTTGGGCTGTGCTGTGACTCATAATAGCCTCCTGAGTACTGTAAGGCATCCTCTACCAAGACCCAGGGAGTGTTCATTCATAGTTCTGACTTCCATTCATCGCTACGGAAGAGTAAGAACGCCGTAGTAGCCTTCACGGTGCGTTGACCAGCACACTTTAAGATTGCCGGTGACACTAGAGTCGTACAGTTCCTGAAATACCTTGCTGGGTGCAGTGGGCCTTGAATCCCGTCCGGGGAGCGCCTCCATGTCTTCCGGCGGAGGTGGAGAAGCACGGACCGGAAGCCAGGGAACAATACCGCGACCTGGGCGCGACGCTCTGTTCTCACACATAGGTCCAGGAAACCAGCAATGACTCGCTACACACACTTCCCGTCCATAGCAAAAAGTTAATCGATTTCAGACACTTGTGGTACTTTCGCTCACGGATGTGTTTCCTAGCTTCCGCAGAGAAAAAAGTTGTATACAGTTCCTGCAGTGATTACCTGGACAACTTGAATAATATCTCTAGTTAATGTATTTATTCATTATAGGGCTGTACAATTATCTAAAAGCAGTAATTTGATATAAAACTAATAATGAGCAAGAGTGCGTTGTACGGAAATCATTTGGTTCACTGGAAGTCTATAAAAATGCTTTACATCTTTTACATTAACTTCAGGTTTTCCTTAAGGGCACTGGAAGTTTTATAACCTCAATAGATCCAATCTATTTTTGAACAAGTATAGCATTAAAATTGCTAAAACCTGTATTTAATTTATAACTTACACCACAGAACATCACTGACTAAAGATTTGAATGCAGAAGATTAGCAAAGTTTTAAATCTAATTACAATTAAGGATTTTGTGGACCCAGGTAAACCAAACGACGATTGGTATGAGCGGATGCTGATGTGAAATTATTTACTGGAGCAAACTAGTTCGTCATTGGATGACATTGTAATATTAATACGTAGGTGGTCTGAAAAGTTTTAAACCTATAAAAAGCAAGACATTTTTTCAGAATTTTTATTTTGTTTTTCAACAAAGTCTCCTTGTGACTGTACACACTTCTCCCAGTGATGCTCCCAGCTCTGTAACCCGTCCAAATAGTACTCGGCGTTTTTCTCTACAAAATAATTGTTCACAAAAGTGATTGCCTCTTCATTTCTCGAAAATCTCTTCCTCCGAGCGCAATTTGCAGATGAAGGAACAAAAAGAAGTCGCTTGGGGCTAGATCTGGTGTTTAAGGTGCATGGTCAAGCAGTTCAAACCGTAATTCCTGGATTTTTGCCATTGCAACCGCTGAGATATGAGACGGTGCGTCGTCTTGGTGAAACAGGATTTTCCTTTTCTGCAAATGTGGCCGTTTTTCCGCAAGTTCTACCTTCAGCTTGTCAAGTAATGATGCGTAGTATGCTCCTGTAATAGTCTTTTCCTTTTTGAAGATAATCGATTAAAATAACTCCATGACTATCCCAAAAAAACGGTCGCCATCACTTTCCCAGCCGGAAAAAGAAATAGCCGGTACTCCCATTGCAGTCCACTGTGTGGACTGTATTTTTGTTCCGAGCGTATAGTGGTGTAACCAAGTTTCATCTACAGTAATTAATCGGTGCCAAAGCTCCGATTTATTGAGCCTAAGCTGCGCCAACAGAGCGTTGGAAATGTTCATTCGAACACGTTTTTGCAGTAACGTGAGCAAACGCGGCACCCAACGCGCGGATAATTTTCTCATGTCTAAATGTTGATGTAATATGTGACAAACACATTCTTTTGACATGTATATAGTTTCTGCTATCTCTCTCACTTTAATTCGGTGGTCGTCTAGCACCATTTGTTGAATTTTGGCGTTGTTTTCGTTGGTAGTTGCAGTTTCTGGATGTCGCGAACGTTCATCATCTCCCAAACTCTTACGGCCACGTTTAACTTCAGCTGCCCCAAAGTTCACTGTGGTGAATGATGGTGCAGAGTCCCCATACACAGAATCCAACACATCTTTGATTTGTGTAGATGTATTGTCTTTCAAAAACGAATATTTAAAGACAGCTCGATACTTGATTTTGTCCCTTTTCATAAAAACAGGCACATCAACTCACTCAAATGACCGTTACGTAACAACTGAGCGTCCAAAATGGCTGAAACTTTGGTGAGTAACTATCAACAGAGGTACAACGAAATTTACTAGCTTTTTATTTACGAGTGCTGCCATCTTCATGTTGAGGTCGGAAACTTTTCAGACGACCCTCGTAACTTTTGGAGGCAATGCTAATGAAGAATGTAACAATTACAGCCATTATTTCAATTCAGATATTTTGACGAGTGCTGATTAAATAAAAATTGAATTTCCGAACTTAGTCTGAACACGTAACTAATTTGGACAAAACTAAGAATATCATGCAAAATTATGTATAATGTTTTGTTAGTATAAATGCTGCATCTTACATTTTTAACTGCACTTCATTTTTTAGGCATTGCTTATAAAAATAAATTAACATAATGATTTTGTATTGTTTGTTTAATAATAAATGGAACCGCTGAGAAATAATTAGCAGAAACTTAGAGCAACTTCTGTTTCCTTTTGTCTTAGTGCAGTAACTTATTATAGCAGTCATGAAAACTGTAATAAAATACTTCAGTTTGTGAGTAAGTTTTGTTGCAATACAGATGCACAATGCTTTTACTGGCTATTCAATCAAGCCAACGGAATTACGCACTGGAAGATCTAACAAAGTAAAAACTCGAGTTGGACAGCTGTTTTGGTTGAAATATATGTATGTGCCTGTTGTGCTTTGAAGACTTCAAGTTGGAATATACAAACTTGGGACAACTAGCTCAGGAAAAGTCAGACTTCCAGAATCAGTACTTTATTTACTAAAAAAGTATTTAATCATAGGAGTAATGCTTCTCGTACTGACATTTGTTTTTGCATTTATTGTTACACAACAGAAGTTTTGTATGGCTTTTGTTTTAAGCAGTACTTAATGCAATCTCTGGAGAGTTGTTTGTGATGAGCAATTGAGTATCCGGGAAAGAATGCATCACAACATGCTTGGTCCAGAAAAGAAGGTAATAATTCTGATACAACGCATCACGAAAGAGAAGGTCTGCAGATAAGACATTTGAAAGGCGAGTATAAAAATACAACCACTTCAACATCAATATATTTATATGTATCTAAATTATTAGATAGTTCAGTAACTTCAAAAGCATTCTGACACTCTTGTTATTGCTGCATTTTTACGTCTCAAGTATAAGCCTTATCATAGGCATAGGACTTGCATTTAAGCCACAACAAAAAGAGAGGAGAAAGAACTGTCATTGGACTTGATGCTGTAAGGTTACAAATGCCCTCATCTCTCGTACGTCTGTTGGAGCTTTCACGGTGTGTTTACCTGCCCATCAGTGACCTTTCACCGCTGTTGTTAACGTTCTTTTTATTGACATATGGTTTTAGAAATCTTGAAGACAACTGCTTAGGAATTCCAAAGTCTTATCTTCAGAATAAGAGAATAATATGAAAGTAATTTACAGTTTTATAAGGATACCTTTTGTTTTATCACAAAATATAAAGTCAAAGGTTATCTTATAAAACTGACTCTATTGTTCGGAGCGTACACTTGGAGTTCGATCTATTGCGCCGATACCACATAAATAAAATACATAAAAAACAATAATACATACATTTACTTAGGTATATAAAAATGTGCGTCCTTGCTGAGGCTGATATAATCCGGGATACTGTGACTAAGCTATTTAGTTTCCTTATTTTGAGACCACTTGTGTTTCTGGAGAGAACTAGAAGAGTTTTTCAGAACGAACAGGACCTCAGAGTGTTTTATAAGATATACATTTCATTATGAAGGGCTAGGAGAAGCTATCGCAGAGTATGCCTTGGTGTGTGTTCTGCCATTGATACAAGAATGACGCCAATCGCTCTACCAGCTATATCTTCTCCCACCAACAATCAGACTAGAAGTGTCTTAGATTATGCCCAGGCTGTGCTATTAAGCTTCAAATTTTCCTAGCAACCTCCCTTTTGGTAATCACTCTAAGACCCCCACTACTAGCTTCTAATCCGACGTTGCCACCTCGTTTCTGTTTTTCTAATATTTGCTGCTTTACAACTCAGAGTCCGTCTATAACTCTCTAAGAAAAACTATCTCACATTCCAAGAATACCATGCTAGCCTGCTATACCTAATCTGGCAACTTTGGATAGCAACCTTCTCCTTTCACTAGCGTAACCGACTGAGCTCTTCTACAAATTCGCCTGAAAACCAGCCATCGCTACTTATCAACTTAATGTCATCTTACCCCGAGAATATTTAACACAGCTTCAAAGAATACTTACATTTAATTTTTATAAGTTCGAATTTATTTAGTTAATCCATAATTTTTGTATCAATTGTCATAAATATATCTTAAATATGTGAAAGATTAATTAAAATTGTTAGAGCCGTTTTTGAGGGAATAATTACCTTTATAAAAGTTGCAACTTAAGGGTAGTTTGGGAAGATTGCCTAGCATCCTTGTAAAATGTATATCGTTAATGCTCTGGAGCCAACAACGAAGTCATTCTCCTTCTGGCTTCCCAGTACTTAGAAATGATATCTTGATAATTTTGTAAAGTTGCACAGTTCTGTACATGTTCTATATCTTAAGAGCACAATACACAATTTGGATAAGTTAGTATGGAGATGCAATCACGTCCTGTAGTAAACGTCATCATGGCGACAGCAGATGTACGTAGCAATTACGGAATTACGGAGGAATTTTCTAGAAGAATTTTCCCATTTCGGTTGTCAATTTTTTCTGTTAGTCCAAAATTGTAATTATCATTATTTTGTTCTTTATAATTTTTTGATTTATACGAAAAGGTTATTTTTCCTTTCTGTTTAATTTTACACTTTTTTTTTTTTTTTTTTTTTTTTTATTTTTGCTAATGTATCAGCTCTTTAATTCTTCATTAATTCTCCTGAACTCCACAATGGGCTGGAATCCATTGCAATGAATGAAAACGTTATCATTTTAAGTATCCAAAACAGTCCTAGCTCTTGTCGCTGCAACTACAGTTCTATGCACTATACAGTGCTGCCATCTCTGTCACGCATTCACAAAGAGTCCACGTGTGGTATATATTGTATTTTTAAAATGTTTTCCATCTTTGGATAGTTTCTGGATGCAACAGCCTGAATTGCTGCTTTAGATTCTGACAAAATAACAATATATTTGCAGCGTTGCAGTCATATAAGAATGTTTTGGAACAAAAGATAAATACCTAAAACTTCCCCATCAAAATGTCTAGTATTTCATCCAGAATATTTGTAAAAAGAGAAGAAGTCACACGTGCTTGTGAAATGTCGAACTTAAATAGCAAGTCTGGTATTTGATCGACTTTTGTTTGTAAGTTATGTTGTTTACAGAGAGATGTTATGGTATCTCTGTCTCTTTATTTCCTTCCATATGTTTAGATCCAAATCGTTCCAGTTTGAGACACGTGTACGTAAACATTGAGACGGTCGTATAGGTATATAAGATCCCAACTTACGTGCCAAGGATAAAGGTTAGCTACCCACAGGGTCACAGGCCAGAGGGTCCCAGGCAAAAAGGTCACAGAGACGCGCGGAAGTCCATAAGTGCCGAAGCACAGCATTTAAATGCGCAAGCACCTGTAGCATTTGACCGACATCGCCATCCGTCACAAAACTGACAAGGAAATGGTGGAAGTGGTATGAAAATAAGCCCGGAGTGCGCAGTCGAACCCACGACTTGCCGAATGCCAGTCGCAGACATCACCACTCCGCCACCTAGCCCTGTTAATGCACTTATAAAGCTAAAAGGCTAAAGTGACTCGTTTTTACCGCGGTAAATAGCACTTGTTACGAAACACCTGGTGGAGTATTAGCAGGCGCATCTCACTTGATGCAAGTGAACCAACTATTGTGAAGGAGGGGAGGGGGAGGGTCCTGTATAAGGTAAACGTCTGTGTTATCTGGATGGGTGCATCTCTCAGACTACGCGCGATTGTCGTTTTCATCTTGGCCCGGCTCTTCGTCTATGTGTGTGTGTGTGTTTTTCTCTGTTCAAGTGGGTGACGAAAACAAAGCTTCCACTCTTCTCGCTCTCTCTCTCTCTCCTTCCCTCCATGTGCGACAGAAGAGGCACAGCAGTGCATGCAAGACAGGAAAAAAAAAAAAAAAAAAAAAAAAAGCAGGAGAGAAAAAAGTTAGTCACCGGCTCATTCATACACCTCCTTCCCTCCTCGCCTCTCCTTCACAATGTGAAGTAGCAAGTAGTAACCTTGACACTGGAAAACCGGCGAGGTCTTGTCGAAGGGCTATTACGCGTTAGATAATTTAGCGTAGTAGCGTTCCGACTTATATCGGGTCCACGGAGTCCCCACGTCGACTACCGAACTATAAACTTTCGCGGGGTGCAGATGTTTCATTCGGATTTTCTAACATAATCGCTTCCTTTGCCACGTTCTGATGTCACTGGGTAGCAGAAACGCATCTGTGAATGTTCATCAGATAAGTAAACGCTTAGCTAAATTTTCACAATCGCTGTTAACTTAAATTGTGATGAAAACTTCAAACGATTTGTATTTCACAAGTGCGAAGCATTTACTACATACTACGTCATACTACTTTTGACCACTAAAACCCTACGAAACTTGTTCCAACCCATCATGGCTGCTTGTCCCACATCCGAAGCATTCCTCTGTTTTCATACCTCCCAAGCAGTTGTCACAGTATCCCTAGCATTTGTTAATTTTTTGCGAATGTCATCTGTCTTCCGCAAAGATTCAGTGACCTTCAAGGAAGCAGTACGCCAGCCGACACAAAGAGAAGCAGAAGCAGTGCATGGGACAGTTTGATTAATTCAGGTATTTGTTTAATATATTGTTATATTTATATATTTTAATCTTTATTTACTTTCAATTACTCGTGGGACAGCAAATGAAATCGCACTCGAATTTTGATTTGCTCTAGAGAACTCTGTTTCTCTCGCAGACTTACTGATAAAATAGTGTTGAATATTCCATGAATAAAGCGTTACATATTATAATATATATATATAAAATATGTAAATAATAGTAATAATAACTTTGTTAGTTCTGTCAGATGTAGATCAGGGCATACCCATTGACTAAATGCAAGAATCATCGAACGTGTTTCGTTATATTAATCAGTTCTACCAACAGTGGGAAAGAGAACATAACCTCAAAATTAAGATTAGCGAAAATCAGAGCACAGTAATGATTTGATTAAAAAGCGATTAGTGATTATATACTGATAATATCGCATTAGGGTCCAATGCAACATTAAATATACTTTTTTTCATTAGACGAACAAAGGATCAAGATTGGCAGATATCCGAAAAATTTGTAAAAGTTATTAGGTTAATTCACTTGTGTGGTATGAAATAAATAGTAAGTAAGAACAATTTATAAGCCTGTAGGCTCATAATATATTTATATTTCCTAAACTAATTAAATTTAGACGTCTTTAAGCAAGATTTAATCACGCAATGACCTTAAGAAGTCTATAAGCTAACTTTAATTTTGTGGCAATTTTTTCAGCATGTTTTCAGCATTGAATATTATTTTTGGTTATTGTTTTATTTTTTAAAAGTATTTACAAGTAAAATTACATATTTATTATTTTATGCAAACCTTTAACTATAGTTTTAGGTAGGGATATTTATTAGATCAAAACTGTTTCCAAATGATGACATACGTTTATCTCGTTTGTAAAATACTGAAGTGAACTTTAAATGCCTTTTTACACATGTGTGTAATAGAGCAAGTACATACATTTATTTTAAGTTGTAATTGTAACTTTGAGTGGTTACCAATTTTGCCTAGTTGTTGCCTGTTCTGTTCCCAGCTCCTTATAATGATAAAAAAATCAACCAAGTTATCTCAGGATCCTCATGATTAAATAATAATTTTAAAATAAAGAAAAGTATGTATTAATTAGTTTCAACAAATTTTTATTGTTTAACCTATAGACCACGTACTTTGAATTTGGAATACTGAAGTTTTGGAGTATTTTTCTCAAGTTTCGGAAAATATATATGTTTGGGACTGAGCAACTATTCAAATTCAAGCACCTGGGTATATCTCCAAAGGGATAGAAATACTAAAAAATTGATGTATCCAATAATACAAAGAGTTTATAATTATTTTTGGGGTGTTAAAAATCTTCAAAGGGTTTTACAACAATGCTGTGTTCTTCCAGATACAGAAGTCAGAAATTTTGCCGAAATATTGCTATCTTTTATCACTCTGTTTATAAATAGGTAATATGTATGTTGAAGAAAGGTATAAATGGAGATCACGAAAAAGGAAAAGGCATTGTATACTCAGATATTTCACTGATATTTTTCTGTTCGAGAGTGAGGTTATGTGGGAAAAATGATTTCAGGGTTTGAAAGACCTGAATTGCTATAAGACAACTTTCATTTTCTACGGTTAAAAGTAAAACTGATGTATAAATAAATTATATTTTCTGGCCACGTAGTAATATATGTCAGGGCTCAAAAGCACGTGACAATAACAGTACCCATACGTTTTTACCTTCTTAGGCTAAAGTTTTAATAATTGGATTAATTCAGTTTATTTAGGTTGGAGAGTATATTTTGGAGCACATAATTTCTTGATAGAACTGCTTTCTGCCATCCTTTACAGCTTAATCATGTCTATAGGCTGCATTTCTAATTAGGTCATGTGAACTTTTCTTTAAAGTAATTTAATATAGGTACAGTGTTCTAAAGTGATTCAACAGGATATGTAAAGTAAGCTCTTAATTGTTTTCCTTTTTGGGTATATTATATCTGACGTACATGAACAAACACTCATACTGTAAAAGCAAAAGTTTACTCAGCATATCCATTCTTCTTACCCAAATACGATAAAAATAGCTAATTTATACTTTTTTCACTTTAATTTACGTCCTACATTGGTAGTAATAACGGACGGTGAATGAAATGGGTGAAACGATGCTTACAGGAGTCCAGGGTTCATAGAACTTAAGGGTTACTCAACATATGTCTTTCAGGATAAAAACTCCGGAGTATTCCTTATCCAGGAAACTCACCCTGACCAAGATCCGAACCCTACACCTCATGAACGCGAGGCAGACAACTTTTGTCTACGTAGGTCGTATTATATTCCTTACAGCATTACGATATTATACAGAAAACTGAAAGGCCACAAGGTCCGATGTTTATTTAGAGAAATTTTCCAAAATGTACTGTTGGAAGCTTATCAGTACTTAGTTTTACAGTATTAGAATAAGTTGAATTGACAAGATTACATTATGTTCGTGCTTAATAAATATTTGCTAACATTTATGGGTTCTTAGAAGAGTTATTATTGTAAAAATGGGTCTAGTATTATAATAAAGGTTATCAGAAATGAAAAAAAAGAATGTGGAGTTATGAACAATATCAAAGTAAATAATAACAAAAGACGAGCCTGTGTATTCAAGTTTATCCTTTTAATTCCATTTTACCTCACTTAAAAATCACTCGTTTTATTTGCGTAAACAGCTTGTGCATAGCAATAAGAAATTTGACGTGCCCCAATCGCGCGAGTCTCATAAAAACGCCTGTCAATCAGCAGCGACGAGGCGATTAAATGATGCCAGCTGTAGGAAAAAGTCATATGAAAGATACAGGTTCGAGCCCTAATTACGTGGTTTCTATGTCGCATAGCCTTAGGCACTTCTGGCTGTCATTTATTCCTCGTCATGAATCCGTCATCGTGAAGATCCAATCAGAGCAGAGGTCGTGAAATATGCTGCAGAGGCCTGATCATCTATCCTGGCCTTTTATTTCCATTTACGTCCCTTTCTCTTTCATTTCATTCATTTTGTTTCTCTTACTTCCATCTTTTCTCTGTTAGATGAGCCTTTTTTTTTTTTTTTTTTTTTTTTTTTTTGGATCGGCTCCCAAGAACCTTTTCTTTGCATGGGTTGTGAAACAGAAAGGAAATTTTTGCCGTTACGTCTTCTCGCCGTGGTTGTAATTAGCACCTAATTATTTGATCCTGTACCACCGACAACGTCGACGACGACGACTACCTCTTTCTCTCCTGCTCTTATACAATTAAGAGAGCTTTTCTTTCTCTCTCTCCCTTTCTGTTGACGTTTATTCCCTGTTGTGTTGTGGGACGGCGAATGGGCTGTTTCTGTATCAGCAGGTATGTCTCTCGGTGCAAATGTGTGTGCCTGCTGAAACGAATACACAAATACACTTAAACGTGCAAATTAACTCCTCTATTCGATTTCAGGGAGAAAGGCTTTGCATTAATGAGCAGGTAAAAACTATGCTGGGATTTTTGTCTCTTGCCTAAATGATAGTTAAGCGCCTCGGTCAAAGATAAAGCTCAGGGAAATTGAAAAAGGAGTTTTGTATCAGAGCAATATTTCAAAAACATTATTAAATGGCACATATTTACTTTGGAAGTATTTAAACATTTTAACAGTCACATTTATAGTGGGTTCTTGGGGTTTAGTTACTGCAATAACTATTTTTCCTATCAGCAGATATGCTAAAGTTATAAAATTTATATTTACTTAAATGTCATTGTGGTCTTGAAGTGTCATCCTCGATGACAGATCTCCAAGACAGAAATGGGAGTTTCTCATGCTGGAACATCTATAACGTCTCCTGAAGTTCCATACCAAACAATTGAAGTAACACTCTGTGGCGACATGATATGGCATTTTTACTTCATCTGTTTTACGCCTTAATATCATCTGCAGACATAAGTGCAGCGTCGCGCAGCAGTTATTAGAATTTTAAATGTATATTCAAGAAATTCCAAGGAATGTTTACTGTTTTGATAAAATATATAAACATAAATTCTAGAAAATTTGAGGTGAGTTGTTTTAAAATATCTCAAAACAAAGTGCCTTACTATTAACAAACTAAATCTTCACGTTCAATCGCTAATTAAAGGGTGGCTGTTGAAATTTAAATGCCCTGCATGTTCCACATTCCTGAGGTTAAGTTACTTTACTATTGTCGTAGCTGTATCCCAACATTTTGAGTACCTTAACTCATCATATATGTTTCAAAACTTTGTGTGGTTAAATGAATGAATGAAAATAAATGGGCTGAGCCCTTTAGGTCTCTTGCACGTAGGCCGCATATTGGGTCCATTGTGCCCTTCTTACTGAACTACTTATTCAAGTTCTGTGGCCTCCAAAAACGACAGGATAAGTCTTGAATGAGCACTCCTTATACCATCTGGTCTCAGTTTGTCTGAGCCTAGGATAAAGTGTTTAAGTGCAGTAAGTGCTTCATATTCACACAAAATATGTAGAGGAGACATCCTCTCCGCCGCAATTCCTGCATGTGGAATCTGCACTCAGGTTCATCACATGCAGGTGCCTCTTTAGGGTGTTGTGCCCATCAACAGGCCAATAACCCTTTTAAGTTGTACCCGATTGAAAGTTAGCAAAATCCTATTGTTTTCGAGCTTGCCTAGCCGTGGTAAGATTACGCCCTTCTTGGTGTAATACCAAGGACAGTTTCTGGACCAATAAACGTGTTGGCCGAGCACTACCTGGCTAGCCCATCAGCTAGCTCATTTCCTCTGAAATGCCCAGGAACCCATCAGAGCACTCCAATTTCACAGGTTAGTGTCCTAGAAGCGAGATAGTACTATGGTATCACCTGTGTTTCATCCAAATATTTGATTTCTGTTTTAAATTAACTGTAACATCAAATGTTATGCGGTAGAACAATATACCAAGGTAGCGAAATCTGATCAAGGATATCTGTGCTAAGGAAGAGATCTGTTTAGAATTCCTGCAACCCCAAAGATTGGATAGGTCAAGGTTGTTTTGAAGTCAAGAATACCCTTTGGGGAACTGTACTGGTATGTTCCGAAGATGTTGGCGCTGGTTTTACAATTTTGTTTCTTTGAAGAAGAGAAAGTTATTTCTTAAATTACTTATAGTTTTGTCTTAAATATTTTAATGGACATGATTTTATAACTGCATTTGTTAAAACAGAATATTACTGGCTTACTGATCAGAACTGAAAGTAGCAAGCTGATCTCGAAGGCAACGAGCTTTCTGTGGCAGAAATTTCAAGTCTCTGACTTAGGGGGCTTGCTGGAGAGGAATCAATGATGCAAGAAGATTCTCGCTGTTAATCTGCCAAGCTCAGGAAGAAATTCTTATAGCGGATGATGGTGTTGTAGCTGGAGTATGCAATAACGCACAGCAGTATTTTCCTATCCCCGCCGACTTCTTAACGTCACGACAGTTTTTTCCCCCCCCTGAACCCTTATGCATCTTACATGTACATATGTACACACCCACTCTTTTCTTTTGCGTTTCCCCTCCCCTCTCTCTTTACCCTTCATGTACTGTACAGAGACTTACCCCTGCAAGTATTACGTAGTCCAGAAACTGCTACTGCTTGCGTATTGATTTTGCTTTTCTGTTCCTCCAAGCTCATGAATCAATGGCCTCAAGTCGTGTGCCGTCGTCCTCCCCATGCTGCAGTTAAGAAGAGAGGGGGAGGAGGAGGGGGAGAGAAAAAGAAAAGGGTTGAAAAGAGAGTTGGGACTTGGAGGAAGAAGGAAAAGAGAAACGCTGCTGAAAAATTCCATCTCTCTCTCTCGCTCTCTATACCGAGTTTTACAACCTAAGAGAGGTGGAGGGGTAAAAGGAGGGATGTTCTCTCTCTCTCTTTCCTCTTCCCGTCTGTACGTGCAGAAATGTTTTCTGCCCTATGGAAGGAGTACAGAGCACACACTCCGTCCCATTTTTGCCATCATAATCATCATCGCAAAGATATTTTGCGGAAGAGAATCATCTTCCCCGGAGATCCTCTCTCTTTCTCTCCCTACCCCATCTTCGCGTGTGTGCGGAACAAATTTTTGCATCGGGAATCAGATACGGTTTTCCCACGGGATGAAGGCCGCTTGGTAAACTCTTTAGTAAATAAGTATTCAACTGTCTCAGGATCGAGTGTTACACGTAAAGTAGGTCTAGATTTCCTTTGCATCTCGTGAAACAAATCCAGTTTGGGTCTCATTTGTGCTCTCGATGTGCGGGATAATTGACAACCCCAGGCGGATGCATACGCGGGTAAATTTATTGAAATTACTTGCTCTGGACAGAAAGGCGTAATCACTTTTCCTGCTCCTGATTCTTTTTGAACAACGCTTTCTTGCGTGGGTTCCAAATTAAAATTCAATGAAGATATTAATTAAATTTCGCAAGGCAAAACTCAGCAATTCTTTACCAGCTGTGTGTGACAAATAAAGGTAAAAGCAATTACTAAGACAAATGAAAGTAACATCCCTAGCTTGCAGAGAAATATAACTTTGGTTTACCTTTCAACAAAGTGAAAAACTTTATGCTACAAAGAAAATACACAAGCGTTATTGAAACAGTTATACTTAAATAATATAAAAAGTAAAATAAGAAAAGACATCATGATATCTTCTAAATTTACAGCCAGTTTTCTTTAATTGCTGTCATTACTTACTCAAGTATGAATAAAATGTAAAGTGTCTACGTCTTAACTTTAAAAGTCATAAGTAATAAGATCAACTAATTACTCTGCCCTGTAGGCCAGAGCGTGCAGCTCTCGATCCCGGCTACGGAGTGCGACTGGTTCTATCCCAAAAGTAGGTAGGTGGATTTTAATTCCAAGATACACAACTCTCTTTCTCGCACATTTGTCTAATTAATTAAATAAATCAAGTGTCAAACGAAATTATATTTTCTAAAATTTTAAAATTGATTTTAACTTTTAATAAATTAAAATAACCGTTAAAAATCTTCACAAAATAAGAATTAAATTCTTAAAGCCGGCACCCACTCAGCCACCTTTCAGTTAGGGGATGTGTGATGCTTGCCACATCAACTCCCCCTACCCTATCGGTGGGATGATCGACCACTTCTACTATGGGTGTGTGTGTGATGCCTAATTGGTTAGTCAAACCCTTCGCGAGCTCTAGCACCCCAGGATTTATTTTAGGTTTTATAATTAATAGCGGCTTAACATCATTGATGATGGGCAATTGTTTCTATCATCAAAGCCCCCGCAGTGATCTTTGAAGTTAAAATATAAGTATATAAAAAAGGGGATACCCGACAACATAGCTTTTAAACCTAGCTATATCTGCATTTTGACTACG
Organism: Mantis religiosa; assembly: GCA_030765055.1. Taxonomy (NCBI): domain Eukaryota; kingdom Metazoa; phylum Arthropoda; class Insecta; order Mantodea; family Mantidae; genus Mantis; species Mantis religiosa. The sequence continues at coordinate 29,363,666 of CM060954.1, forward strand.
TAAATAAATAACGCCTGCAATAAGGCAGACACGCTACCATCTACGCTACCGAGGCGGGCTAGATTACAGGTGCAACCTTGGGAGAATATAATACACAATTGGGGGATTGCATTGCACTATTTACATCTCAGAGAAAATGTTGGAAGTGTTCTCCACGAGCACCTATGGATTGGTGGTCCCATTTTCTTTGATACGACTGTAGACACTGAAATTTATATGGATATCTTCAAGACATTTGTGGAGCAGCTGGATGATATCAAATTGAAAGAAGGTTATTCCCAGCAAGATGGAGCTGCCTTACATCTAATAACACCATGGAACTTGCAACCACTTTCTTTGATAATCGAATAATCTCAAAAGGTCTGTGGGCCGCCTGACCTAACCTCACCATACTTTTTCTAGTAGAGGTATCTAAAAAAATAGAGTGTACAGGAATAGGCCACGGATAATTGATGTTCTCAAGGAATCCATTCGAACCGAAATAAGTAACATTGGCGAGGATACTCTCCGTAAAACTCCAAAGAATATAGTAAGACGAGTACAAACATGTATAGATGCTGGTGTAGGACACTTCCAACATTTTCTCTGAGATGTAAATAGTGTCATGTAATCTATCAATTGTGTATTATATTCTCCCAAAGTTACACGTGTGTCCTATTATTAATTCAAAGGTTATGGCCTATTAAAATGGTTCAGATTTATATTATTGCACTATAATATTGGACTTTGTTTAACATATGTGATTGAAACAATAAAGAGAGGAAGAATAAAAGATTATTTGGAAATATTAAACTAGTTACCCTCAAAAAGAAGCCGGAGTTATCAGCTAGAATATTAATAAATATAGTTAATAAGGGCTAATACGTACACAAGAATTAACAAATGAGTGCAGAGTCTTTGTTTGTAAATCTCAGTAGTTGGTGAAAATATGTCCCAGAAGTCTTTTTGGTTCAGTGATCTTCGTCTTTTGTCAACAAGTGATTTTGTTCTTCGTCAACAAGTGTTTTTTCTTATCCTATCAGGCCGCGCCGTGGCTCAGTGGTTAGACCGCTTGACTCTCACTAGGCGGCCCAGCTTCGATCCCAGGCGACCGCAAAGTGAGATTTGTGCTGGACAACACGGTGATGGAGCGGGTTTTCTCCGGGACCTCCGGTTTCCCCCACCATCTCATTCCACCGGTGCTCCATCTTCATTTCATGTATCATCAGTGTCACCGTCTGCGGTGCCGTATATAGTAAAAGCGGGCGTTACAAACTACACATTTCATTTCTTATCCTATCATCTTAGATTCTTATATGCTCTTCTTTGATAATGCTTTTGAAGACGTTATATTAAGACGTTAAGCATTAAAAGATATTTAGAAATAATTCATTAGTATGGATAGAGTCAACATGAAAAATGCAATGCCCTGGCCGAAATTTGAACCTCGGATCTCCTGGTTTCCGTCCAGTCGCTCTTAACCTTTGAGCTACCATGGCCAACGTGCCGTCCTGACATTAAATTCTCCAGTTGACTCGTCGGTGTATCTCGGATGCGAGAGCCCCTAGTGGTCTACCGGGGAAATATACGAGTCAACTGGAGAATTTAATGTCAGGACGGCACGTTGGCCATGGTAGCTCAAAGGTTAAGAGCGATTGGACGGAAACCAGGAGATCCGTGGTTCAAATCCCGGCCATGGCATTGAATTTTTCAAATTGACTCTATCCATCAAATATCTTAGCCTATATACGGCTAGTGTGGAGAAATGATTAATTTCCATCAATTAACTAAAATTCATTAGTAACCTAGTAACTCGTCCTGCGCCGCGGCGTAGCGGACTAGGGTTCGATTCCACCCATGAGGTGGGGATTTTAAGTTCCGGGTATAGGACCGTTGCCCACTCAACATCATGAGGAAAGTGAGTAGCTTACGCTAGGTAAGCGGCCCTGGTCACGGAAACCAACATTCCGGTTGGGGGTTGCCGAGATGCTGACCACATCTCCTCCCAGTATCGGTTGGATGATATTCCACCTCTGCCGTACGTAAGTGGGCGTGAGGCCGGCAGTCGGGTTGGTAGGCCTTGGCCCTTTAAGGCCTATTATACCTATGCCCCCAAGTGGGGTATCTCGGGGAGGAAGGATGAGGTGAGAGGAGACCCAAGAAGCCAAGACAGTGCAAAAGGCAGGGTCCCTACATTTTACTTAGATCGGAACCTCCCTCGGTAGGCCAGGAAATCGGACATTTCCACACTGCTGTGGTTCGGAAGCGGTCCTAGGAGCCGGTTCGGAGACTGGCAACCCACCTACCGGAGGAGGAAGTGTTCATCCTGCCATGCAGCACCGAGATACCCGCCGACACTTCTACAGACACCACCAGATGAGAAATGATGTGATGAAATGGAGGGACAAAAAATTCGGTGGATGCGGTTAACCTACCAATTACTGTGCAGCAACGCAAAGAAAAGGTCTCTGAAAGGTATGTGCTGCCTTCCACAGTGGGACAAAGACAGCGAATGTATGTTTCAGAGAACGGCTGCTACACAAGGAGTAGACCCGTTAAAAACATGCGCCCTGTTCACTCTGTACACTTCCACTAATGTAGAAGCCGTCATAGTGCTTTTGAATGGTCTGTAAGTGTACTGACATGGGGTGTCATAAACCTGTCCAGGGAGGGTGTGGGAACTTTTGCGAACGCCACTGCGTCTCATCCCTCGGAGACTTACTGTCCTGTGGAGGACAGTATTTGCCTTAAAATACCCCGAAAAAAAACCTCTGGGTCAGGTTGGTCGGCCATGGGAGTCAAACCCTGGCCTCCGGAATACGGGTCATCCTTGTCGCTATAATGACCCATCCACCCTATTATTTTTAAGAACTGTAGTTTTAGAAAATGACTGGTCACTACTCAAGCCGAATAGAGGGTACCTTCTTAAGATGGTACTTCCTTGTGGATTGTTGTCTATACAAATTTTGAAACTGAAAAGAATGTGGAGAGTGGATGGGCAAGAAACGGTATGGTCACTCCCGAATGGTGCATAATGATGAAAATTTGTGTTTACCTCTACCTTTAGCCCTGAAGGACTTGCATACAAATCACAGGTTGTACGCTCATTTCAAAATTCATCCAGTTTATTGTACCTCTTATATTCCTTTCGAGACGATATTAAATGAGTTGCATAAAGAGGAAATGGACTGGGTGCCGCTTGTAAATTCTTCCCTTACAAAAGAACGCGCTTGCAACGTGCACTAATTTTGGAATTTTCGTTTCGCCTGTCCCGGTACGGCGTTTACCGCTCCCCATGTGCGTACCCTTTCCGTTCTGCTTTTCTTCTTTGCCTCTCCCCTCTCCACTTTTACATAGTCTTTTTATCTTGCGAAAATGGCCTTGGCTGTATTGATTTTATGGCGAAAAGATGAGCTATTCCACCCTCTCTTTACACTGTGCAGTATGTACATGCGTGTGCTTTGCTGAAGAAGAAAATGAATAGTTTGATTGCAGCTCTGCAGAGGGCATAACCCCTCCCACCTCACATGTGGTCTGACTGCCCTTCTCGTGTATAGCTCTACATCGGTCATCACTCAACTGTTCCTCTGTGTATGAGTAGCACTGCAAGCATCCCCCCTACCGCCCACACTGGGCTGGGAAATATAAAACATTACAGAAAAAAAAACTATGATGATCTCTGAACCCGAGTGCATCCATCGGTACTTTTGCTGGATGCAGTTTCCAATCTGTAGGCAGTCATGAGGCCCGAGGCATGGTGCCGATGATGATGACGACAGGGAATGATCCCCTGCAGCCCTCCACGAGATGGGTGCACTACAACCGGGCATCATTAGTGCTGCATCTACTGTCTCTGTCTTTCGGTGCAAGGTGCAGCGGGGGGAAAGTACGACATAAACCCCATGTGTATATATAGAATAATGGTATATTTAAACAACTTTTTGTGAGGTATTGCCCTGGCATTCTCTCTAATTAACTTTCAGAACAGCAGCAAAGACATGAGCACTCATTGTGGCTCGAATAACCTGCAAAACACACCGCTTTATCCACAAACTGAGGTCCCGAAAGCTCTTCACTGTATGGTTTTCAAAGTAACACTATTACAATCCTTTCGTGTATTCACTTTCCAATCATTTGTCAATGTACACTTTTTAAAACGATGCGTTCTACAATTTTGCTGTTTAGATTTGTAAGCTAAACCGATATGTTTTAAAACATTTTAAAATAAGTCACTTAGATTCACGCAGGCATGTATAATTTTATAAAAAAACAAGCGATTACAGAATATATTTGAATTTATAAGAGCATAAATATGTGTCTATCTCATAAATTGTGTACACTTGAAAATTACAACTCCTCTTTACAGAGCACTGCACATATTTTGATGTAGAGAGTATCCTTCAGATGGCATTGGTCACTTGGTTAGCCCATGGTTACAGAACCCTCTATATCTTGGCTGGAGAAACTAAATACGTTATTATTGTTGAAAACAGAACATTCGAGAAGCGGTTTATAAGTCTGGTAAATTTTCATGAAGGATTGGATATTTTTTGTTGCAGCTTTGTGGGTGGTAAGCCTGCTTATTCATAAGATTGTACAGAAAATTTGAATGACTACAATATACAGAGTTTCGTGTTGTTAATTTGAAGAGTTTGACTGCCCCACTAGTCAAAACGAATTGGATAAAGTTCATGCGGACTCTGCACCAAAACTGACGACCATATACTTTCTTGATCAAAGAATTTAAACGTGGTCATAGAAGCTCCGAAGATAAATAGCGCTCTGGTCGAATAATTGAGGTCACCATACAGGACACCATTGAAAAAATCCACGATCTGGTTATCAAGACCACTGAATTAAAATTCGTGGGGTTACTGAGGTCGTAGGCACGATATCCTTCAAGAAAAATTTGGCAATAAAGAGATATGTGCAAGATGGGTGCCGCGATTTCTCACAGTCGACCAAAAGTGCATCCGGAAGACACTACCGAATGTCAGGCGATGTTTAATCGCAATCTGCAAGATTTTTTCGCCGATTTGTGACGGTGGATTAAACTTGGATCCATCATTACAAACCAGAGTCTAAACTGCATTCAAAACAATGGACAAAGGCTGACGAAATAGCACGAAAGGAGGCACGGACCAATTTGTTATGTAACACCTTGTTCCTCAGTGGTGGTTCGCTTGTGACGTGAGCAACACTGGAAACTTTCACGCATGCTCTTTACTTTTTCTTGTCACTTTTACATTTGTACAACCTCCTGTAACTTATATGGTTTGAGAAACATCGGTGATGTTGTTGCTTGCTGAACTGTAATTTCTTAACGTAGCTTTTATGACTTTTTTAGCTATTATACACTGTCACATTTACTCCCACATTCAAACTCGTGGGGAGCAGCTATGGTTGAAAAAATATTCCCCCGTCATCTAGGTATCGAACCTGGGACCTATGTGTTGATATTGAACTTTTTTTGTTGGATGTATTTCTTCTTTTTCTACGTGGTCTGGGCTATGCAGCCCCTTGGGGCGAAGTCGTCAGTGGAGTCCATCTTCTGCGAGGTCGGACAACATCTCGTCTTACTCTTGGGTTATATAGAAAGGTTGTCCTAGGAAACCTTTCTTCAGTCATCCTCATTAAGTGTTCTGTCCATTTCTAGTTGTTTATTTTTATTTTATCTTCTAATTTGTATATGTTTAATATCTCTCTTATTTTTCATTTGTTTAGCATTTCCTCTGCTTGTATTCTACTGCTATCTTTTGATTTGATTAACCAAATTTTGCTTCAATACCGTAAGGAAGGAACAGTCAATGTTTTGTATAATTTAAGCAAATATTTTTACGTTGCTTTAAATACGGTTATATCATAGAAGATTTACCTCGTGACTCGACGTGACAATTAGGACAGGTCTTGTCTTTGTACTTTGTTTCGTCATGTGTCAACAGAGGCCTTGGTGCAAGGCAATTGGATTTCTGCTTCTAAACGTGACGACGGCAGGTTCGACAGGTGTGCATAGAGGCCTTAGTGCCTCTGCTATACGTGGCGGCCAGAGGGCAGCTTCGTCACGTATCTGCGGAGGCCTTAGAGTCAGGGAGCTATACCTACTCCTGCTTCTTTATGTGCCGAGAGATGGCATTAAGGTGCATGCCATATATAGAGATATATTCAGTCCAAATTTATATTAACAACTGAGCCAAACCATTAAATAATGAGATTTAATATACTAAAGTTATTTAAAAAAATGTTCGATAGAAATTTCAGGGCAATGTTGCAAGCCTCCGTCTGTTGTTTTGCCGGGAAGACACCAGTTGTATTGTTACGCGGAGTCAGCCAGTGCCAATCCTTTTCCTTCCATTGATTAAACCGGGACGTACGGATGGACGGAGGGAAGGGGGGAACGACGCAAGGTGTTTTGCTTCGAGTTGGAATCCTCATTAAGATGTGTCTTAGTCTTAACGGCGAAGCCAAGTTTCTTTTCTCTGCCACTGCTCATAATCGAGGAGTGGGATAACGACCAGGTGTTTTAGAAGATTATTAAGCCAGTGAGTGCTGTTGTGTACAGGATTCAGGTCTCGCGGCTGTTAATTGTTCTAGAAGGATCTTCGTTTCAGATGTCATTAATATTTGCGCTGGATTGTGATCCCTCCCCCGTAAAGAAATATCAGTAATTAGTTTAATTTTTCGCAACAGCATGGATCGCCATCTCTTAATGACATCCAGTACTTTGCAGATCTTGGTGTAAAGCCCAGGCTGGACGCCTAAGGTCCTGTTACACTGTCCTCTTTGAATCCTTGTAGGAGAGGGGATCCATCCCCTTCAGCTGCCGTGGTGCGGCCTCTACGGACCCCTAACACTCGTGGTACCTCTGACGTTACTAGAGGAACCTCGGGCCGAACATTCGAGCCCCTCCATGATTGGGAGTTTTTCGGATTGGGTTGGACTCGAGGGGGCAGTGGTTCCAGATATACGTGGGAGATCGGGTACGTCTCCGGACGGGGTTAAGGGAATCCATTAATATTCCCGCGTACTAGCCAGCATAGCTAGTAGAAGGTGTGCTAGATCACCAGGCGGCCCCACCGAGGTCATATCGGTAGCCTTCCTATTTTGGAGTTGGCGCGCGTAAGTGGCGTATCCACTTCCATCCCGTCTTGAGTCCACAGGACCAGATGGGGTCCTTGGTACTACGGGTCCAGGACTAATAGGAGTAGAACTTCTGGCATTAACTTGTCCTCCTTGAATGAACACCTGAAAGGCGGCATAAGTTTTGAATGGAGTTCTCATTTACAATGATAACTTGGATGTATGTATTTATTCACTGCAATTGGGTACTACCCGGTGGCAGAGTTAAGAATACAGATCAGATTACAAATACTAGATTTACAACAATAACACAATAAACAATACAGACATGATATTATTTTACTTTAGTCACTTAAAACATATCTAATTACTTATCTATTTACATATTATATACCATTATAATTTAAAAGTTAAACTATAAACTATCTAGATTTTTTCTAAATTTCTTCATCGACAAGGGACAGCCCTGAAAGACTGCTACAGGCAATTCATTCCATTCTTCAATGGTTCTATTAACAAAAGAAAATTTTCCTACGTCGGTTCTGTATCTTCTACCCTTAATTTTATACCTATGATCGTTTCGTCCATAATAATCCGGATTATCTAACCTTACATTAACGTCCACCCATACCTTTACACCAGCATTAGCTTTGAATAATGCTACCAACCTATGTTTTTTACGCCTAATTCTTAATTCCTCCCATTTAGTCTCATCTCCTTTTATAGGCCCAAAATACTTGCCTCTTTTTATGAATTTTATTGCCCTCTTCTGTATTTTTTCTAATGTATCGTGCAACAATGAGGAATTATTAAATCTTTAGGCCGCACATGCCAGAAAAATGAAAGCTAATGGCAGGGTGGCAATGACAGGGGTAAGACTATGTAAACATAACCTGGTAGAAAGACTGTATGAAGCGGTCGTCGAATCCAGAACAATGTACGCAGCGGAAGTATGGGGCACATCGGAGATAGGTACCAAAGTACAAGACATAGATAGGCAGGGGATATGGGGTGGTATAGAAGAAAAGAAATCTTTGAAATTTTATAAGCAATTAAAGAGAGAATGGGGTAGGGAGAAATATATAGATCAATGTGGCAAAATTGGAAGAGAAGGCATAGAATGGATAAGAGTAGGAATAATATATCTAAAAGGGCTGAGAAGTAATGAGATAGGGATATGTGAATTTTGTAGAGATGAAGAGAGCACTGTTAGAATGTAAGGAGTTAACAAATGACAGAAGAAAAATATGGGATAAGAAATGGGACAGTGTGAGCATGTTAACGCGGATGGATGAAAAGAAAAATAGATATTTAGGAGAATTCTTATATAGGTTAAGAGAAAAGTGGATTAGGGTAAAAGAAGCGAAAACCAAGAAGAAATGACACCAAGTTGCTAAGGAAAACCAAAGTCATATGGCCAGGGGACCTGAGTCAGCGAGTACATCTTAAGGTCAGCAATTTTCATGTATATTTGTACAGGATGTATAATAGTGAATGTTCGATGTTAAAGTAATGTGGAATTGTAATGGAAACTGAACAAATAAATATCAAATCTTTAAGTTATGGCTTTTAATAGACAGGACCGCGATAGCTATGGTGGAGATGGGAGGTCTGCGAAGACACCCGCTCTCCAGGTTTTCTTCAGCACTCAAAACTGGTAAATGCATGGTAGATAGTTCAAACTTAGGCCAGGGTTACTTTGTTATCATCCCTTGGAAGGTGTGGGCTTTGGAGACGTTCACTGATCCAATGAATCAGCATTTTACAGAAAGCAAATTCTGAATTCACCTTCAGCTACATCACGGGGCACTTATAAAAATGTGTGATATTAAGACATGGCGTTTATTTTATTTAATGGAGTGGAGGACGTTTTTGAGGAAGCTTCTTTTGTGTTGGTATGAGCTTCAGAACCAGTGGTAGAGGAGTTAACTTGAGTACATATGATCTGTCTCTTTCGAACCTAGAACACTTTGTTGGTAGATGCAGGGCAATCTGAACTTCTTCCTCTCGACAGTTGCACTTTTGTTATTAATTGTATTCAGGTTGGATATAAACCTTATGAAGATGGGAGGTGATGGGGATGCAAGAAGAAGAGAACCTACAGTTAAATTACATGAGAAAGAATATCAAAGAGTGGAAAAATTTAAATACCTGGGATCTATAATAACAGTAGATAATAAAACAGTGGAAATTCAAGAAAGAATAACAAGTGGTAACAGATGTTTCTATGCCTTGCAGAATATGTTGAAATCAAGGAACGTCAGTAGGAATACTAAATATATACAACTGTACTGAGAGCAAAGTAATGTATGGTTCAGAAAGCTGGGTGTTGATAACCAGAGAAGAACAATGGTCATTACGGTGGGAAAGGACGATTTTGAGAAATATATTTGGAGTGATAAGGGACTTGGACGGATGGAGAATGCGGACTAACTTGGAGTTACAGTGTCTATTTGGACAACAATATATAGTAGTGAAAATTAAACAAGGAAGAATAAGGTGGATTGGCCATGTGCAGAGAATGCCGGAAACCAGTGTAGTTAAGAAGATATTCATAGGACATCAAGATCAAAAAAATGAACAACAAACTCACCTTTGGTATTTACAGGAAACCGACGCACACAGATAATTACATTAAGAGCAACAGTTTCAACCCAAAACAACACCAACATGCCATTTTCAACAGTTTAATCTTTCGGATAATCAACTTTCCACTAAACAGAGAAGATTATCAAGAAGAATACCTACACATAAAAAAGTAGCTATATCCAACGGTTTCAACCCAAATTTAGTAGACAAAACAGTTAACAGACTAAACAAAGCTAAGAAAATAAAAGAAACCACCACCCTAGAACCTACAGGAGAAAAAGAGAAAAAACTTTTTAAAAAATTCACCTTCCACCCATCAGCCTATAACAAATTCCAAAAAATCTTCTCAAAACACAACATAACTCTTGCACCACAAAATAGGTTTAATATCAGAAATTTGTTAAAAGGCCCTCCCAAAAATTCAATCACTACCAAAGAAAAACCAGGAATCTATGAGATCAAATGTGAAACTTGCCCTAAAATTTATATAGGAAAAACAAAAAGAAATATTAACATCAGAACTAAAGAACATATAAGAAACATTAAAAATGGTGAAACAGAAAAATCAGCAGTAGCGTTTCATTTTTTGAATACTAGACATGACATCAACTTGGAAACATCTCTAATAAAATACGTTAATCACCCCATAGACCTTTCCGTATGGGAAAAAATCTTCATTAACAAAAATCGTCATAGAGTCATGAATTTCGAAACTCCACCACCGGACATCTTTGACAAGTACATCACGCCATCTATTGACAATACGGAGAAAGAGGAAACCACTGCAACTTACACTAATCGAGTATCAGCTGATGATAGGAGCAAGAGCTCTTGAAACATGTCCTGTGAATAAACAGTGTGAGTGAAGCAGTGTGTCAATATCTTCTCGATTCACTTTTGTACTATTCATAGGAAAGCTGAATGGCAGAAGGAGAAGAGGAAGACCCAGGAAAAGATGGGTAGAGGATGTAGAAGAAGACTTGAGAAAGCTGGGGGTTAAAGGCTGAAGAAGAAAAGCAGAGGACCGAGTAGAATGGAAGAGGGTGGTTAGGGAGACCAAGGGTCTACATGTCCTGTAGCGCCAACTATCATCATCATCATGATATAAACCACCCGTGGCTGGTTAGAAATTGAGTGAGAATGTGGTTTGGCCAAAGGGATGTGGGTATTACTTTGTGAGTGATACATCAAATTATGATGCACGAGCGTTCCATGACCGACATGCAAATATACTGAAGTACGTTTATGAACGCATCAGCTTCACATCAAATTAATTTTAGGGCAAGTCTCAATGTTTACTTGCTGATTAATTACATTGAATGTAAACACTAATTCTGGCGAAGAATTTGGCAATATGGTAATACGTATTAGCGGAGAAGAGCCGATCATATTTGCAGCAGGAACAAGATTTGGCGATAAGTTGCAACCCCTAACGGCTACTATAGCAGAAACAATGGTGTCCCTCCCTCTTGTACAATATCCTTGTTCTCGAGATGGTACGATAAAAAGGGAGAATGAGCATGGTTTGTCAAGCAGCTGCTCATGTTCGTGAGCAAGGATCCGTGGCGAAGAGGGATGTTCCATACATCCTGGGAACATGCAATGAACACATTTGTGTTGATGCAAGTATTTTAGTCATTTTCTGAACATTGCCTTATACAGAAACCGAGAGCGCGACGTCTTGCACTGTCTGCATCAAAGATGTTGCTTGTTTTCTTTCGTAAAAGATCCTTAAATTTCGTTCCACTATGCACATGCAGTAATTGCAGACATTGGGTTGTGTGATGCATTTATAGCAAGAACTTGTATACCCTTGTACTTACGAGGACTGTTCAATAAAGAATGATCATAATTTTTTACGGTCATAATTTTTTACACTAAAATACAATCTTAATATATTCAGTTAGCTTAATGTGAAACAGACACAGACACAGAAGTTTCATTGTTGGTACTCCTGCCTCCCGCCTGTGAGAACCAGACAAGTTCAGACATGTTCAGCATCGCCTATTGCTGCAATGGAGGTAACACGCGAGGAACAATATGAGGCTTTGAAATTCTGCTTTCGTCTCAGCAAATCTTCAGTTGAGGCCTATACAATGCTACAGTAGGCCTATGTAAAGTCTGTTCTTCCCTAAAGCACAGCTCGAAGGTGGTTTAAAATGTTTAAAGAGGGGTGACAATCAATTTCAAAGGAAGGTGGACCCAGTGCTCCAGTTACTGCACCTACGGAAGAAAACATCAACACTGCTGCTGCCATTGTGAGAGAGGATCAACGAATTACCTTAAGATCACTTTCTGAAATACTGAATATTTCATTGGGTGTCACCCACACGTTGGTGACAGAAACATTGCACATGAGACGTGTTTGTGCGCGATGGGTTTCAAGATAGCCGCCTATTGCCAATGTTGTTGCTGAATATCTTGAAAAAATCAACGTGAAGTGCATCCCTCACCCTACCTATAGTCCTGATTTAGCCTCATGTGACTTTTTTCTATTCCTCAACTTGAAGAAACGCCTTCGTGGGAGGCATTATCTATCATCAGAAGCAGTGGTGAAGGCTGCGGAGGCGATTTTGAAGGATCTCTCAAAAAATGGTTTCCAGCATGTCTTTGAAGACTGGCAGAAACGCTGGGACAAGTGTATCGCATTCAGGGTAGACTATTTTGAGAGGAATCATCAAAATTATGAGGATGAGTAAAGGTACGCTGTCAGAAAAAAATTGAGAGCATTCTTTATTGAACAGCCCTTGTAGGTAGTCCATCTTTCCTGTTTCACTACCAGAAATTCTGGTTGCTTATGTAGAGTATGCAGGTAATTTCAGTTTATGGAGAAACAAATTCGCTTATAAAATAAATAATTCTATAACACCAATTTTGATTACTAGACTGAATGTCGAAGCAAAAAGCAATGAAACTATTAAAAAAGCTTACATTTCTGTTGATATTTCTCATCAATAAATTTTGACTCAAGTATAATGAATAGAAATTAAAACAGGGAAACCTTTGAAATGCGTAGCTATCGATTTAAAATCCGTAACTATGAAAGTGTTGCTGATAATGGAGTGATGATTAAAAACAGGTGAATCGTCCGCCTCAGTAGAGTACATGGTAGCGTGTATGCCTCATGATTCAAATCTCATGACTTCAAATCTCGATCAGGATGAGTTACTTGGATACGGTTTTTATGAATTAATTTTCCCTTATTCTAAAAGAGGAATATCAGATAACTCTAAGTTCTATGGTACGTGGGCTCATTTGCGCTTAATTTCACCCATTTCCTTCATCCTCCGATATGACTTAACGTTGGAGTACGTAAATAAGTGGATATTCGCTGAAGTGAAATTTGTGTTTTGGAGATATAAACAGCATAATGACAACGTAGTTTTTTTTCAGTAATTATAAGCAATTGTATCGCAGATATCTTGCTAATGAGACATATTACCCTCAAATAGTGTACCCCTTATGGATGATGAACTTCCGTTTCCTGTTCCAGAGAAGAAGGCATGTTTGCATATGGGTGTAGACGGTTAATGCCTATATTTCTGCTACACAGCAGCAATTTGCCTGCCATATGTCTCTTGGGCCCCAGTATGGCACGAACTTACCGTATGCGTGTAAAATTCACGTTGTAAGTGCTATTAGTTAGCCGAGGGGCTGTACTAACGGACATGCAAGCTGTCACCTTCGTGAACTATGCGTCTTACTCCCATAATCAACGTATGACAGATGGTGTCTTCCAACCAGGAAACTTTCACGCTTCCTTGGATTTCCGTTTGTGCCCAAACGGCTTTCTCGGTTACACCAACCCCCATTCCGACACGGCTTCTTGCGTTTTGTCTTACGGCACCAGAAGACTTTGGCCAGTTTTCTTGCCAAATCATTGTCCTGCAATCATCTCTGAAAAGTGGAGCGGAAATTTCTCAATAGAAAAATAACCTGAGTCACTTTCCGTCTTGCAGAAAACATCGAGTTACGCCTGTCACGTGTAGAATACAAGATGTATGGTAGAAATTAAAAGCTAGGAACAAAAGAGGCAAGTATGAAGATTAAAGCTGTCAAAGAGCAAACAAACAAATGGCATATGCTACTCTTGAAACATCTGCGGCTAACTTGGAAAAGAAGAGCATCTAGAAACTTAAACCTTTTCTTGTGTATTTCACCCCGTTCCTCTTTTGTTCAGCACGGGGTGGGGAACGTTTGGACCAATAACAGTTATCAATATGAATTGCTCATATATATTTTAAGGTAACAGAAGACATAATCGAATGTTTTATGTTTCAAGCTTACGTCTGTAACATTACATAATAGCCCGCCTCGGTAGTGTAGATGGTAGCTTGTCTGCCTCACGTTCAAGAGGTTCCGAGTTCAAATCTCGGTCAGGGTCAGTTACCTGGATAAGGTTTTTCCAGGGTTTTCCCTTATCCTGAAAGACCAATGTTGGTTAACTCAAAGCTCTATGGACCCTGGGCTAATTTAGCATTATTTCACCAATTCCATTCATCGTCAGATATGACTTAGGTAAATTACAAAAAATAAAAAGAAATTATATTCCTATATCTTACTACTACAGAACTAAATTACTAATTATTTCTATCAACTTTCTTACAAAATTGCATTTTATCTTCAAAAAATTCATCAATTAATGAGCTTCTCTCTTATTATTTCAAAAATGTTCACAGCTTATGGCCTCTCTCTAATATGGATACTAATTTAATATTTAAACCTGAATTAAATTACGTCCTCCTATGTTAAGTCATGTCCAGCGATGAATGAAATGGGTGTAATGATGCTCAAAGGAGCGCAGAGTCCATAGAGCTTAGAGGTACCCGACATTTATATTTCAGGATAAGGGAAAGCCCCGGAAAAACTTAATTCAGAAAACTCACCTGACCGAGTTTCGAACTCCCGAACTCTTGAATGTCAGGTAGACAAGCTACCATCTAGCTAAAAAGGCGGGCTATTTCAGTTTCAGTTGCAGTACATGTTTAGTAAATAATCCAAAACTGACTTTTACTCTTTCAGCTGTCTTTTTTTTTTTTTTTTTTTTTTTTTTTTTTTTTTTTTGACTACATTGGTCATATCGGCGGCCGTTCTCCTTTGGAACATACCGATGGTGTTAACTCGTATTCGTTTGTTTTTAATCAGTAGATCACGCACACATTCACACTCTCATTCATACTTCCAGACTCTGGGGAAGATGGGGAATTAACTTGGTTGGAGAAAAATTCCCACCCCTACCACCGGGAATCGAACCCGGGATCCCTAGCACGGCAGGCAGGTGCTCTACCGACTGAGTTACGGGGCCAGCCCTTTTCAGCTGTCTTGTGTACCACAATTTTGAGTCTTAAAGTTATTTTAATTAAAAAATTCAGGCTGTTTGACTTATGTATATTTGCGAAGAAATTATATTTGTGAATAATCCAACTTTTACGCTAATTTTATCACTCGCTTAAAAAGTAAAGGGTTTTCTATGTTTTTCTCAATGTTGAAATATAAATTGAGTCAATTTTACTAACGCCCTTTGCAAATTTCAAACACGTGAAAAGGCATCTGCCTGTCAGTTGTCATTTTTGAGTTTGTTTTCATTAATTTATGATACATAGTTATTGGTATAAACCAGCGAGGCTTGCAAGGAATGGCGCTGTTTTTCACAATCAAGTCGGCACCGGATTTGCAATCAGTTGGTTTATTTTTTCCAACTCCTGCAGAGGGTGTATGAACTGATATCGCCTCTCAGACTGGCCTTCGGCCAGAGGAAATACCAACTAATCAGAAGAGATATAATTTAACAAGTGTGCCGGAATAATCCAAGCACCGAACTTCCATGGCATTTTAAAATGTTGTGATATTTCTATTGTCTCCATCGACTGTCTAGAGTGGGGGAACAACCTTCGATTCGAAAAAGCTTTATAATAGGGAGGTTTATTTAGAAAAACAAATCTTAAATGTTTATCTGCTTAGGTCTGTTCTCTCTCTCGGTCTTGGAACAGCAAACTTTCGAAAAGAAAAATACCAAATTTCCCATTTTGTACATTAATATTCGAATTATACACCAGTAATAAGAATGTATTATGTATTTAATCATTTAAAAAAATATTTTTTGTGTATAAAGAAAACCAAAAGGCGGCTCAAACTTCAAGATAATCGTCCGACCCTAAACTGCTCTTTCCATGAAACATTTTGATTTTGATATTTTCTTTAAGAATGTTAACTAAAATATCTGTCTTTCCACATATTTTCACAAAAAATTAAACGTATAACTTGAAATTTCTGAAAATAGCATCTGGAACCCATTTCATTACAATGTAACAATGTAACATACACTTAAAGGGTTAGAGATAGACAAAATCCTATACTATGTCCAAGGAGGGAATTAAGTAACGTATCCCTCCGCGTCCACATGCGTTCGGAATGACAGTACTGTTACCACTTCGTTAAGTATGATATGAATATGTATTAATAATATGAATATGAATTTTCAACAGAAAGACACGTAGTAATCCAAGTCAACGGCTTAAACGCTTCGTTAAGATTAATATTAATATAAATTTTCGACACTAAAGGCACATTTTTCGCAGCACACTATTAATATACAAGGGCTGTTCAATAAAGAATGATCATAATTTTTTTACGGGCATAATTTTTCGCACTAAGATTCAATCTCATATTCTGTTAGCTTAATGTGAAACAAACACGCCGTAGTAGTTTCATTGTTGGTACTCCTGGTTACCGCCTGTGAGAACCAGGCAAATTCAGATATGTTCAGTATCGCCTACCGCTGCAATGGAGGTAACACGCAGTTAAAGGTGATGTTAGAGGAAGATCCGGAGTTTCTTTCAAACGTAATCACTGCTGATGGAACTTGGCTACATCATTTTGATCCTGAGAGCAATCAGCAAAGCTCACTGTGGAAATCTCCTTCATCACCAACCCCCCAAAAAGCAAAACTGGTTGCTTCTGCTGGGAAAGTTATGGACATCTCATTCTTTGATATTCATGGAATGCTTTATCAGCATGTTGTACCTGCAAACACATCAGTAACTGGACAATACTACAAGGATGTCCTGAAAACATTGCAAGTCCATATCAGGCGCAAAACACCACATTTCCGTGAAGCAGGCAGGATGCTGCGCCACGATAATGCGCGGCCGCATATTGCCAATGTTGTTGCTGAATGTCTTGCAAAAATCAACGTGAAATGCATCCCTCACCCTCCCTATAGTCCGGATTTAGCCCCATGTGACTGTTTTCTATTCCCTAACTTGAAGAAACGCCTTCGTGGGAGGCATTATCCATCATCAGAAGCAGTGGTGAAGGCTGCGGAGGCGATTTTGAAGGATCTCTCAAAAATGGTTTCCAACATGTCTTTTAAGACTGGCAGAAACTCTGAGACAAGTGCACCGCATTCAGGGAAGACTATTTTGAGAAGGACCATCAAAATTATGAGGATGAGTAAAGGTACATTGTCAAAAAAGTTTGTGATCATTCTTTATTGAACAGCCGTCGCACATGAAAATTAAGTGATACGAAATTTTCGTACTCTTTAGCACGAGACTTGACCATTGCCAGCAATTCCGCCTTAACATGACCCTAAAAGAAAATTATATTTTTACTCTGTAGCCATGTTATGATGTCACTTGTTTTGTGTGCGTTCTAACCTCACACTGTGGTTGGGGACACTGTCCATCACAATTCGGTTGTATTTTGGGGAGAATCTTTTCAAACCAGGATTTGAAAACGTCACCATTCATTTTTTCATGATAGTCTCCCGTTGTTTTGGAGACGAACACAGCTCGCCACCCTCGACAAAGCCATCATCACTTCCTATATTCCAAAACTATAAGACACTTACCCATCCTCGTAGAATTTCTAAGTCCTGCACTTAAACCAGATCGAAATACATGTTTTTTTTTGTTTATTTCACAGGTGTCAGTCCATAATTTGCTTGTCGTGTGTCCCTGGTTAACCCACGCCTCGTCTAAATAACAAACTTTTCTCGTTTTATGGAGTTCCTTCAATATGTGCGCCCAGTATGATTAATTTTAATTACAAACTAACTAAACTATCTATTAATATATGTTTTATATAGTTGAAATATGCTTAGTACGACTTGTGCGCTTTAGCAAAATTAACTCAAGACTGGCATCTCAGTAGCAGTACTTTTCCAAGGGACTATTTACTCGGCGGAGGCATCATGGAAATTGTGAAGAAGGTGCGCTGCGATCAACGGTCATGTGGTTTTGTTTACATCGACTCTATTCCGTATAGACAAAATCCTACTAGAAACAAATGAAGATCTGGTTAAAACTCAGTTAAATCAAGTATGTTTTAAAATCAATTCTGCAAATGTTTTTCTTGATTTAACGCAGTAGATATGCAAATAAATACAATAAGTACACTGAAAATAAATTAAAAGCTTTCAGTGTTTACGTATGATAAACTTAAGATTAAATTTTCAGCCATATTGAGGGAAAACTTCCAAAAACTGTCTTTTAGTGTTGCATTCCCTTAAAAGAAATCTTGGGGGTGATAACTACACATAATTTCAACCTTTAAAAAGTATTTTTTCATGACATTTATTGAATTTATATGATAATTCAATCAATTTTTAGTAATATTATTACTTTCTCATTTATATGAACGTAAAATATTTCGGAACATCTCCTAAGAAAGGTTAAAACGAAACGTATCATTTCAAAGAGGTAGTGTGGAAATGACTTGTATGCAGAAAATTTCGCAGCTTTTCCCGACCCTTTTTCCCTCTCTCCCCTCCTAATAATTTGAAACAGTTGAGTCAGCAGATCCGAACTTCAGTCGGAATGGAAAGAAGCGAGGTGCGAAGTGCCAACCTTTCCGTCAATATCGGAACCGTGAGAGTCGTTGCTGCAGTGTTGCATAATGGGCACTTACTGGGAGTGCAATGTTGTCACGAACACAATAATATTTTGCTAATAAGCGTTAAGTTTCCACGGAACGCTCCAATTGAGCGTAAAATCTCCCAGCACGAGCGCTCTCTACCGTAATTGTCTAGCAAACCTCTAATGGCTGTTCAACGCTACGTGTGGGTGTCATTGCTTAAAGGTTCAGTGTTACACACATTTCAGCTGTCACATCACACCTCTATTTACATAAAAAACTAATTACTCTATTGGCGTCATATGCTTTTTAACAAAAATGTGTTTTCCTCTATCCGGACACCTTAGTTTTAATTTCTACGAGCTATTCATGCGAAAAATTATTTTCATATCTATTTGATGTTAAAAAAACTATGCAGGAATAGTTTCATTAAATATTTTATTGAAGAAATAAAAGCTGCTCGCCTCGGTAGCGTAGATGGTAGCGTATCTTCCTCGCGTTCAAGAGGTCCCGAGTTCGAATCTCGGTCAGTGTGAGTTATCTGGGTAAGGCTTTTTCCGGGGTTTTCCTTTATCCTGAAAGACGATTGTCAGGTAACTCTAAGCTCCATGGACCCTGGGCTCATTTGAGCATCATTTCACCGATTCCATTCATCGTTGGGCATGTGTGTTTGTGTGTGTAGTGTTTAACGCCCGCTTTTACTACATACGGCACCACAGGCGGTGACACTGATGATACATGAGATGAAGATGGAGCTCCGGTGGAATGAGATGGCGGGGGAAACCGGAGGTCCCGGAGAAAACCCGCCCCAGCGCCGTGTTGTCCACCACCAATCTCAATTTGCGGTCGCCTGGGATCGAACCCGGGCCGCTTTGGTGAGAGCCAGGTGGTCTAACCACTGAGCCACGAAGCGGCCTTAACGTTGGAAGACGTAAACTGAAAAAAAATTCTGAAAACGATACTCAAAGAAAAAAAGAAAAAAAAGAAGGGAAAACATGGTCAGCCTATGTTGGCTTGGACAGCGAGAAACAAATGAACAGCGAGTAGCTTTTGTCTCTTTAATATTTACCAGTTACACACAACTCCTTCCTTCCTGTCTTCCTGAAATTAGATTTCAAATAAAAATTGTTAATTTTCTTTTGTAGAAAAATGAAAATGTACGAAAATATTTCCGTTCATGAGGGGCTTATGGTGGCAGTATTTGCTTGAAAGTCTTTGAATAAACAACGAAATTTCATAGGAAATATACACTTTCAGGTCAGCTGAAGTAAAAACTTTTTGGAATAAGCTACATGTGACTTATCCCACCAATGTGGTGGGGATTTTAGGTCCCGGGTATAGAATCGGTGCCCATTCACCCTCCTGAGGAAAGTGAGCTTACGCTACGTAAGCGGCGCTGGTCACGGAAACCAACATTCCGGCTGGGGGTGCCGAGATGCTGACCACATCTCCTCCCCGTATCGGTTGGATGATCGTCCATCTCTGCCGTGCGCAAGTGGGCGTGAGGCCGGCAGTCGGGTTGGTAGGCCTTGGCCCTCGAAGGGCTGCCGCGCCAGTGGTTAACTTTTAACATGTAACCTAGATGTTGTTTGAATCTGCTGTTTGATACATCTTCTAGAATTAGGCTTTTGAGATTTTTAAGGAAATTCCCTCAGCGCAAAATTATTACTCTCTACATGGGACAATTTTTGTCAGTTTAGTTTTCTCCGAAATGACAACCTGTTTAATTCAAACAATATGTTTAAGATATTTCCACGACAAATGTAATGTGTGTCGAATTTGCTCTGGTCTTTTGCATAACTAACAAGAGAGAGACAAAATTTTGCTACACAAAACATGAATATCGTGTTAAAGCAGATATTTTATGCCTAATTTTTGTGTGGAGATAACAGTTTCGGAATATTTATTATTATTGACTTTAATTTTCAAATAATTTCACTTTTTTTTTTAAATAAGAAGTTGTTATTTTCTTAACGTGCTACCCATGCAAATAAACTGACATTTCAAGGCCTCCACATAGCGAACTATTAAAAGACTTGACTATCGCTAAAGCCTGCTGTAATTTCTTTTATCCATTGTACCGGTAAGGTGCATGAAGTGGACAGAGGAATAAAACTTCTGTAAGAAGAGTAAAGAGGGGCAGAATTTTGGGTTTAGTGACATAGAAGTCTTCTGGAGTGATATCCACCTTTAGTGATACCGTCAACGGCCACTTAGCCATGATTAATGACCGCGGTCATTTTTATTTTTATAAATCAGGGATTATAAGTTATAAGGAGGAAGTTAGCTCTCCGAAGGGAGAGAGCTTCGATATCCATTCGAGGAGGGGTTGGGGGAGGGAGGTGGGAGAGGCTCTTAGCGCCGCTCTGTGATAACGGCCTGCTGGATATTAACGTCTGTATTTGGAGAAGCACTTGGGGATGCAAGTACAGCCGGCTCGGTGAAGCTGAGATTTTATTATTGCCGAGGTACGTACAGAATGGGGTGTGGTCCAGCCAGCCGGCCACTGCTTATTGCGCTGCGCGGGGAGAGAAAAACTTACTTCATGCAATGAAACATTGATCCATGTCTGTCAGTACCGAGAGTAAGGGTTGAGGAGGAACTGGACAAAGAGAGAGAGAGAGAGAGAGAGAGAGAGAGAGAGAGAGAGAGAGAGAGAGAGAGAGAGAGAGAGCAAGAATTCCTTCCGTCTTCATTTGGTGCAGGGCAAGAACAAGATAATCCTCTACAATATGTGATGTAAACACAAGAGAAGTTACTATATTCACCCCAGAAACAATAAAGAAAACAAATTACGACCCCCTCCCAGTAAGTCAGGCTTATTGTTATACCCAACTATTGTTAATCATAACAAATGAATAGACATTCTTATTTGAACACCTTGTCGATAATTCAAAGCTAACTAATAGCTAAAAATGTTTTTTATAAAAAAATTATTAGCCTTGTGTAGCACAGATTAGAATCATTTCAAAAATTCAGTTACAAAGCGGGATTTGAACCGGTTTCCGTCAGTTGAGTTACCACTGAAGAGATAAAGGGTAGACAACTGAGAGTTACACCTCGCGACTGCGACCTCATACCCTCCAGAAGGATGCCTGAAGTGAGGGGACCACAGGAGGTCACAGGTCGCAGGCACACAAACCACGGAGTCACGCAGAAGTCCTTTAAGTTTCCATGTGTTATGAAACAAGTTTGGCAGCAGTTTCAAATTACTAGACTCGAAGACGCTGATGTGCCATAAATTTGACAAGTCACAGCAAGGCAGAATCAAAGAGGCCGAGGTGTAAAGCAAACAACATCCTTAATGTTAAAGGCTTGTTCTTATATAACTATATTCTTGATGTCTACTATGTTTAACCTAAGAGTGGTCTTTAGGTGCTATGGACTGCCGATAATCGATAACCTGCAAGATTAAGAACTTCTTTTGCCTTTCTGAATTTCTAAACTTGTATACGTACGTGAAATAGTAAGGATTTGGTCGAATAAAGTCAATGGAGGCATTAATGTATCAAGAGCTAAATTGAAAACTATGTTGTATGCAGATGATCAAATAATAATGGCCACAAATAAAGATTACCTTCAGAAAATTCTGTATAGTCTAGATAAAATTGCTACAGAATATGGAATGAAAATATCAGCAAATAAATCCAAAACCATGGCATTTAAAGGAATTAATCCAGTAAGATCAAAAATAGAGTTAGATAACATAATAATTGAGCAGAAATCACACTTTAATTATTTAGGATGTAATGTCTCGTACCAAGGGGAAGCTGATATAATAGAGAAAATAAATAAATTTAATTATATAACAGGCACAATAAAAAGAACATTATAAAACAATTCAATAAAGGACTATAATAAAACTATACAAAACAATGGTAATACCAACTCTGATCTATGGATCAGAAACATGGACACTAACAAAAAGAAATAGTACGAGAATACAGTCATCAGAAATGAAATTCATAAGAGCAATAGCTGGATATACCAAAATTGACAAAAGAACGTAGTCAGGATATTAGGACAGAATTAAAAGTAGAAGAAATAAACCATACTATTGAAAGAAATAGAAATCAATGGAAAGAACATGTTCAGAAGATGAATAATAACAGAATACCAAAAATAGTCTTAAACTACAAACCTATAGGAAGAAGAAACCAGGGAAGACCAAAGAAAAGATGGGCAGACCAATTTGGAGCCGGAACGGGTTAAACAATCCAAAGCCGTGAGGTAGAAGAAAAAGAAGAAGAAGAATCGTTGGTTGGTTACCAACATGTCTCATAAGGGAACCTTGGCCTTCAGGGTAACCTCGCCCCACCACATGATGACCGCGTAGACACCAATGATAGGGTGATAGTGAAGATGACGGTGAGGCGAGAGGACCTACAGCTTATACCGTGGACTCCGAACCAGATTCGGCACATAGGGGTTAATTAAATCGTTAGAAGGCAGATATGAAATTTTCTGACCTTAAATTTCTTACAAAAATTATAAAATTAAGAAAAAATACGTACAGTAGACAAAGCTGGTGGATACAGGGACGTCAAAGGAAAAATGATAGAACGTGAAAAATGTGGCAGTCCCAGTGTCCTTTGCACTAATGACTAGTTGCTTATTTAACTTGATATATTCCAAGATAATTGTCGAATTTATGCTTTTATAACCGTAACGACAAAGCATATTACCTAATAGAGTTAATACATCTGTAATCTTGAGACGGTCTTGTTGCATTGCACAGGGGATAGGGGTCTCATTTCAGAGGGGATTTGGTACGTATGCCACCATATTGGGCCCATTGCTCCTAAAATGAAATTAACTGTGTAGTGTTTAAAGCCCACTTTTACTACATACGGCACCGCAGGCGGTGACATTGATGATACATGAGATGAAGATGGAGCACCGGTGGAATGAGATGTCGGGGGAAACCGGAGATCCCGGAGAAAACCCGCCCAGCGCCGTGTTGTCCATCACAAATCTCACTTTGCGGTCGCCTGGGAACGACCTATGTTCACGAGTGGGGGGACCCCCGGGAGGAACCCCCCAGGTGCCTACTTCGGTAGGTACGGGTTTGGCGCACCCGGAGTCCCGAGCCAACGGTCTCCCTCGTGTGGGCTCCTCTTCGTGGTTGAGGGAGACGGTCAACAGGCCCACCCACGTGTAGGCCATGCGTGGAGACCCGTGGAGAAGGTTTTTAGATTCTTGTCTAGTTTAGAGTTTAGGATTTAGTGAACAAAATTTTTAGTAGGTTTTGATTGATGTTTTTTATGTACGTGTATTTTTAATAGGTTTTGTTACACTTGTTTAGTTTTTAGAAAGTTTTATATCTGGCTTTTGCCATGACTAGTTTTTTAAAGGGCGCTGATGACCGCCGTAGTTGAGCGCCCTTATAATATCATCATCACCCGGGAGGAAGGATGAGGCGAAGGAGACAAAGGGCGGTCGACCTAAGGAGTCACGACAGTACAGAGGGGAGGGACCCTACAATTTACTTTGGAGAGAGACTTCCCTGACAGGCCAGGACAACGAATTTGCTCCCCTACAGTAGGACGGCAACGAGCCCTACAGCCGAGCCCTAATGGTACCAAGGCAGGTGATCCGAGCTCCAAAGGTCCCTGACTAGCTGTCCCGAAATGGTCCCAGCATAGGAGCGGAGATCGGCAACCGACCTACCGGAGAAGGAAGTACTATTCCTCCGAGCATACCATCCTGCTATGCAGCCCGCCTCGGTAGCGTGGTGGTAGCATGCCTGCCTCATGTTCAAGAGATCCCGAGTTCGAATCTCGGCCAGGGTTAGTTACCTGGATAAGGTTTTTCCGGGGTTTTCCCTTATCCTGGAAGACGAATGTCGGGTAACTCTAAGCTCTCTGGACCCCGGACTCATTTGAGCATCATTTCAACCATTTCATTCATCGTCCGATATGACTTAAGGTTGGAGTACGTAAATTACAAAAAAAAAAAAAAAAAAAAAAAAGTATCTTGCCATGCACCGCCGAAACACCCGCCGACACTTCTACCCTGAAAGTGACCATCAGATGAGAGATGAGGTGAAATGATAATGGAGATGAAATGGAGGGACAGGAGATTCGGGGGATGTAATTAACCTACCCAGCATTCGCCTGGTGACCACGGGAAAACCCTCGGTAGGTCGGCCGCGGGGATCGAACCCAGGTCTCCCGAATGCGGCCACAGACGAAACCACCTTAGCCATCCCGTTCGGTGCATTGCACAGGACTTGTTTGCTATACATTCAAAGGAAGGTGTGAATACCAATCTCAGGATTTAAACCCAGTGAAGGACGATGGATATCTTCGTCTTTCTTTTTTTTTTAATTTACGTCCGCCCCAACGTTAAGTTATATCGGAGGGTGAATGAAATGCGTGAAATGATGCTCAATGAGTCCAGGGTCCATGGAGCTTAGAGTTACCCGACATTGGTCTTGAAGGATAAGGGAAAACCCCGTAAAAACCTTATCTAGGTAACTCACCCTGAGCGAGATTCGAACTCGGGACCTCTTGAACGTGAGGCAGACATGCTACCATCTACGTTACCGAGGCGGGCTAACAATGCTTAGTACGGAAAGGAAGTAAAGCCGGTAGTATCGAGCCCGCCTCGGTAGCGTAGATGGTAGCATGTCTGCCTCACGTTCAAGAGGTCCCGAGTTCGAATCTCGGTCAGGGCGAGATACCTGGATAAGGTTTCTTCCGGGGTTCTCCCTTATCCTTCAAGACGAATGTCGGGTAACTCTAAGCTCCATGGACCCTGGACTCAGTTCATTCACTGTCCAATATGACTTATCGTTGGAGGACGTAAATTACAAAAAAAAAAAAAAAAAAAAAAAAAAAAAAAAAAAAAAAAAAAACAGGGTGTTCATAAATGAAACTCAATTTTAGCCGAAGGAAAGGAAGCATGGAAGAATGCATGTCAGCAGGGCGAGAAGAAGAACTATTAGAATAGAATTTATCAATACCCCAACTTTGCTGCCCCTCTGTCTCCTGACAGGAATCATTCTAAATTCCCTAAGAAACGATATTTGCTGCTGTAACACATTTACCAAAGCTGTACTGCTGAAGAGCATCTAGTAGTCACCAAGTGTTGGCAGTCTTCTCGCGCCCTCCAATTCTTACGAGGATAGAAAAAAAAATGGAGAAGAAAGCAACTAAACTCGTCCTGAAAATGCCCGGGACATATCCGCATCTCGATGGGGGAGGGAAAAAAAATATGGCGTTTGAGAGTGAGAGGGAGGTCTTTTCCTTTCTTTATGTGCGTATATATATAGATATATAAAACCCAACTCTCTCTCTCTCTTTCTCTCGGGAAGGATAGATCCGGCAATCTCTTTGCGTGTAATTAGTGACGAGTTGGTAATGAGATCTGAGCGGAGTGAGTACCCCCTTCCCCTTCTCTTCCAACCCTTCCTTCGCCTTTTCCCTCCCCCTCTTTTTTTTTACGAATTTCCCTTCGGCGCAATCTCTTTTTTTTTTCTCTCTCTCTCTCCTGGAGCCTTGGTGGTGTACTGCTACGCGCAACCACTATGCAAGTAGATCAGCAGCGACTTTTGCAGCGTGTTGGTAGCCAAGGGGTAACTTCTTTCTGCCTGCCATGTCTTTTCCTAGGTCCCTTTTCCCTTCTTATATTCTTGTACCTTGCTGGCGGGTGCGTGCATGATGAGGGAAGTCACCATTGGATAAAAAAGATAGCCCCGGATTTGCCTCGCGATCTTCCAATACTTGTTACACTTGAGCCCGTTAACCTGTATGCATTCCTCTACCTCACTGTTATCTCTCGTTTCCCTTACTGACGGAACAACCCCTTTTTTGTTTCGGTTTTAAGGGAGCAAGGCGGTCAGCTGGGTTCCATAACCGAAGTCTGTAAGACTGAAGTATATTTCAAGAATCTGTAGAAGAAAGTAGGAACCACTTCTTAACATCCAGGGTGATTATAAAGTCTTGTGTCAGGAAATTGATCTATTGGTCGTCTAAAGGTTCCTAGGTGAAATTAAACTTGACGCCTTTAACTGCTGTGCGTCCACGCCATTCTATAATGTGATCCATTTAAATCTGAACCATTTCAATAGGCCATAAATTTTGAACCAATAATCGGACACATGTGCAACTTTGGGAGGATATAATACACAATTTGGAGATTATATTACACTATTTAAATCTCAGAAAAAAATCTTGGGAGTGTACTCCACCAGCAACTATCGAATTGAAAGAAGGTTATTTCCAGCAAGATAGAGAAACATGCCATACATTTAATGACACCATGGAATTGGTAACCAATTTCTTTGATAATCGAATAATCTCAAAAGGTCTGTGGCCTCCCAGATCCCCTGACCTAATCAAAACTGATATTTTCTTGTGGGGGTAGCTGAAAAATAGAGTGTACAAGAATAGGCCACGGACAACTGATGTTCTCAAGGAATCCATTCGAACCGAAATAAGTAACATTGGCGAGGATACTCTCTGTGAAACTTCAGAGAATATGGTGAGACGAGTGCAAACATGTATAGAGGTTAATGGAGGACACTTCTAACTCTTCCTCTGAGATGTAAATAGTGTAATGTAATCTCCCAATTGTGTATTATATTCTCCCAAAGTTGTACGTGTGTCCATTTCTTGGTTCAGATGATGTAGTCTTTTGAAATGGTTCAGGTTTATATGGATCGCACTGTATATTGAGCAAGAAAGACGCTCAGAGACATCCATCCTTTATAATTTTATGGTTGAAATCCCGTGGAGAGTGTCAAAATTTTCGGGCATAAAACGGGTCACCAAAAATATCATTTAAGAAGTAAAAGATTTCTTCGTATTAGAACTTTGGAAGGCATGGTGTTTCGGTATTTCTGAGCTATGGAAGTCTTATAACCAGAGCTAGGAGGTTCATACCGATTTCCTTTATATATATATATATTCCTTATTTAACCGTTTTTTTTATTGTTTCCGTTTAATTACCTATCTGTTTTCTGCAGTTTCACACACATAAACACCCATGCCCAGGGCGGGACTCGAACCCGCAACCCTCTACGCGGTGGAACGCTAGAGACATCCTTGAGCAGTATAAGAGCGCACAGGCATGTCTATACAACGCAGCGCTACTAGCAAGGACACGGTTCTTCGTAGAATGCAACTCATTACTGCAAAACAGGTGTCACTGCATAACACAGAGCACGTTGGTAGGAAGGAAGACATTCGAATAATATCTTTGTTGTGCTTCAAAGATGAACAAATAAATTTGCTGTACAACCATTGTATGATTTAGAAGTGTACTTATTCATGTTCTTATTTACTTCATTATTTACATTTACGTTTCAGTGGGATGCTTCAGCAAACATGGAAAAAATTGAAGCCAGATCGAGAAACTAAATTAGCTGAAATCATTAACGAATTTGCAACAGATTATCAGTCAACTAAATCTTGTTTTACGGGGCATAGAATGAGTTTTTCATTTGTTTTTAGTGATATGACTAGAGATGAGTAAACATGTATTAAAATTCCTGTTTTGGCATTTTGTCTAGTAAGAATCTTTAGATATTTAAAAAATTAATTTTATTATTTGGATATTATTTTACATTCGATCAGGAAATGTTACAATCCACGTTTTAATTGCTTGGCTGTTGCCACAATGTGCCCATTTAAATAAAGAGATCAGCTAGAAACAAACCCGTACTATATAAGAAGAATATATATGTTGTACATAGTGATGTGCATTTACGAATGTTTCATAAGTCATTTTTTTTTTTCTCTGGGCAACCGGTTTTAATGCCTCTCCGCTGTGCATTTGTTATCTATGACTTGTTTGGATGCCGGGAGAAGGTCGGTTGCAACCTGCATAGGGAACGGCGAGCTGTACGGATTTCCTAGCCCTGGTTATAACGCAAGACCGAAAAGAAGGAACCATAGGGTGTGTTTTCAGCAGAAGAATGAACTGTGATTTTTAAAAAATAATAACCTCAAGTAGTATTCGCTTACTTGTCCAATTTAATCACAAGAGACTAGACTTTCATCCTCCCAGTCACAGACTTTCTTTAGTCTTACCGAGGTAAAGAAA
Source organism: Mantis religiosa (assembly GCA_030765055.1). Taxonomy (NCBI): domain Eukaryota; kingdom Metazoa; phylum Arthropoda; class Insecta; order Mantodea; family Mantidae; genus Mantis; species Mantis religiosa. The sequence goes on from CM060954.1 coordinate 29,392,217, forward strand.
GCTAGCTTTTAGAAACACTATTAGATGTAACTAGATGTAAATACACTATGTATGAGCTTTGGAGATGTTTGGAGGTGAGAAAACATAGTTACTGAAAGAGAAGGCAGTTCTGTGCCACTCCAGTAACTGTCCTTCTACTTTGACAAACTTTTTTGCACGTAATCGTACAAGTGAAATAATTTCTAAGCAGCTTTGTGGGATAAAAGCGCTGATATATCAATGGCCGAAGTGACTGTTCCACATCGGATCAGCCAATAAATTTCGCAGCGACAACCACCAGCGGCTGTTTGCTCTGAAACCTTTTAATCACCTTCAGTCTTGTGTACCACGGCCGGCAATATTTTAGCGATGCTGAAAGAGATTTGTAGCTCTGAGTCGTCTGCACACAAATATCAGCATTCGAATACACGGCCCTCTGACGAACAGAATCGATTGGGTAAATAATACCTCCATCTAAAATCGGCTCCCCCTTCATTTCCTCGGTGCATTGAACGGCAATCGATCTCAGGACCCTAGCGGGCCAGTTCCGCAAACCACTCTAGTGGTTCCGACGCTGCTACAAGATGAAGCCAATTCATTCGTTCATAACGCTGCGCCAGTTATTACCTCGCCATATTTTAATATAATGTTCAAGGACCCTTCTTACGTAATATATACTATGTATTACAGCGGTCATATGGTTGATCATTGTCTCCCGTGGCACCAAAAGGCTTCAACCAGATTTGGACATATGCTGCTATTCTCTCTTTAACATCAAAATATCAGACATAACCCGCTGCTTTTTATAATGATATTTAGCTGCTCAAACCCACCAAAAAGTGACATGTAGTTATTGATGTATCAAAGGAAAGCTATAAAAGATATCATTAGGTATGACAGGCTAGCCTGGGATTCCAGGAAATCCTAAGAAACAAGACTTAAGAATGCAAAAGAGAAAATTTCAAAAATGTAGAAACGATTGGCAACCTCGGATTATAAGCTAGTAGTGGGGTTCTTAAAGTCATTACCAGAAACTTGGTTTTGTATTAAGGATCTGTAGGGACCTAAAAGATACTCAAGTTATGCTAATTCTCTACAAAAGCCTTGTCCGTAGTAATTTAGAATATGCCTCAATTGTATGGTCACCAATATATAAATGTCACAACAATCAAATAGAGAAGATCCAAAAAAGGTTCCTCAGATACTTACATTACAAAACTCACGGTGTTTTTACTTATAATCAGAACTTGCCTTATAGTCAATTGCTTAACGAATTCAAAACAGTCTCACTCTCTGATCGTAGAACAATAGACGAACAATTATTTCTGTACAAACTCATAAACGGCTTGGTATCCACTGAAGAACTGCTTGACAGAATATGTTTTAATGTCAGTTCTGCTAATTTTAGAAATCGTCAGCTCTTTCAATTTAAGACTCCCAAAACAGTATCCCATAAAAATTCTCCCGTTGTTAGGTTGTGTGCGAAATACAATAAACTCTCTACTAAAATAGAGCTGGATTTTAGTTTAACTTACGAGCAGTTTAAAAAACAATTAAATATGGGAATTATTTGCATGTGATTTTCAGTTGTATTGCATAATGAGTTTAACATTTGCAATTCTAGTCTTATATAGTAGTTTAATATGTTTTATTTTTAGTCTTATTTTTTTAATATTTTATTCCATTAATTGCATTCTCTTTCTTTTATATTCAACTTTGATCAATTATTGTTTACTCTGTTGTATCACTTATTTGCTTGATTAGTATAGATACAATTTGCAATGTCTTGTCTTCAATAATAGCTTAATATATAGTGTATTTTTAGTTTGTCTGTATTCCTTTTTGTATTTCTGTTTTGCATTTAGTCAAACTTGTGTAACTAAATTGTATGTAGCTACTGTAATTGGAGCTTTGCTCTGTTGTAGCACAAATGAAGAAAATAAATATGAAATACTCCTTAAAAAAAATCGGAGCCCGTACACCTTTAAAGGAATGTGAAGTTTACGAGTCTCGCAGTATATAACTGCTGACGTCAGTCCCGGGGATAACACGCAGGGATACTCCGGATAGCTTAGATTCATTACAACTACTGCTCGCCACGCAGGTAGATCTGCCTTTCAGGGAATGCAAGGTGTTGAGGCCCACCTCGGTGGCTTAGATGGCAGCGTGTCTGTCTTACGTTCAAGAGGTCCCGAGTTCGAATCTCGGTTAGGTTGAGTTACCTGGATAAGCTTTTTCGGGGGTTTTCCCTTGTCCTTCAAGACGTAGGGGAAGGGATCCATCCCTTTCAGCTGCCAAAGTGCGGGCGCTGCGGACCCTTAGCACTCGTGGTACCTCTGACGTTACTAGAGGAACCTCGGGCCGAACAGCCGAGCCCCTCCTTCGGGAGTTGTTCGGATTGGGATGGACTCGAGGGGGCAGTGTGTTCCCGATACCCGATACCCGATACCCGGTAGTCTTCACCTTGAGTGTTGACGCGCGTAAGTGGCGTATCCACTTCCATCCCGTCTTGAGTCCATAGGACCAGATGGGGGGGGGCTTGTTAGTCTCTAGGTCTTGCCCTATGGAAAGCCCCACGGAGGACGCCGAGCGCCCTTTGGGACAGCTCGGATACTCCCTGGGATGAAGGAGGTCCGGGTCCAGTTCCTACGGACTAATGGGAGTAGAACCTCTGGGCTCAAACTGTCCTTCAAGACGTATGTCAGGTAACTCTAAGCTCCATGGACCCTGGACTCATTTGAGCATCATCTCACCCAATTCATTCAACGTCCGATATGACTTAACGTTGGAGGACGTAAATTACAAAAAAAAAAAAAAAAAAAAAAAAAAAAAAAGTGTTTGACATATTGTGTTTATAGCATTTCTTTCACAACAATTATTGTACAATCTCCATTTTATAAATAAAAAGTTTTAGGTATTATCAACAAACTAAACAGTTTGAAGAATGTACTTTCGAGCTGTCTAAAAGCAGTCAAGGAGGTGAGTGTAGAAATTAATAATAGGTATAGAGCATGCACTACCTACCAAACTTGCCCGCCTCGGTAGCGTGGTGGTAGCGTGTCTGTCTCACGTTCAAGAGATCCCGAGTTCGAATCTCGGTCAGGGTGAGTTACCTGGATAAGGCTTTTTTCAGAGTTTTCCCTTATCCTAAAAGACGAATGTTGGGTAACTCTGAGCTCTATGGACCCTGGGCTCATTTGAACATCGTTTCACCTATTCAATTCATCGTCCGATTTGACTTAACGTTGGAGTACGTAAATTACACACACACACAAGAAAAACTACCAAACGAACAAAAAAAGAATTGCCCAGTATTCAACACAACAATACCGAATTTTCAGTGCTGCGTAATATAAGAAATAAAACTAAGTTTCGGACCAACATATGAAAATGATTTGTGCTACTCATATGTACCATTAACGTCATGTGACGTTGAACAAACTTTCTCCCAATATTTTTATACTGTTTCAGTGAGAGGCGCAGAAAATTTACATTCGACAATTTACAAATGCACATGTTTGTTCACTGTAATTCCCGTATCGAAAGCAATGAGAAGGATGGGATTTTGTAAGTAGCTTACACTTTGTATCCACACCGGACTGTACACACACAGCGCTTCGGTGTACTTGTTGACACGGACGTTTTCTGATGCCACGCTTGACCTTGTATAGTACCAGTGTACGGGATCCGATGTCTGGTCATTACCAAAAGGAGAGACTATTAGGAGAACTTTGAAGTTTAATAACAAATTGTATAGTTTTGATCCCCCTTGTGTGGTAAAACAAATACTTGCCAAGGAAGGGGTCTGCTTAAACTTTTACTGGGGCTCAATCAGTATTTCGCATTCCTTTAAGATCTACAGATCAAACGAGGATTATTATTGATCGCTAATGGAACCACCGTGTTCAACAGGTGTTGGCGATTAATTTTATTCTCTCGTAACTGCTGTTTCTATTATTCACTATTGTAGAAGAAACAGTTGAATGCATTCTGGGTAGTAACAAGTGGAAGAGCGTGTATTCAAACACTTCTTCGCTCTCTCCAATGATACACTTGTGTACCATTAAACAATGCAGTGCCTTTACCTCGTTTTTACGCCAACGTAAGTCACCCCCATGACGATGATATGACGGAGGTTCTTACTTCTTGGGGACGACGTGTCGCCTGAAGAAGAGGACTCTGTCCACGTGAGAGAACAATTTCTCTCCCCCTTCAGCTTGTTGTATTATGCAATGTGTGAAACACACTCGTCCTGCTGATTGTGTGATATGTGCAGGGGAGGCATTTCTTCTCTCTGCAATGAGAGAGGGAGAGAACCTCCTCTCAAGTGATGCATTTGCTGCTGCTGCTGCAGCCAGAAAATTCCCCAGCTTTGCCCGTGGCGGAATCATTTTCGCATAGAGAAAGATTTCGCGCAAGGTTTCGTATGTGTGTGTGCGTGTTTAGGTGTAGGAGGGAGGGTGAACAATGCATGTGGTGGTCGTAGAGCTGCTGATGATGATGACGTTTTTCTGGGAACGCCGTTCAATTCCAATTGCGGTTACAAGCAAGTATAACGCCCCAACCCCCTTTCTCCCTTGCAGTGGAGCCTTGATTACTTGAACCCTCCTCCTCCTCGGTCTGTGGGACGGGGGAGGGGAGTATGGCGAAATTACGACGTCCTCCTTTTCCCAGTGGCATAGTTACTAGCAATGCACAAGTACCTATGCTTCGTGTTGGTGTACCACGTTCATATTCTTCTGTCAGCTTTCGTTTTTATCCAAAGCTCTGTGAATTTACACATGCGCAAAACAGTTGGTCACATTGGATCCTATTTTGCATCAATTTGCAACTTAAATAGGTAAGTAGGAAGATAAATTCAAGAATAAAAATAAAAGGAAAGTTTAGCTTCAAACAGAACTCTCTGACATTGCTTGCAGAACCAGCACCGGCAATCGAACCTTGGTCCCTTGCACTGTACGCACTGTAATAAATGTTATACTTAGGGTAGTCATATTACACTGGGCAACAATGAAAATGTTTTGGGCTTAAAAATAATGAATTTACATGTATTTTCATCTGCTGAATTAAAAAATCATCATAAAAATGATAGATCAGCTCTTGTTTTGAAGATAAAGTGACATTTCATTTTTAGAGTGAAGATTTTTAATTTGGGGGAATTTTTTGGTAGTTGCCACACCTGTCAAATAACATTAGTGAGAAATTTTTGAAATTAAGTGATGCAAAAGTTAAGGAAGGCATTTTTGTTGGACCAAAAATAAGAGAACTTGTAAAGGATCGTGCATTTGACTAAGTTTTCGAAGGGTAAGAAAATGAAGCTTAGGAAGCCTTCAAGGGTGTTGTTCATGGATTTTTAGGCAACAAAAGAGATGACAACTACAAGCATTTGGTGACAGTACTCCTGCAAAAATACCGTATCTTGGATGCAACAAGTCTCTTAACATCCATTTTCTCCACTCCCACCTAGACTTTTTCCCTCCTAGTTGTGGAGCTGTTAGTGATGAACATGGGGAGAGATTCCATCAGAACATTTCTGTTATGGAACAAAGATATCAGAGCCGCTGGAACGAAGTAATGCTTACGGATTACTGTTGGTCTTTGTATAGGGATTCTGTGGAACTCCATCACAAGAGGCAAGCTAAAAGACGACGAAGTCAATAGGCCACTACATGATTCTCTTCAGACACGAGGTATTTCTCCAGCAAGTTATCACTCTCAGCATGTAATTACCATTTAAAAACTCCAATGCACTTTCATTGTTGTTAGCATATATGTAATTAAAATGTATCCTTTTCTCTCAATCCGTTAATATGTAATATTTCCACCTTGTGTATATCATAGAAACTAGAGCTAATAAACTTTTACATTGTCATATTTGTTTTTCTCAACCCAAAATTAGTGTGAATTGCCTCATGAAGTGCTCGAAACATTTAAAAAAAAATTTTTTTTGTTGCCCAGTGTATTAGTTCTAATTTAATCAATATTTTATTATATCATCTGATGTACTTCTCTTGGTTTGTTCTTACTTTCGCAGTTTTCCATGTTATGCGTGTAAAAATTCAAATGTTGACATAATTTTCTTTGAAAGCAATTTCACTACAAAAATCAAATGCATAACATCATAATTCATAAAGTGAAAACTGCAAATGTTAATTTGAAAACTCTACAAGTTCTTAAACTACATACCTGAAAGCTAAATTAAGGAGCCGATTCTTGTTATTGTTTTTTCGCTGTGCCATGCAAAATTCTGAGAGAAAAATTCCTTTGTGTTTAGACAGACATTTATTAGACTTTCTCACTACATATTTGAACTGGTTCTCACCGTTTAAGAGACATCCTATTGGACTTCCAAAAGTTTTGGAGTGTCAATGGCGTGATTATGTAAAGTAAGCATTTGTACGTCATGGAATCAGCTACTTTTGTCTCCAAAAACAAGTGAGGCATGAACAGCTCTGACCTTCCCGCCTCAAGAGAATTTTTCAGTATGTAAATCACTAAAAAACCAAACAAAGAAGAAAAGAGAATACTTCTTGGCTAAGACAAAGAGTATTTGTTATGCAGAAGAACCTTTTGTATCGCTTTCAACAGACGCTGGGTAATGGCGATCTCTTCTTCAGATTGCTTCCCGCTGTTTTGCTTAAGCAGAATACAGTTTGCAGTCCATTACTGGGAATTTAGTACAAGGTTTGGCAGTTCGGGATAGCAGAACTTGCTTTGGGATTAGCTTTAGCTACCTCTAACAAGCAGAAGAGCGGGGGGGGGGGGGGATCCAGATCTCTACAAGTTTCCGAGTCGACTTAGGAAACAAAAGGGCAAATAGATAATTCTCGGCAGCTCGATCAGTAACGACCTAACTGAAGCTATTTATCGACATTTGCTCAATGCTTGCAAGAAGATGCTTCAGTAGCAACAGCAATGACACTAATTTTTCACAAAAATAAATTGCATAAATTTTACATACATAAGGCAGCATTTTTTAAAAAGCTAGTTGTTATATACTGAGTACATAAACATCCATTTGTTTAAAAATCTGACTCAAAATTGTCTTGCCATAAAAATGCGAACATATACAACAGTTTTATTAGAAAAAAAATAAAATAGCTTCAGAAAGCATAAAATAAAAGGACACTGCAGTTGTTTCTTCTTGGAAAAATGAAATGTGTAGTGTTTAACGCCCGCTTTTACTACATACGGCACCGCAGGCGATGACACTGATGATACATGAGATGAAGATGGAGCACTAGTGGAATGAGATGGCGGGAGAAACCGGAGATCCCGGAGAAAACCCGTCCCAGTGCCGTGTTGTCCACCACAAATCTCACTTTGCGGTGTTTCTTCTTGGAGAAAACTATTCGTTAAATATAATTTAAATTTAAAAATAAATGAATGCAGATAAAATGTATGTATCACAAGGAAAACTAACACGAGATGTGCCACAAATTCAACAAAATATTCCTACAAAATATCATAATTGTTGTTGATTTTATATCAGGTCCTGCGCCGTGGCGTAGCGGGCTAAGCCAGCATGCCTTGGTCCCTGACCACGGAAAGCGGCCAGGGTTCGATCCTAACCATGAGGTGTGGATTTTCATCGGGTATAGGACCGGTGTCCACTCAGCATCGTGAGGAGCTTACGCTAGTTAAGCGGCCCTGGTCACGAAAACCAACGTTCCGGCTGGGGGATGCCGAGGTGCTGACCACATCTCCCCGTATCGATTGGAAGATCGCCCAACTCTGCCGTGCGTAAGTGAGCGTGAGGCCGGCAGTCGGGTTGGTAAGCCTTGGCCTTCTTAGGATTGTCGCGCCAGTGTTTTTTTATATAGATTTTATATCAGTTCTAAAGATCTTTTCTTTAATTTATGTCATAATGTCCTACAAGGTTAAGTCAGGTCGGACGAAGAATGAAATGTACGAAATGTTGCTCAAACGAGTCCACGGTCCATAGAGCTTAGAACTACCCAACATTCATCCTTCACAATAAGGGAAACCCCCGGAAAAAACCTTTTCCAGGTAACTCAACCCGACGGAGATTCGAACTCGGGACTTCTTGATCGAGAGGCAGACACGCTACCATCTACGCTACAACTGATACAAGTTTGAACAATTTCTACCAGTTCCTCGGAAGTGAAAGATGCTACAAAACTGTTAATTAAATTGTATTGTAAATGTATCTACAAGTTCTTACATTTATCTGTCTGTAAAATATCTCTTTTCTTAAGTGGTAAATTTTAAACAAGAGTTCAAGAACACCTTGCTAATAAATATTATATTCTTGACGTGCAGTTGAATCATAGAGATGTGAATAATGGTTTGTTACAGTTGAACAATAAAGGCATGATCATTATTGGCTTCTGAAATATGATTGTTATTTTATATATAACTAGCTGACCCGATGAACTTTGTACCACCAATAAAAGTTGTCTGAGCTTATCTATAGTGTGACTTTTTGGATACGTAGAATTAAAAGTCCAGTTTGCAGAAGTTAAAAATGCTCCTTGTTTCCTTAGAAAGACAGTTTGTACACCCCTTAGAGTAGCAGAATTACGTAGCATACACAAATACAATCTTCAAGGATGTCGACCACAAACAAAAGAGTTCACTTTCAAAACACAGCTGCACGGGCACGGTTATCAAGCTCTGATTACGTCTGACTCAACTGACGATCCGCGGCTTCCTTTATAGCTCCGCTCATTGACCTAGAAATTTGTGGAATGCTCTCTAATAATCAAGACGGCACTAGACAGTTATCTGTCTTTATCTGTTTTGACAGGTTTTTATCTCCGCGTTGCGCTATCTGTACCTTTGTGCGCGCCGGCCACTCCAGTCGCAGCAATGCGATCGGCGACAATATAAATAAAATAAATTCGGAATTTATTTATTCTGCAATTGGTGGTGAAGTTTAAATACAACACAGTTAGTTTGCGGGTACGTAAATATATAAAGTTGGTTTTTTGACGCGCGAAAACGCAAAGTGAGAGAAACAGGGAAACTCCAAGTTGATTCTGCAAAAACTTCCAACGACTGCCCTTGCAATTTATTTATGGTCATCGCAATAGCCAAACGACGGAAAATTGTAGACGCTTAAAATCAAAAGATAAATCCATTTCAGTCATCGGAATCACAAAGGAATTAATTTTGTGTCAGTTAAATTCACATATACTAACTTATAAACACAAATTATAAAGAAGTATGCAAGTATTCACCAACATTTGATAACAATTGTTTGTAGTCAAATCAGAAATTAATTTTGTGTCTAATCTTTGAAAGATATATCATCATGCTACATAAAACAAATTTAAGTTTTTATAACAAATGATAAACGTTGTTTAATAAAATATGGTAAGTGAAATATCTTTCTACTTTGCAATGCTTTTGTTTGTCGAAAACAAAAGAAGGGGTATGTGTTCCGTAAATGTTTGCGTGTGTACTTTTATATTTAGTTAATACACCGGTCTATTATCACTTGAGGTTTTTCTCTCACCTTTTAAACGTTCCTTGAACTTATTGAAATATTTCAAAACCAAAATTAGGCAAATTGGTTCAGCCGTTCTTGAGCTTTTGCGAAACTAGCAAACCTCAATTCATTTTATATATGGAAGATGTGTTTTCCTTTATTTAAATCTTCTATGTCTTTATATTTTATCTGTTATTTTTGTTACTTATTTGTCCATGTTTATTTCGTAAAGACGGAAGCACGCGATAAGAACATAAGTTGTTGTTTACAAGTGTATTAATGAATAGCCTAAATCGAAAAGAAAATTTAGGGTGAAGAAAACAAGTTATATTGAAATTATAACGGAAATTGTGGTAGTAGAAGAAGAAATGAAATATATTTAATGTATAATAACATTAAAAAAAGTTCCAACACCATGAACGGAGTTTTAGAGCAACACTTTTGCTTGAACAGTGTCCGTAATGGAGGAATGTGATCATCATATTGTGCACCTGTGTGTACTGTAAGTTACGAACTGACCCCGAAGTTTAGAGGAAGAACTACCCGAAGCTTCGGCTCATTACGTTTAAGCCCCTTTCTCTTAGGGATATACTCTCGAGACACTGCTGGTAATAGTGTCCAAGATACTCCTCAGGAGAACAAGTCGCGCAAAAAAAAAACCGTAATGGGCCAAACTTGGTCGTACTGCTGGACGGCAGGGTCCACCAGCATTACCGTGAAAGTTTCGATGAACACAGAGCCCTGGATAAGCGAGGACGTCTTCTACTTGCAACGCTCCTATGCTTTTGGCATGACTTTCAAAAGATCTTTTCTGCTGCTTTGAAAAATAGAAGCAACAAGGCTGGTGTACTATCATAAAGGTATCTTTATAATGCTTTAATGCCTGGGGATACCAAACTTTTCATAACGTAGGCCATTTTAATTGTCTTACAAGCATGAGGCTTAGATCAGTTTAGCTTTTGTTTTTTACTGAAGTGAAGTATACTTAACTAATAACAAATAAAGTAATGAAATACTTAACCAGCGATTATTATTATTGATAACCTTTATGACTGTGTGATTCTTAGAGACTATTTATTCTATTACATGAAGTATTTTACGTTAATATTCATACTGAGATGAATTTTCTGTGCCACAATTGCAGACATTTACGTAATAATTTTGTTCTGCCTGCTATGATACGGATTCTAAATGTTCAGCAATCATATCAGACCTATATTTTGGTTTGACTGTTTAATTTTTAAAATGTCTTCACATATATTCTTTGATGGGAATGCTAGATTTAGTCCTCATGTACAATCTTTCAAACAGAAGTAAAATTTACCGAAATTAACTTCCTTAGAAGCTAATTACACATCACTTCTGTCAACTGATCACTTAACATTACATATTACGTTAGTAATAACCAAAATTTCACACTATGCACGCGATAAGGAAACTTTTTTGCATAATTAATTCATGACTACAATTAATTCGTTTATTTATTAGTATTTTTCTTCTCAAACAATGTTAGTGGATAACGATCATTAGGGTTGATAGGCTTTTAATTTCGTTGTAAACCCTCAAAGGTTCACCCTTTCTGGAAGGAAGGTAATTATGTAGAATTTTATTCCTTGAGTATCCCCAAGATGCTTGTGTTAAGATAATTAAATTATATTCCATTGGAAATACACTGTACCCTTGATTCTGCTTCAGAGACAGTCTCTTTAGAAAGTCCCAGGAGCTGGATACTAAATACCAGCTCGTATCTGCAGGAAGCTTCCTGAGAGTTAAATTGAATGATCTCAAGGGTTACTAAAATATGAAAACTGTAACCGTTTCGATATCTGATAACAAAATGCAAGGAAAGCTTGTAAACTGATGTTTGTTTGAATTATGCATGCATATAATGAAGCTTTTGCCAAATTTTTGTGGTCGGCATCATGGTGGTTGACTCGAATTGGCGAGCAACCAGTATTAGTTTTTCAAAATATGCTTCATAGAGAACGTTAGTGTATTGTCGTGTTTGTGGGCGAAGAATGAGATGGTTAAGTGTGTAATACGATTGTATTTCTTCAGTCTAAGTGAGAAATGTAGCTTCTTCTCGGAAAGGAGATATGTAATTGCTTCATTTCTGGTATTTTGTTATACTTTTAGATTGTTTAGAATATATTTATAAGGAATATGCATTGAAATTGCTCCAGAGACTTGTAGAATACGAAAATACACACTTTCGTACATCCATAATCCTTCTTGTTATTACCATAGCTACTAAATCAGTGCTGCCAACGGGCAAAAGTTAATACCGCTATAACAACGAGCGAGTCAGATATGGATAAGGCCGGGGATTCAAATTTTAATTATTTACATTCTCTAGCGTTAAGTCATATCGGACGCCGAATGAAAAGGGTGAAATGCTCCTGAAATGAGCCCAGGAAGAAGGAGAATGATACCGCGAAACCTGTGTGGGCGCTGTGGGAAAATGTGTGTGAGATGCATAAAAATATGAATATGCAAGTGTAGAAATGTGTTTTTTTCCCTCATGATTACATTATATACTTCAAGTTATTCTCGGGAAACAAGCCAGGGGAAAAGACGATTAGAAATGGAGTTTCGGGAGTGTACAACTCTCCCATTATCAGGACATTTATTAAATGTTAGAACCTCAAATGAATCACTGGATACAACGCAAATATAAACAAAGACAAAATACTATCAAAATTCGCATTACTAAACAAAAGACAGTTTTAAGTAAATTAAATGCCAGGTCAGGAGATGGCGTGAGTATAGAAAATTAATTAGGTCAAAGATGATGATGATGATGATGATGATGATGATGATGATGATGATGATGATGATGATGATGATGATGATAATGATGATGATGATGATGATGATGATGCATATAAGGGCGCTCAACTATGGCGGTCATCAGCGCCCTTTAAAAAAATGGTCATGGCAAAAGCCAGATATAAAAATTTCTAAAAACTATACAAGTGTAACTAAACCTATTAGAAACTACACGTACATATAAAAAAAATCAATCAAAACCTACTAAAATTTTTTTCCACTAAATCCTAAAGTCTAAACTAGAAAAGAATCTAAAAACCTTCTCCACTACTGCGTTATCGTCCGCTAGCATTTCTGCAAAGCTGTCCGGCAGCTGCAGAGACGTCCTAAGGTCTGCTAGGTGAAAACACTCTAGCAGCACGTGTCGTACAGATAACGCTTCTTTGCAAAACGGACACAGTGGAGCAGGCTCCTTTTTAAATAGAAAACTAAGAGTAAAAAAGCAGTGCCCAATACGCAACCGAGCCAAACTCACCTCCTCGCGATGAGATGACCGACAGGAGGTAACCCGGGGAATCGGAAGTTCTTTCACAGATCTACGTTTATTATTGCGGAGAGCGGACCACTCTTACTGCCAGCAGGTTTCCACAGCTCTCCGAAATACGGCCCTAAAATCTTCCGATGTCACAGATGGTACTCGAACCCTGGGCTTCATGGTAGCCGTCTTGGCTGCCGAATCCGCCATTTCGTTCCCCCGCTAGCCTACGTGACCAGGGATCCATGCACACACCACGCTAACGCCAGAAGCGTGTAAAACGTGGAGGGCATCCTGTATACGCTGCACAATAGGTGTTTTGTCTTTGTTTATATTTGTGCTATATCTAGTGATTCATTTGTTGTTATATCCGATTCAGCCGCACTTACCGTATGTAAACTTACACTGAAGCTTAAATACAATTTGTTAGATCCCATTTTTGAAGAACCAATAATGCATGTTTGTTACTCTCTTCCCTAAATTTGGCTGTCATAAATCTTGAAATAAAAAATTATCTAGTGTTTAATTCGCGTGACTTTAATTACACATTCTTCTGCAAGCTACTCTTTCTAAAGTTTATTATTCTCTCTATTAATTATTAATCTATATAACTGTTCAATTCATTTTTACACATTTTATTATTACGATGCAACAGAATTATATTTTAAAGAAAATGTCCCTAGATAACGGCTCTCAAATTTTGTTTTGTTTCTATGGTTACGGGAACAAACAAAGAAGCAAACAGAACAATGATTCCCCATGTAAACATGTATTGGTATTTGAAAATTCAAACTAATATCAAGGAATGCCAATGGTTTAATGTATTTTAATAAATTGTATGCTTAACTTAGTTTACAATTGTTCGTGTTATACTAGAGAAAGTAAGCAATTGAAAGAATTTTAGCACTGATACAAAACAAATGCTTAAAAATCTCATAGACACGCTAGTTTATGTTTGGGGTCGTTCTTGCAGATCTTTGTGTCGCATCTCTGGAAGATGTTGAGCTTTTTAATTCAAAGATTTCGATAAAATATGGATACATATTTCATAGACGGAGATCAATACTTCTTCTAACGAGAGAAAGAGAAAGCACAGCTTTAATTACTGAAAGACTGTCTTTCTATCCACAAAAACTCAACCGCCGATAAATTATATACCCAACCGCAAGCTGGTACCGTCTTTCTGTTGAGGGGCGCAGGAGCAGCTGGCCGCCTTATAATAAACAGTGCCGTCGCAGTCATCAAGAAGGGAGCACGAGCCAACTCCTGCTTGACCTCACGGGGCAGCGGTGACCTGCAGCTGTCCGGCAAGTGGTCTCGTCTGTATCCAAGAGTGGTTTATCGTGATTATGTGGCTGCTAGACCACCTCCTAGCTCATGATAGCATCTCTTAAGGCGTCACAGTTGTGCAATTCCAGGGGGTAAGCCTCTAATTGAGAGCTCCTAAGGTGTGTGGTCAGGAACTTACTGATTTCCTCTTAAGAGCAACCCAAGAATTTGAAATTCTGTATATAAGGGAACGAAAAAAATATAAATGCAGTTCAAATTTAGTCAGAGTCAGTACACGATTAGAATAGCTTAAGACAGACACCTAAAATAGTTACCCGTACCTAAATCCTATTCTATCTACTTTAGCTGTGCCCATTGCTCTACAAACGTTTCTACTAACTCGAGAAATTTGTTGCAATTGTTCTTAGGTTGGTCAACTTGGAGTTACTTGGAGTTGTTATGACGACTTTCTTTTGTTATAACTGTTGTATTTAAAATGTGGAATAAATAGTGAATTAACAACGCAATATATGTTGTGATTTTTTATCTTAAAATAATGCTAGACTTCCACAAACTATTAAGATCATTTAACTTAAGTGAAAATAATAACTTAAATGTTTATTAGATTTCACCGAATATACTTAAAAGTTACGAGGCACTAAAAAAAAGAACGAAATGAAAATAACATGACTAAAAAACAAAATTGTATTTAGTATTTTATGAATTTCTGATCATGGTTAAAATAGCAAAGATGTAAAATATTTGCATGACAGATATTAATGTAGTATCTAATTTTCTGGAAATAACCTGTAAAATCCACTTTACTTGAAATGAACTTTGTGTAGATAATAATCTTACATAACGAGTAAATATTAGGACAAAAACAGAAATTTGCTGCAACAAAAATGTAGTTCTTCTTAAGTAAGAGAGTTCTTTCGAATGCATTTTTGGTGTGGCACCCTGAGATATTACTTTGCATTTGATCAAAAGTGCTGTCGCTACTCATTTATTTCTAGCGATGTCATGGAAAGAGTGTGCGATTTCAGAGCCAACATTTACAAGAGTCTAAACATCTCACGTTTAGATTTACACCCAATGTGCAGATCATTAAAATCAAATGCTCATTTTATTATATTTTATGCCATGTATATATGACACTTTTGCTTGTAAAGGTAGTTTCTTGCAGAGCGCGTGGAAGAAGACACGCCGTCGAATCCACGTATGCTGTAAGCAACAAGGGTAGCTACCCCTTTTGCAGGCTGGACTTGTTTGCCGTCCAGTTCTTTGACCCCTTTTCAGAAGGGTTCTCCAGTACGCGGGCAACCCTTCCTTACGGCTGCTGTCCTTCTGTTGTTTACTTGGTTTTCATCCCCAAGTTCTTTGACATTGTCCTCACCTTGCAGACTGCAAACCCTTCTGCTGTGGTTCTTTGACCCTCAGCTGTAACCATATTTTGTCCTTTAATGAAAAAAGCGGTCTTTTTTGTGTGGAAAGATAAGACGCTTTTATTCTTATAAAGGGAGTATTCAAGAAAACAGCTTTGTCTGGAGGGCTGTTGATGGTCTGTAGACCTTAAAGGACTGGTGTTTGTTTTCTTCTGTTACCCCTGATAAACATCTGATTCTTTTGAAATACATGCTGAGTCCCTAAATTAAACTTAGCACCTTGTTTAAGGACATCACAAATCCTAATTTGCCTAAAAACGTATCCACTTTGAAGCTGAAATTAACCTTATGTGTAATTTGAAGTAAAAGTTTTCCAAGAAGTTCAGTATATACGCTGAGAAGCCAAGGGTCAAAGCATGTCTTTCATCTATGACCATATAATTTTCCTAACAAAACGTTGCTATCAAATCAAAACAAAGTCAAGAGAATAAAACAATGCCACCAGCCAGGTTTACAATATTTCACTTTGTTCAAAAAAAATCAAACCAAATTACAATTTTAAAGCCTGAAACTCAAACATCGTATTAACGAAAAAGCACAAATATTGTTGCCTAAACGCTGATTTCTGCTTCCTTACCAGTTCATAGTAGGTAGAGGAAGCATTGCATGCCATCTAACAATTTCAAGTTAATATTTCACAGAAAATAAACATTTTGAGGCATCCATAAGAGTGAGTGAGTGAGTGTGTAGTGTTTTAGGGCCCGTCGACAACAGGGTTTTTTGGGCCCGGGCATCCATAAGAAGTAAACAATAAATAAAAATGATGTTTTTAGAAGAAAAAAAGAACTATAAATGTAGTGGTCCACAAATAACTAATAACAAAAAACGTTTATTCATAAGGAGAAATGTCTTCTACTCAATGAAATGAAATGTGTAGTGTTTAATGCCCGCTTTTACTACATACGGCACCACAGGCGGATTCAACTCAATGAATAGCATCATTCGAGAGTAATCAACAAATTGCAAAATCCAGAAAACATACAGAATCTTCCACTTTCATCACCTTTTTTGGTAAATTACATGAATCCATTCTACTGAGAGATGTCTTTCCATTTCTGTTTGCTATTCTCTTTGGTATATCCTAGAGCACTTATCTTCAAATCTTATTTCTTCATTAGTTAACCTATACCACCTTGTTACTCCCTTAACAGATCTCAAAACTTCGTCTCATCTGTTTGAATATGATTTTTATCTTTCTATTTCAAAACCCAATATTCACTCACATGCAATACTACTGGCATGGCCATAACTTTGCTCAATTTAAGCTCCCATCGCCAGTATGTTTATAAGAAATGATATAAACACTTCATAAATATGACACAAAGATCAACTAGGTATAGAGCTAACTTTCGGGAGACGCCCATGCTGGCAAAGTGCAAAAAGTTACTGGGAGCGGAGATTTAAGGAGGCTCTGGAGCACGCTTAATCGTGATGCTGGATTTCAGTTCAGCTCCTCTTGAAAACCGGCCTTAAAAATGGAAATTAATCTGCTTAAGAAGCACACATCTATACAACTTGATCATCAAGTTAAGTAGTTACGTTTCTCTGAAGTAATTAGTTTTCTACACTCACGCTATCTCCTGACATGGCATTTAATTTACTGCATTCTTTTGTTCAGTGAGGAGAGTACTTGTAGTGTTTTGTCTGTTTATTTTAGTGCTATATCTACTTAGTGTTTATATCATTTCTTATAAATATTCTGATGATGGGGCTCCCGAAATGTCGGTTTCTAATCATCTTTTCACCTAGCTTGTTTCCCCGAGATTATTTTAAAATGAAAATTTAAGTTTTGTTTCTTTTCTTGTATTTTTGAAAGTTATTCGAATAGTTCTACATACATGATGGTACTTCAAGTGTTATTGTGTAAATCATTACCACGTATCATATGAGAACTCCTTGTGGTCTACCGGGAAACATACGAGTCAGTTGGGGAATTTAGTGTCATGTCCGCAAGTTGGCCATGGTAGCTCAGTGGTTTAGAGTAATTGTACGGAGAGCGGGAGATCCTTGGTTCAAATTCCGGCTGTGGCATTGAATTTTTCAGTCTGGCTCTACTCATCCACATAACTTATATCACACCCAAGATAATTACAATTTTGCATCTGTTTTATTATTTGATCTTTCAGTATTATTTTGTCACTTACTGGGTGTTTCCTGAAAATGCCACCACTTTCGTTTTATTTACTGAAATTTTTGGTCCATACTCTTCTAATATTTTAGACAACATGGCCTGCAGTAAATAATTTTCAGTATTTTCTATTATAAGTTTCAGGATTTTAAATTAAACAAAGATAATTCCAAATGCTAGACGAAATGTAACATCTCAACAGAAGGAGCACCGTGTCCTTTGAACAGGCATAACATTTGTAATTCCGTCATCTGCCCTCACATTCTGAATGGCGGTTCTTCTGTTAAGTCTGTCAATACCTCTTAGCGAGTCTTAACCTTTCAGAAAGCACGTTTTCCTTGTGAAATCATTTGGTTGTACATTTGTAGGTTTTTCTGCTTTGCCAAAAGAACGGTCACGGGGTTTTCCTTTCTTTTTCCTATTCATTTCGGCTCCTAAGCTTACACAGATGTTGCATAGCACGCCCCCTCAAACCCTCCCAGGGTTAATTGCTACCCGGGGACACGACAATGAAATAACCTAAAACGACTTGACATCCATCCCTATGCTTGTTGTGCCAGCTATTAATCTGCGTTGAAAAAGTTTGCTCTTTGGGGCAAGCCACCATTTAAGAATAGAAAGAAAAACCAAAGACACATAAATCTTTGCCTTAAAGGACCGGGGAAAGCTGATCCTCAAGAGCCTTTGGAGGGTGCCTGCTAAGTTTGTAATTTCTGACAAATTGGGGGCTCGTTTTCACCAGAAACAGCCACTTTTTCTTTACCAAAGTGCCGCGTAGAATTCAAAAGATTGCTTTAAGATCGTTTACTTGTGTAGAAGTAGAAAAGGAATACAATGAATGGCGGTGAGACTTGAGTTTTCAGTGAGTCATTTGTCATTGGAGGGTTCCTTTCTTCAAGTCCCTTTTACAGTATTAGAGCTTCTTGCTTTATTTAATAATTCCCTCTTTCGCTTCTTTTGGGAGCCTTTCTTCAACATTTAACCAAGTTTACCATCTCTTACAGGTTTTCTGCCTGCTTTATCTTGTACAGAGCACTAATTTTCATTAGTTATATAAGGATGTATAAATAAAACCATAATGAATGATAGTTTTATACTTTGGAAAAACAATTGAATGTACTAGAAGTCTAATGTTTTCAAGTTTTACACAACACGACAGTTGAATGCTTTTCTCTTGGAATGGAATGCAAATATATAAATATCTACTTAATATGCAGTTTTATTTTTTCCGGATGAATATAGTTATTTACAAAACTTCAATTAGATTAATATCTGAAAAGCCTTACCAGTTTTTTCTGAATATTATTGCTTTACATACGAAAACCATTTTGATGCATTACTTTCGTGCTTAATTATACAATAACAAACTTATGAACTGTGATTTAATTTGTATAAATACTTCTTAAAAATAAATTTAGAGGCATCATATGAATTTTAAACTCAGAGCAACAGAAATTAATTTTCTCATAGGAAAAAGATCTCAAGTGACGAACTACAGGGCGATCCATATAAACACTATTTAAATCTCGAGAAAATGTTGGAGTTATCCGCCACCAGCATCTACGGATCGTGGGTGCCATTTTCTTTGATACGACTGTAGACACTGAAGTTTATATGGGTATCTTCAAGACAATTGTGGAGCAGCTGGATAATATCGAATTGAGAGAAGGTTATTTCCAGCAAGATGGAGCACGGGCCATACCCTAATGATACAATGGAACTTCTAACAGTTTCTTTGATAATCGAATAATCTCAAAAGGTCTGTGGCCCCCAGATCCCCTGATCTAACCTCATCGGATATTTTCTTGTGGGGGTATCTAAAAATAATGTACAAGAATACGTCACGGACAATTGATGATCTCAAGGAACCTATTCGAACCGAAATAAGTAACTTTGGCGAGGATACTCTCCGTAAAACTTCAGAGGATATGGTGAGACAAATGCAAACATATATAGATGCTGGTGGAGGACACTTCCAACATTTTCTCTGAGATGTAAATAGTGTAATGCAATCTCCCAATTGTGTAATGTACTATATAAGAAGGCGCTTTTGTATAAATAAGGGATTGAACCAATATAATCATGCGGCTGCGATGTTAAAAGATGTCAAAACAAAAGACTGTGGAGGACTGTAGTAGCTTCTTAATGCATTAGCAACAATGATATCGAATGAGACCTGGATATTGCAACAGATTAAAAATTCTGTATAGAAGTGTGTGGCTAGATTTTATAAAGTTGTAAACACTGAAGTGACTGTTCTGACAATCTTGGAGAACTTTTCGAGATCAAGAGACAACAAATATTTGAGTTATACTAATTCATGGCCATTATTTATCTGTATAAAGTTTTTTGATGCGTTATAATGTTCAGCATTCTGGCCACCCCTGGTATTGTAAAATATACATGTACTCTACTTTGATTATTTATTCATGTTATCGATGCATACTCTAAATATAGAACGGAAAGAGAGGAGTTAATAATAATGTTATGATCTTATTTTTATTGTTAAAATCAGCACATTTATTATTGTTTTTTACAGTTCAGTGCTCGTTTCTTCTACTTTCGTTCCTGTTCTATTCTTTAATAAGCACTTGTTCATTAATTTTCTTAATGTTGCATAAAATATTATTGGTTATTTACGAAATTATTTTCTATTTCATTTTCTTAGTTTACTTACAGATTACTTCCTTCCTTGCCGTCCTTCTTCACTTGCTTTCTCAAGGAATTAATTATTCCCTTGCTTTTATCTTCTTTTCATTTTCCTGCTTTGTTTCATTCTCTTTGTTGCGGGGTGTAATCGGAGACGCACGTTCAAAGAGCTTGTAGTTCAAATTTCAATCAGGTGAAACATCTGCGCACGATCTGAGCTCTTTTGTATTCTCTGTTGACAGCAGTTGCCTCCGAAATATCTCTCTTTATTCCTTGTTTTGGCATTTATATAAACCAGAAAAACCGACGACAATCGAGTGAGTAAGAAGTAATGACATCACTCCCCTTTTCTCTGGTGGTTTTACTTATATCTGTGATGCGTTTTGAAGGATGATTTTTTTTAAGAATTCTTACTCTGGTTTAAAAGTTCATTGTTTCGTTTTTCATCAAGCTTTTTTAAATTATGAATTTATGTTTCTACTTCAGTGAAGGTGGGGTACAAGGAAATATTTTCGAAATTAAATTACTTATTTGCATTTTTATTTGAGCATTTGTTCGAATGTGTTCACATTTTATCTTCGAAAATTTGATATCATTAACAGCTGCTGAAACAGCAAAGAAGCATTACACGAAACAAATGTATATCATAAACCCCAGGACTAATAGCTCAAATTTGATTTGATTCTGCACCCTCTTCTGATTTAATTATGATGGATAGGACGGGAGGGCCAGTATATCGGTCTGTTTATTCTTCTAGTCTAAATCACTCAGATGTTTTATCACTGTATGCAAATTCATCAATGATAACAGTAAGTGCTATAGAAGCGGGAGAATCTTCAAGCACTCCTTTGTTTTTACGAAACACACAGCAAGCTGCATCTCAGTTTTTATCTTTGAAACCATTTTTATAATATATTAGGGATTATTCGAAGCAGTATAAGAGTTGTAGAGAAAGTTTTATGTCCAGTTTGTCCTTTACGGAGGTCATAAAAGCCATTCCTTTGCCCCCTACGTGAGGAAAATAATTTAGTGTCCTTATAAAACCGAAATGAACACCACGCAGGCAACATTTCCGTTGCCGAGAGCTATCCTTTTGCGTGCGCATTGAAGACAGAAAAAAAGTGTAAGTCAAGATCGACCACTAAACGTAATCTTCTAATGGGATCTGACAAAACAGGTCTTATTGTGGGAGGATAAAAGGTTAGGAACCTGCGGCTTGTTGGGGAGAGAGAGCTTGTAAACATTGCGTCTTCCCCTTAAGACCGAGAAGAAAAGAACAGATGATGCATGGCCTCCCCCTATGACGTAAGACGGAGGAAATGCTACGACCTTGCGATAAGAATCGCAGTACCTTGAGTCGGTCAGACCACATCTGCCACTTCTTAGTGACGTAAGAAAACAAGCGAAGTCTGTGACGTCCTGGCTGCAGAACATTGCAGCTTGCAGTGTCCGCGTCAGCTCACTCCTGCCCCTTCTTTGGTGTCATTAAGAATGAAGGGGGAGAAAAGAAAGGAGGAGGAGGGAATATTGACTATTGAGACCGGTCTGGGGGACCCTGCTTCACAATAAGAAGTGTATAGAGGAGGCACATACATATACAAAAGTTTTTTAAAAGAACGAGAAGGGGGAAAATGGTTGTAGTTTGGACGCTGGAGACTCGAGCGCGTGTCGTGCACGCGTTCCTCTCTGTATACAAAACTTGGCTTGGCTTGGCTTGGTTTGCTGCTCCTTAGTACCTCAGAGGTGCACTGGCTACCTCCACCAGGTGTTCAGTGTCAATCACGGTCTCTTTTGCTGTTTATAGGTTTATATTGAATCTAATGTAATGGTTTTAAAACTCAAAGTAACGAAAACAAGTGCCATTCAAGTCAGAAACAGTTGAAGCTTTCAAATAATTGGACCTTGTGTTAACCCAACCAGACAGATAAACATCATATACAAATACCTGACAATCAAATTTGTCAACTAGTAAAACAATGAATGTTTATTATTCCGCAAACCTAGGCAATTATACAAATTTATTTATCAAAGTCATTTTGATCAATCGATACAATAATTTTGATAACTCTTTATTTTAGTTAAATAACTACTGTAGTAAAGTTCTGTAGTGGATATACAGAAAGATTAAACTACATCTTTATTGACAATTATGGAAGAAATTTACGTAACAAAGGTTTATAATCCTATTTATTTTAAGTGTTGTTATTTTCAAAATTTGGAATCATATTGGAACTTACAGCGTTTTTCTTATATTATGCATGCACGTAACTTCAGTTTCAATTAACATTTGACAATGACATGTAATAAGTGCACAGAGAGAGTGTGGAAGGAAAGATAGAGAGAGAGGAAAGATAGTAGGAGAGAAAGAAACAGAGGGGAAAGAAAAAAAAGAGAATAATCACATTAATATAACACGAGAGACTCTGTGGATTTCTACCAAAATTTTAATCAATGCTGAAAAAGAATCGACAGAAAAAATAGCTGAAATGATGTAGTTTTTGTAGTGAACTCATTTATTCCTAGCATAATATTGAAACAAAGAGGGAAAAGAATGAGAAAAAAAGAGTAAAAGGACATTTGTTTACTTATTCCGTCAAAATTTTCAAGTTTCAAACATTACAGAGTATCTACTAAGCACTAATTACGTGCTGGACAATATGTCATCCATTTTTTTTTAAATCGTGGGTCTGAGAGTAAAATTTAAGTCTTAGATATTGGTTTTCATATATTTATAGAATTAATGATTATAAAACAAAACACTGAACTGTTAAAAATAATACTTTGTATAACATCCAAGGATATTTTTCAGTCAAAGACGTGTACCTAATACTGTTTTCAGAAATTTAAACATAAGAAGTACGACAGCTATCTTTTGTTTATATGTCAAACTAGTTGCTATATAATACATGTGAGCTTATGAAAAAGTAAAGGATGGATACTTTCCATATGTGAAAAAGTAAGGACCTCCCATGTTTTTATTTGATGTAGATTTTCCTTCACAAAGTATTGATTATTCCAGTTATATAAAGTATAAACAACGAAAATATTTTAATGAAAATGTTAAGGAAAATTTGCAAGATATATTTCAGTTAATATAATGCTGATAATTTGAAAAATATTTTAGTTGGAATAATTACTATCACTCTTGCGAAAATGCAAAGGAACTAAAGGTTTCTTGGAAGAAAATGAATGCAGAGCACAGAAACGCTTCCTTTCGAAGCGTCATAATATTAACATGTGGAATGAAAGATCATACCTAAAGGTCTCCAGGACCCGGAATCTCTTTAACTGTAGGGCGAGAGAAGGAGAAAGGACTACGCCTGCTAATTCTCCAGATGGTGAGCAATTTCCACGCCCCCGTCTTAAATGTAACACTAGAGTAAAATGACGTGATATTTCACGTTTTTACTGAGAAGTGACCTTTCCAAGAGGAAAGAGTCTAGGGAGTTTTTATAGCCGCAATGACTTGCGGTTGTGATGAAACATTAAATGTAAGGGCGTCTGAGCAGGGAAAGGAGGTGTGAATAAATGGGCGGTAACTCCCTGGAGAGGCAAACGCAAGAAAATGCTCAACTTTGATAGTTCATTTTATGCTATCATCAACGGATGCATATATTTTTTTGCATCTGCTCGTATGTTGTTGAAGACAACTCTCGAGTTTAATTAACCTTATCACGTAATATTTGTGCAACAATCGTAAATAATATCTCATGAATTTGTATCATTGCTAGTTTTGCTCTGGTCAGCACTTTCAAAACATTTTTATGTACACAAATACTTTGAATTGCTTTTGCTGTACATCTCTTTCAACACGTGACCATTCAGATAGATAGCTAGCCTTTATTGCCGTAAACTTTACAGTATAGCAACGCCATAAATTAAAACTTACCAAGCCACATTATAAAAGTCACCAATGTATGGCGTATAGTCCTTTTAAAACTTAAAATAGGGAGCTCTCTTAATATTTGTGGTAAAAAATTGTATAATTTAGTTGAAACGACTATAAAACTATTTTGAAGTTCAGTGTGTGTAAATTTATTTATATATATAAATTCAAACAGTTACGTGTTGAGTAGTTATGTAAATTAGAGCAAAGCATAAAGCTATTAAGATTTTCTTTAACACCTCCAAGACAATTCAGGACATACATCGATGGCAACGTTAAAATACCTAAATGAATAAAACGTGGTTTACAATGTTGTTTTGAATGAACTCCACAAATTAATCCAATGGCCCTTTTTTGCAGTATACCTATCTTAGCTGCTAAAAAGTGATTTCCCCAGAAAAGTATAGCATAATTAGCATGCGAATAAATATGAGCATAGCAAACCTTCATCAGAACGTCCTTGTTAACACTGTTCCTTAAAATTCTCAACATGAAAGTTCCTGTTGTGATCCTTTATGACATATAAGTGATATGTGTTGACCAGCCAAGGTCTGAATCGATGTAAATACCAAAAAATTTAAAGAGGAACCAGAACCACCATTGTTAAATTTATACTGAATATCAGTGGTTTACACTTAGACTGTTCGCGTTACACCAATCATTAACCACCGAAGTTGCAATAGATAATTTAAGTTTTAATGTGTTTTCAGCTTTATCATAAAAGATATTGAGTAAGGCCTTTGTAACAAATTGAAATAGGAAGGTCATTAATATAGATGATAAAAAGTACAGGTCCCAAAATTGAGCCTTGTGGAACACCATAATAAATAGGTTTGAACTCCGAAATAAGTTGCATGGTACCTATTACTAAAATAGGAATTTAGAAATTTAATGCTTTTGTCCTGAAAACCATAAAAACTAAGTTTCTCTAAAATAATATTATGAGAGACGAGATCGAAGGCTCTGGCTATTTAAATACACAAGAACGCACTGTGCATTAAAATGATTCAGATGTCTAGCGTTGTAATCAATATTACGTAAATTTTTAGTGGAAACTCACAAAGAAGTGTTAAAAACACCGACATATGAAACTATAGTTATTATTTTGATTGTAGCATAAATAATTATTAATCACGATAAATTTAATTTTTATTTATCTTGGGAGGCATAACAGAAAGTGAACAAAATGATAAATTGATGTTCAAATGAGTCCAGAGTCTATAGGGCTTAGAGTTATCAGACATTCTTCTTTCAGGATATGGGAGAACACTGGAACAATTTATCCAGATAACTAAACCTGGCCGAAATTCGAACAGGGATCTCTTGGAGATCCCAGTTCATCAAGGAGGCAAAAATTATCCAGTTTCATACTCTATCTCGGAATACACTTTTAAATTATTCAAGATATAATGCTCTTAGTTGATACCACCACAGAGGATAAATTGCTTCACAAATTTTATTTGACTTGGAAAGGAGGAGTCAGTTTGAAAAATTCAATGCCATAGCCGGGGTTTGAACCACGGATCTTCTGGTATCCGTCCAGCCGCCATTGAGGTACTATTGTCAACATGCCGATATGACACTAAATTCTCCAAATGACTCGTATCAGTTGGAGAATTTAGTGTCATATCGGCACGTTGACCATAGTAGCTCAATGGTTAGAGCTGCTGGATGGAAACCAGAAGATCCGTGGTTCAAATCCCGGCTGTGGCATTGAATTTTTCAGTCTGACTCCTTTCTATACTATAGCCTACACACGGCCAGTGTGAAAAATAATTTCCATTAATTGACCTAATAGTGGTTGACTATAAAGCCCGGGCCTTAAAGTACTTACATGTAGTAAGTCGCCATTAAGGTAGTTGTCTCATGTGTTTATGAGAACTCCTAAGTAGTTTACCGGGAAAAAACACGAGTCACTTGGAGAATTTAATGTCATGTTGGCACGTTGGCCATAGTAGCTCAATGGTTTAGAGCGGCTGGACGGAGACCAGAAGATCAGTGGTTCAAATCCCATCTGTGGCATTGAATTTTTCAGTCTGACTACTCCGTTCCATACTTTAGCCTACGCACAGCCAGTATAAAAGAACAATTAATTTCCATTTATTTGACTATTTTCTGAAGCAACCAGAATGGATGAAACATTTCTGTGTGCCAGATTTTTATATTATTTCTATATTTTTATTATCTCATAATTCTAAAACCCAATAATTTAATTTAGCAAACGTAACATGAAAAGTTTTGTTTAAAAAGAATGGGCATCTACTTGAAATGTAAAACACACTTGTATAATTAGAATTTAGTTGAAAGATTATTAATATCGTCATTTCCTGAAATTTTATGCAACACCTGATAAATTAGTATAGTAAAAGAAACATGAAGCAGTTTACTCAAACACTGTGAACCACGTTAAAGTTGAAAGACACTTGTAACATTTGAATGTCAACACCATGACGAAATTTCATGCCTATGCTAGCACAACTCTTCTAGATAAAAAAAAAAAAAAAGCATCCCTTTTTGAGAAAAGGTGAAATCATTATTTAAAATCATCAACTTCTCATTTGATATATACCTACTAAGGATATCTGTTATAGAAATTACGTATCTATTTAAACAAATTTAACTAAAATTGTAGAATGACTAAATGGAGATATATAGGGCTATTCAAAATAACATAAAGAGGTATTATGTATGAATGATTTTCTTTGAATTTTAATACTATCCTTTCTGTCTCTCTATGATATGCAAATTTACTTTTGGATATTCCTGATTTTTAGTTAGGCACTGCATGTAAAGATAAAATATACACATTGTGATATACAGTTCAGGAAACAATAGGGTCATTTGTGTTTCTTAAGCCGAATTAGAATGTAAACAAACAAGAGTTCAATTCCATTGCAGAGTTACGACCCCAAATTCGTGTTCCAGTGCGACACTGACTGGCATCACACCGTTCCTGTCATTTTCTCCGAGATGAGGGGTGTGTATGTGTGTAGGGCGGAAAGAAAGAAAAGGTATATAGATATATAAAAAAAGAACTCAACTCTCCCTAGCCCTTCTTACAATCTATCCCCCCCTTCTCCTGTCAGGACAAAGGCTGGAGGAGCAGCTGATACATGTTGCTGGCCCCCCTCCCTCTCCTCGTCTTCCCCATCTTCGCTCTCTCTTATTCTGCGACACCCTCTTCTAGCCCCCCTTGGGGAGTCCCTATGATGACGTAAGAGGGAGCGAGACAAAAACCATGGACGCTGCTGTTCTTGGTGCAACCAGCTGACTTACTTCTGCATCAGGGGGGGAGGGGGGAAGGTGCAAGCTACGTTTTTACTACTACTACAACACACTTTACTACGTGCGGGGGGGACAAACAACAACCATAAGTCCCGTTTCGGCTAAGTGACGAGTGGGTGCCTTGCGGCTAGACTCTGTTTCGATGTCCTAGATTTACTTCCCGATGTCTTTCCATCAATATAATTACTCCAAGTTACAATTATTTTCTCAAGTCCTTAAATAAGTCACGTAACATAAGATCCGAAAATAAATATTGAGTAGAAATGGTCAGGAGGTGTACTGATATACAGGGTGTCTCAATAAATGCGTTTTATCACTACGTTCTAATATTTAAATTGTATGCAGCGATGGTCGAAAATAGGCCCACAGTAAATAAGTAATTATATGGGCGAACATTTCTAGTTTTTGCTTTCAGCAACACGGGATCGCTACTCACTAAGCAAGGCATTTTAGTCGAATTATTTCTTAATAAGTGAAGAATATTGCAATATTGCAATAAAGAATTTATCTAGGGGATTTAAGAAACAATAACATCTGTAGTTCTGAATCTATATAATATAAATTTCTAAATAATCAGATATCATTGCATCAACATCCAACTGGCCTGAAGTTTACGCTACTGTGAAATTTACGGATATAATCCTTAATTTTCTAAAAACAAAATAGTGAACGTATAGATACAAATTTCATCTTCAGTACCTTCCAGTAGCCCTGTATATGTGAAGAACTATTATTGACATACGAAATAAATTAACCTTCATTTTTTTTTCTCCCCAGCAGAGAAAAGGGAGAAGTTATTATGACATTATAAAAGAAGTGAGCCCAATCCAGAGAGAATTGGAGCAGAGTATCGATTGTGATAGTTTGGCGCTCGATTGTTCTGGTCGATCAGTCGCGAAACACAAGAGAACATCTGGCCTACTCTTGCAAGTTGTTCCTTTCGTCTTTGGTTTAGCAACCCTAACAGTTGTTACCACCTCCTGCCGCTAACCCCACGTCTATAACAAAAACCCATCATCCCCCAACCAAACATAATATTCGGAGATGTAAGAAAATATAGCCACTGGGTAAATATAGCTTCCTACCCTCTGTGACGTCATTGGTAATCAAAATTCTATCTGTTTGTATCTTGAGCGTCCCATATGGAGGGACGCGCGTCCATCTTGAGCCAAAATGGGTTAGGAGTGTGAGGAAGGCAGCTACTGTTAAATGGAAGGGCCCCTTAGACGAGGCACGTGCCCTATTTCCATATGTAAGCAAGTTCTAGAAAAGCAAGGGAGAGACCCCCGTAACTCAAAAGAAGACAGGCAGGGTGGAAAGAGAATGAAATTTTCGCGTGGGATACAGCAGTACACAATGATGACATGCATTTGGGGAGGCAAGAATGGGTCCATCTGCGGAGGGATAAGAACTGGGATGCTGCTTGAAAACTTGCCCCAAGGGAGGGATGTCCTCCGTTACGTCATCAGGATGTCGATCATGAATCATTCTGTCGGATTATCAGATTGCTAGAAGCAGCCAGTTTGGCGACCTCCTCTCAAAGGGTCGCCACTGACGTGTGTCAGAGTTCTTTGTTACCGCATCTCATCTGGGAGATGGTTCTCTTCTCCAGCTTCGATACTATAATTAAATACAAAGGCACACGCCGACCGGCTCTCATATATACGACCCAGTCCTACAGGTTGCCTCGCTCCGGATTTCCTTTTAATTAATAGACTTTCTTTACGACGGGATCACATCAGGCATGGAGATAGAATCTTCATTTAATTAGCTACTTCATACACATATATTTGATAAAACGTGATTGGAAATTAAGATGAATCAAGAGGTCACACAAGGATACAGCCTGTCCTCAACACCTTTTGGCAGTCCTACAGGTTGCCTCGCTCCGGATTTCCTTTTAATTAATAGACTTTCTTTACGACGGGATCACATCAGGCATGGAGATAGAATCTTCATTTAATTAGCTACTTTATACACATATATTTGATAATACGTGATTGGAAATTAAGATGAATCAAGAGGTCACACAAGGATACAACCTGTCCTCAACACCTTTTGGCATATATTTAGACGATCTGGTTAAGAAATGCGAACAAGAAATTAATTCAAGAATGAAAACAGAGGAAAACTAATAGAAAAACATCTTGCACTATGTGAATGAAATGGGGATTATCATAGACAAAAATAGTGTTTAAATTGCATAAACGAGTAAATTAAGAATATTACAACAGGAAGCTAAAATAATGTGAACTTCGTGTGTGCTCAAAGATCACCTAGAAACATAGTTTTAAATTTCACGTACTTGGGATGCAATATCAAGATATGAATGTAATAAATTTAAGACCATTTTTGGAAGAATACACTTTTGAGTGACAAGGCACAAAGCAAATAAAGCTGAAATTTCATAAAATAATTAAAGCCCTGAAATTAGCTTTTTGATGAGCGGAAAGCTTGTACAAAAATTTACATAATGAAAGAATTAGATATTTATCGTTTAAATGAGAAGATTAAAGAAAATAAAAACAACTGAAATAAACATGTGAAGAGAGAATACCCTCCATATTAGTGAATAGTAAATGTGAATGAATTATTGTTTATAACCCCTATGGTTTACCAAATTTACATCTTACTTTCTCTGCAGCTAATCACTTTTTCGTCGAACCTACACTATTGCTCTGTCTCTGTTGACCTCTTTCATTAGTGTATTTCGTTTTGAAATCCATGGAAATTAAAAAGAAATAATGATATTAAAATTTTTGCACTTCTGATAAAACTTAACATTTCTAATAAATAAATCAAGCATTCTGTTGATAGAGCAAAAACAAAATACTATCTAAGGCTTGCTCGGGTTTAGAACCAATATTGTTAATGATTCTTTGGTAGCTTTGTGGTCGCTAGGGTGTTTATTTGCGTATAACTTATTTGTTAACCATAGGCGATGAATACTGTGATATATGTGTAGTGATGATGAGAAAGGAACCTTGAGAAAAAAAAAATGCTATACTTCTCAGGCTATACTTATGACTGTGAGAATGACCTGGAAAACCTCTCAGTTGTGGAGCTCAATCCTGGTGGGATTTGAACTGCATATCCCCGTGCACGAGTCCAATGTATCGGTTTTACTGTCTGTTTTCCCCTATCATGCAACTTTCCTCTCCACGTTTTAACGATAAGGGCTAGGCGCAGTGAACGTTGGTGTGCGGCGTATACGGTGAATGTGCTTCGAGATGAGAACTCTCCCGCCTCGAAATACAAGCCCCTCTGTTAGCGCCTTACTTGTCCAAAAAAAGAGCTTTGGGCTCTGGAAATACTTTTCGTATTTTATGCTCGTAAAGAATCGAAGGAACGACAATTCTAACCTCTTGAAGATAAGCATGTTGGAAATGACAGATACTATTAAAGTTATTTGAAATTAATTGTATATTTATGTCTATCTCGTATGATTTATTAGTACATTGACTCTCAATACAATAATTTACATGGTATTCCCAAAAATTAAAGGTATTAATTTTATTGGTAATACATTATGGGATTCATAAAAAACGTATGAGAAAATTAAGAAAAAAAGGGCTCTATGATTGAGGTGAAGAACTTTTGAGTCATTGATTTCACCCTTGATAGATACACCAAGTTGAATATTTATTCAACTTATAGTTTTAGAGGCCACACACTGTTTTTGGACGTAGGAAGCCTCATTTCCAATTATATTTTGACATAATATTTGGATAGACTAATTTTTATCTACTAGATAGTGGTACACACAGCAAAAACAGTATAAAGTAGTCTGTGGTTAACAAGTGAAGGTCATTACCGATGAGCAATTGTTCCTAAGAAAAACCTTAGATATAAAATGTGATATACAAAGGAGAAAAAGGGCCATGTAATTTTAAAGTATTCGAGCCCAAAGCGAGTCCTGGAATAGCACGCCTCCTATTCCGTGTTATGCATATTTCATAAGGTGTCAGGCTTTTGTTTAGCGTTCTTAGAGGCAGCTGAAAAAATACAGTTGGCACACAAGTAATGCGGATTGTCTGCTAATTACGTTGCACATGCTGCTGTCTTTGTCACCTGCGGTGTGCCTTGCCGGAAGTTACAAGAGCAACAATAAGGAGTTCCGGTGTGCGCGCGCGACACGCTCCGTTGCGAGAATCTTTCGTCACGACACCGGAAACCAACCACTTCCTCGCGACGCGTTTTATTCAGACGTCTCTACTACCCTACGTTCCAGGACTAAATCACTTTGTTATACAACTTTACACGCTTAATCTCAAGGAGTTCAGTAAAATAAATGTCTTTTTTTATATATTTAATAACTTAGAATTCCATATTCAAATATTTTAGGTGCAATGGTTACACAACTTCTATACTGGCCACCATTTCACAGCAAAGCTGTGGCTTATCTACTTTATGCTGACAAACATCTTCATACCTGCCACACATGCTTTATCTTGAATGTAAAATTGTATTGTGTGGAATTTTTGAAACTGCAATGAAGCGAGGAAAAGATTCGAAGAATTTAAATTACGAGTGTGGTAGGATGGTTTAAAACAAGCAGAATTAGCAATGAAGCTGTTTTCAAAAGTATGGAAAAAATTCTCAATTTTTCAGGAAGGTAGGAGAAAAAGAAAGAGAAGAAAACACTGACTGGGATATTGCATGGGGGGATTCTGTGAATAAGAAATAAGGAATGGTGAATTAGAAAGAGCTTAGGCAAAATAAATTTTAGTTAAATTGTCATGCACTATTTCGAAGGTGAAAATGGAAAATAAATTACATTTTGGGAAACATAGCTTGCTATAGATAGCTTTTGTTTTTAAGAAGTGTAGTTACCTTTTCCTCTAGTTATTAGGTATTCTTGTTTTACATTTCTTTTCCCCAAAATATGACAGTTCACAACAATGAAAAGTTATGATCAAGTTTTTCACTCACAGCTCTAGAGCTTGTTTTACTGAAATGACATCTTATACTTTTAAGAAATTTTAAACACTACTTTGAGGAGAATAAAACACTGGTCTTAAAAATAAAATATTAGGAGACATGTGTATTTAAAATCTGTGGAAGATACGTGACTTAAATAGCTCAATTTCGTATTTATATGACTTTCAATATCTGACTTACCTTAAAGCACATAAAGCAAATTTTATTACTAATAATCTTCGTGAAGAATTTATGTTGTTTATTGTAAAATAAAGTTAAAAGGAGCCAGTTCCATTTTTGTCTCCACTTTCTCAGCTATTTTATATAAAAATTTTATAGATATATTCTTCTGAAGGGTTATTTTAAACAAGATATTGCTTTTGGATTTTAAAATATTTGAAGGAGATAGCAGGAGGCAGTTAAAACCCACTTTCGGTGAAATGAAGATTTTTTTTTAGTTAAATTTACGTCCTCCAAAGTTAAGTCATATTGGACGATGAATGGAATGGGTGAAATGATGCTCAAATGAGCTTAGGGTCCACAGAGCTTAAAGTTACCCGACATTCGTCTTTCAGGATAAGGGAAAACATCGGAAAATACCTTATCCAGGTAACTCACCCTGACCGAGATTCGAACTCGGGACCTCTTGAGCTGAATCAGATACGCTACAAAAATGAAGAATAATTACATATTACATTATGGATACAAAATAAGTGGGGGGAGATCTATATTTTAATAAAAGTATGCCTGTTAAAATGTTTTAGATGTCTTTAATAAAATCTGAATATCGAATTTTTGGATTGATTGTAAATAGCTGACGATCGAGAAAATAAAAATTCAATTCAAAACTACAGCATTTTACTGAGGATGTTCATTGTGACGTAACACGTCCGTAGGGTCCAACTTCATCAGTTTTCTGTTCATATGACCGGCCGAGCGTGTAATTTAAACTCCCCTACCAACTTATGACACATTAATTCAAATGTCCTTAAAGACGGGATGACTGGACCATTCCAGCAGATTGTTTCTTGGACCTCGTTCAATTCAGGGACACGAAGTTAGTCACAATTATACAGTGTCATATAACATGGACTTCCAGTTAGCACGAAGAAAAAGTGCCGCTTCTAGCCACCCTCCTGCAATAATTGGCTCCTGGGATATGTTCCAGAGTCTTCAATTAAGTACCAGGAACAACGTACCCGTAAACATTTTCATCGTCGCTGCTTGACGGATATTTATAGCAGGAGCAACTCCGAGAAACACGTCGCTAATTTGTAGCTGTTGTCTCCAAAACACTGGCACTCAAAAGTTATTTGTTGAAGTTGTTGTCACCTCAGCAAATTTCATAAGCAAAGTTAAGTAAAACTCGATATTTTCAATGTGCTTGACAAATACTTCATGGATCTGTTTATAAAGTTATATTTCAACAAAAAGGTTTTGGTGAGCGATGTCACAATTGCATTTCCTCATAATTTATGTACCTGATGCTAAGTGGAGTGTTAGTATATCATATGTCCCGTCAAGAACTATTTAAACAAATGCCGTTTTGTTGTAACTTACTTTCCCGAAAGTAGTTTTTGAGGTTTTAGCAAGAAGCTAAAGAATCGAAATGTCTTGGCTAATTATCCAGTTTGGGACAAGTTTAGATTTCCAAAGCAAATAAGCAGGATGTTTCTGAAAATCCTTATCATTTGTTGCATATTGATAAGCTGAATATTTAATAAATAATGTTAATATTATTCATTGGTATAAGCCAGTCCGTAGTTCTGGACTTGACTAGTTATCATGGGAAACAAAACAGTTCTGAACAAGTAAGAAACAATAATAAAATTTCACTTGTTTGTGTGCTATTAAAGCTTTTATGGGTTCCGAAATACCACATAAACACATTCTTTAGATACACACCAGAGAGAGGGAGAGAGAGAGAGAGAGAGATAGAGAGAGAGAGAGACAAAGCGAAAAAAAAAAAAAAAAAAAGAAACAGAATGTTCTATTCATATATATGTTCAAAGGTGGCCGCACCTTGGCTCAGTGGTTAGACCGCTTGGCTCTCAGCAAGGCGGCCGGGTTTGATCCCTTGACTAATTATCATGGGAAACCAAACAGTCCTGAATAAGTAAGAAACAATAATAAAATTTCACTTGTTTGTGTGCTATTAAAGCTTTTATAGGTTCAGAAATACCACATAAAGACATGCTTTACATACAAACCTCAGAGAGAGAGGGGGAGAGAGAGAGAGACAAAGCGAAAAAAAGAAACAGAATGTTCTATTCATATATATGTTCAAAGGTGGCCACGCCGTGGCTCAGTGGTTAGACCGCTTGGCTCTCAGCAAGGCGGCCGGGTTTGATCCCAGGCGACCGCAAAGTGAGATTTGTGCTGGACAACACGGCGCTGGGGCGGGTTTTCTCCGGGATCTTCGGTTTCCCCCGCCATCTCATTCCACAGGTGCTCCATCTTCATCTCATGTATCATCAGTGTCATCGCCTGCGGTGCCGTATGCAGTAAAAGCGGGCGTTAAACACTGCACATTTCATTTCAAAGGTACCTATTTAGCCTTAACTTCTACAATGTATTTGTTGCATTCCTTCCACTCTTTCCGGATCACAAATTAATAAAATTAATGAAAAATATCACACACAAATTTACAAGGCAGTTTTATTTATATTAGACTTCACTTTAAGGAAATGACTTAAAATCTGTTCAAAATAGAAATCAAATCACCTCCGTTGTGTCTGATTAGCAAATTAACTTTAAGAAAAGATTTTTATTTTCGTAAACCCCAAAACGAGTAGCTTAATACATATGAAACAAATGCCCGCCACGGTAGCGTAGATGGTAACATGTCTATTCATGTTCAAGAGGTCCGCAGTTCGAATCTCGGTCATGATAAGTTCCCTGGATAAAGCTTTTTCCGGAGTTTTCTCTTATCCTTCAAGACGAACGTCGGGTAACTCTAAGCTCCATTGACCCTGGACTCATTTGAGCATCATTTTACCCAGTTCAATGATGCTCAATGCGTCCAGGCTCCATGGAGCTTAGAGTTACCCGACATTCGTCTTTCAGGGTAACGGAAGACGCTGGAAAAAACCTTATTCAGGTAACTCACCCTAACTGAGATTCGAACTCGGGACCTCTTGAGCGTGAGGCAGATACGCTACCATACACGCTACCGAGGCGGGCAAAGCGATTTTCGAAATATAATAGTGAAATACATGCTTTAAATTGAATTCCCGTGCATGCAGGAAAGTTTAAGGTCTGCAAAACCATTAAATGAAAAAGGAAACGTAAACTTGGAAGAAATTTGTTTTTCCAGTTTGCGCATTGCAAACAGTGTCGTGGCTACGTCCAAATTTGCGAACTCTGTTGGGGAGGGATTGGAAAGTTGGTTGCTATATTTCTGTCCAAAGCCCTTGAAACTTAGACATTTCCGGGCGACTTATTGCAGGACTAATTTCATTTCACGGATAGAGAAGTACACAGAAGCAATTTTCAATCGACCCCTACAATGTTTGACAGGCTTTACACAATAACTAATTTTCTTCTTAATCACTTTATGCACCTCTTCTTTCTTTGCAGAAGGTTCTTCTTTCCAGGCAACAAAAGGAGGGGTGTAGATTTGGAAGGAGGGGGTTAAATGCATCGAGTTTCTCTCCATTCAGCTGTCGGCTTAGAACCCATAGGGTGCTGAGCAAAGAATGACTAAACCTCCCTTACTTAGTTCTTTTCAGTTTCACTTTTTGATACTGATCGAAGAGGGTATATTTTTGTGGGGTAGGTAGGGGATGGCACGTGATCAGCTGTGTTTCCGAACAACCTTCTGTCGAGACTCTTCGTGATGTCCAGCGCATTATAACTCGATTCTTTTGTTTGGTCGTTTGTTATGGTTGTCCAGGCAACCCAAGTGAAGCATGCCCCTTCTTGCTCAAGTGGACCTCTATGACTCGGAGATCAAATTGCGAGTTGCTTCAATTACATTTGGAATGGGATTTTCCTTTCATAGCAGAACAATGGGAAAGACATCTCCATTGTTTCCTCTTTAAATCACAGCGAGAAGCGCTCCATAGTTTAAGAAAAAGGGGAAGAAGTCAAACGAGAAACGGGCAAAAATAAACATTTGGATAATATGGGCCACATCCATTTGAGATAATGGAGACAATCTCTGAAGTAAGAACGTGTGTCTTAAAGAATACGCTCTTGAAAGATGGAAAGTACGCCTTTTTTGTATTGAAAAAAGTAAATAATGAAAATGTAGCGATTATTAAGGCTAGAAAAGTTCTCAAAAGCCTAATATGTGGCTTCTGGTATTTACATTTCAACCTAAATACTGCCTGTGTAGAATAGAGGAAGCATTGCACACGATCCAAAAATTCAATAGGCCAAGATTTCATCCTGAGGATCCAAAATAAGTATTTTAGAAACATATCCATGTGTGTTGCTGAATAATACAATCCAAAAACTAAAAGTAGAGCATATAATGTCCAGTCTCCAACATTTCCTATCATTAGGTCCCTTGTTTGTCTCAATTAAAATGAAAGATTCCCTGCCAAAAATCTACCTTACGAGTTCTATGAATTTAGTACAGTTAAACGGTCAATACTTCCTGGATTAGGTTAAACCATAGAGTCAATGGTTACTGACGGCCAGGTAAACACTGTTTAGTGAATGCTTTCTGCAAACGTCAACAAAATATACGAGAGATCTGTTTGGTTAAGTTACCTTCAATAAAATAATCCAATATCTAATACTGAAAGTAATAATATAGTGGGCCATGTTGAAAATTATTAGACTTGAAAACAAAATTCTGTGATTTAGATTAAGAAAGTCACTGGATTCTAGTAGCAGTTTCAGTTAAAAGTATACTGCGATCCAAGTAAATCTGAACCATTGCAATGACGTTATATATACTTACGTGTGAGTTGCTCAGTACCGTACGATAGCAATTTTCCCAGTACCGTACGCAAAGTTATATTTTTATCCCCTGAACTTGCACTGACATTACATTAATTTTATTTGTATTCTGTCAACATGAAGGCCAAAAAGAAAGGAAAATGGTTAGAAGAAAATATGAAACAAGCAATAAAGAATGTGATAGAAAGATCAGTGAGCCTGGGAGTAGCAATATATATTGCTGAAACATTAACGTCGACTCTGTATAAGTTGATGTTGCAGGAAAAGGCACAAAAACAGAAGAACAAACCAACAGCAAAAGGACGCAAGACTAACATTAATAAAACTATAAATAGAGAACCTAGCTCTATCTCTGTGGCAACAGAAACTGGAAATAGTAAAGAGCCTTAGAAGACTAAAAGAAAATTAAATTTTGGAACCAAAACCAGTGTCTATTGAAGGTTCTAACAGAGTGTATCTTTTGCTTAGAAATCAGAGAGGAGGCTTGGGTTCAGTGTGTATCGTATAAGGTTAGGACACATACTGAATGTACAGGGCAAGAGAACATTGATTTTTATAGATGTGATCACTGTGTTTAAACAAATGTTTCATTAGTTCTAAGACATTTTTATTTTGTTGTGATAGTCTTAAGATGACGTTTTGAAAAATATATTATCATGTTACCGTGTTCTGTTTTTATCTCAAAAATGCAATAATTATCTTGTGATCTATTGCATCTTGTCACTAATATTTACTTTAGTTATTGAAAGTTAACATGACTCGCGTTCATGAATGTTCATTACTAATACTGTTTCTGTATGTTATTAACTTCATGATCATAGTAACAAGCTACTTGTTCTCCATTGCATTTTCTTTAAATTTTGAAAAAAAAAAAAAACCCTTAGGTGGTGCGATACTAGTAGTATGTAGTAAATATGTTTGTGTGAGATGCATAAAGATATGAATATAAAAGTGTAAAAATGTGTTATTCTGAATTTGAATGTTCCACCGCTTTTCTTTCCATTCAAATTCATCCGCTATGACAATTCCATTCATCCTCCAATTGCGGGAGATTAGAATTAGTTACCGGTCGAAATAAAAATGAAACCGGAACTATACAGAAAGTTTTGCATCGAAAAAGTTAGCAGTTTACATAATCTGGAATGTCCAGGCCTCAATATAAGGCCAAAGCATTCTTCTTTACTTAACAAATAAAGCTTTTGTGAAAGATTTTCGAAATATTGATCCAATTCCCCCACGTTCACGTTACTTATTCTAAGCGCGTAGAAATGTATTGTGATCGATAAATAAGAAGTGGATACAGGGATGAATATTTGTAAGAAGAGTGGTTTGAAGCAATCGTGTGAATCCAACACATTTCAGATTTCTTTCTTCTTCTATTTCTATTGCTTTATTTCCTTTGGCATAACCGATTTCCTTATTTATTGCAGTATATATGACGAGGCTGCATTATCGATGTGCAATTGTCACACAGACAGAAGACACTCCATCACCACGCACGTTGCACAAAAGTTGCTACAATTATCGCAGTTTATGCACCGTTAAACGTTCTTTCTTAGCATTCTCTCTTTTTTTCTCACTTTGGCTGTATGTTTCAAAAGACGATAATGGTGATGAACGCTCGTCAAGAGAAACGGTAGCGCTTGAACTAAGAGTACATCTTGCGCCGCAGGAAAATGTTATTGGAGCACACAGGCTGTCGAGTGTTTCTTTCACACATCAGGCTTCCTCCCTCTTGGAGCCCGTCTTCCGTGATTGCATCTCTCACATGGCTTTCTGCTCGTTTTCTTCATCAACTCCCTCCCTCGTCTCCTGGAACTTTAAAAGGGACAGCATTACGCTGTCATTAATAACTTTGCCATTGTTCATGTGTGTTCTCGCGGCCATGTTACGTCAAGGAATGCAGAATAAACCTCGCAGGGAAGGAATTCCTCCAACATCTTCTTCTATTCTCCGAGAGTTAAACAATGCTTGTTTGAGGGAAAGTTATAGCTCAGTCTCTTAGACAAATGTAATACAACTCGTTGCCCAAACTTATAAACTGGCGTAGGAATTTCTAAACATTAAACACCGAACTTTATATAGTGACGTCATAGGTTACAAAATAATACATGAAATCTGTGATACTATGTCCTGCCTCGTTGCATTTAAACCAGGACATTTCATCACAAACTTTACACCTTATTTCCACCAACATTAATGAATATCAGAGGAGGGTATTATGGAATACCACTTACATTTCTAAAAATTAACTGCTGATGAACTGTCACTTGTAAAAAAATGTTACAAATGGAGGTTAATACGAAATAGTCGTGTATTATGGAATAGTTGGTTTAAAACACTGAAAAATTGAAATAAGACCTGAAGCTTTGCAGCCGAACAATATGTTCAAGTTCTTCTTGGGAAGCAAGCCAGGTGAAAAGACGATTAGAAATCAACGTTTCAGGAGCGTACGTTTCTCCCGTCATCAGGATATTGTTTTGATAACGACCATAGAGACAACTTTCGGGAGACGACCATCTTGGCATAATGCAACAGTTACTGGTAGCAAAGAGTTAAGGAGGCCTTGGACATTTCCTCCGAGAGGGGCTCGCTTAATCGCGATGCTGGGTTTGAGTTCAGCTACTCTTGCAAACCGGCCTTAAAATGTAAATCCTTCGACTTAAGAAGCACAGATCTATACAGCTTGATAATCAAGTTAAGTCGTTACGTCTCTTTGACCTAATTAATTGCTCTCCTCACGCCATCTCTTGACCTGGCATTTAATTTACTGAAAACAGTCTTTTGTTCAGTAATGCGAATTTTGATAGTGTTTTGTCTTTGTTTATAGTTGTGTTACATCCAGTATTTCATTTGTGGTTATAACATTTTATAAATATCCTGATAATGGGAGAGATGGAATGGTTTGAAACTCCTTTCTCTTTGTAAGGAGCAAGAGATTCTCCTATTTCAGAAAAGTGTTAAGTATTTGAAAATTCAAACCTTCTATGTTCCTTGGATCGTAAAATTTTATCTTTTCTTAAAGTTTACTAATTATGCATGCTGAAAATTCATAGATTGAAGAGAATTTATTTATAAAAAAGTTAAGATATAGTATTGTTTGTATGAAATGTCTTAAACTATAATATTTCAATCAAATTCACAGGGATTTTTTTAAAATAAAGAGCTGTAAGAATTTTACAAATTGTAAAGAGTAGTTTGAGATGAAGAATTTTCTTCAAAATCCTGGAGCTTCATCCTTAGAGGGTCTTGAACTTAAACACAAAATTTCGTTTTCAACTGAATTTTTCGTTTCTAAAATTACTGACACAGATTCAGAAATATGACTTATAAATTTATTTTAGATGGAATTCAGAGGCCTGAAAATTTGACATCGAATTTGAATGGATTGCAGTATACATACTTTAGGTAAAGTAAAGGTGTACTTAAATTTCTAAAGGAATTCTTAGACAATTAAGGAGATACGGATCCATAAGCGGATTGTCAACTGTTTATCTCAAGAAAGAGTACTATTTGCAGATGTTGAGACGTCTTGGAGAGAAGAAGATAACGTCGGAAGAAAGTAAAGGGCAACCTGTTGCTGGCGCCTTTAAAAGAGAGAGCAATCTTCGACTTCCTCCCCATCCCAGCCCAAGATTAGGGTTGCTCCGGGCGTCTTGAGACGTTTATCTGAGGGGAGGAAGGTTGGGGTTCTTAAACAAGCCGAGAAGGGAGCAAGAAAACGCATCCCTAAGACGTTATACCAGTCTTCTTCATATTATGGGCGAAGCAACAGATGGTTTCCCTTCACAAATAGCAATATTTTCCGCTTCTTGGGACGAATCTTCTGAATACTTCCTTTCTTCCCCTTTTCTTCGCCCTAGTTAGTGTTTTTAATAGTCTTTTCATCTCGCACCACTTTCCTTGGGGTTAGAGTTCACAATTGGGCAATCAACCTCTTTTCCAAAGTGAGCTATTGAGGTTAAATGAGGAATCTGATGTACTGCACACACATGGCCTTCTCTACTCTTCTGTAATTATTCTTACAAACCGTTATTCTTTCATTTACTTCATATCAATCGAGATAAACATTGTTGAAGTTGTCTTGTAAGAAAGGTGTAAGTGTTTTAAAACTGAAACCAATAATAGAATTATCTTGGAAGGAGTCAGGACAAAACAAGTGAAAACGTGACATGAATGCCTGCCACTTCAGAGGACGCTCCCAAACACGAAAAAACACTTAATATATGTTAAGATGTGGTATTTTAAATAGTACTAAGAACTGTTTTTGAGAAAATCATAACTTTTGAGACTTTTTGCGCGTAAAGTGCAGTTTGGTGTAGAGTTTTTCTTGAAAATCTTTTCTATGCCACCCTTGAGAAATACTAATGTTTAAATACAAAGTTTGGTATCTAACCGATTTCTCCTTCTTGA
This sequence comes from Mantis religiosa, assembly GCA_030765055.1. Taxonomy (NCBI): domain Eukaryota; kingdom Metazoa; phylum Arthropoda; class Insecta; order Mantodea; family Mantidae; genus Mantis; species Mantis religiosa. Next base: position 29,433,860 of record CM060954.1, read on the forward strand.
GTTAGGCTATTCACAGAGTCGACATTAGCTGAGGAAGTCAGGAAGTTCCTAACGAAACACTAGCAATATATGGAGTATTGACTCAAAATTGTCCAAATCTTTATTGATTTTTATTTCAGCCAAATTAAACACTAATAATTTTGTGCTACAAAATCATCTGGAAATAATGCATTGTTTTTTTTAGCATCAATTCGTATGCTTCTGACTATGGAAGAAGTTTTCGAAATACATATACGATATTCTATGTCCTTATATTCCAGAAGGAAATATCCTAGCACACGAAGCAGCCAATTTACTTAGAATGCAGTGAAAAGAACTTTCCAATGGTAACTTCATATTCGTATTTCGTGGAAAAAAGATTTCCAAAGGTGTAGGTGTGTTTTGTTGAAATGTTCATCTACATCTGAATTTACTTTGGTATCGTAAATCTTGAATATTTTCAAATATTTTCCAATATTAACGCTTTTTTCGTCACAGTATGAGACATCTGAGACATTTGACATCAGGTTCAGAAGTTGATAAGTCAATGTTTTTGAGAAATTCCTGTTAAACACACGATAAGCACTCTGAATACCAGTTCTGTAATAGTATTAACAGATTTGGGGATCAGAGATGTTAAGTCGAACATATTATGTTGTGGCATGTTGTGTGGGCATTACTTTCAGAAATAAAAGTTCTTAAGTCAGGCTTTTCGAGTTAGATGTTGTTAAGCCAAGTAGTTGCCGCATTAGCCGTTTGGTGGTGCAACTACACTGTGCCACACAAGCTCTTTGATATCAGCTGTTGATACATTTTAGATTAGACATTTAGACATTCCTCAAGTGCACTTTCAGAAAGTTTATATGTACTTCCCAATACCAGGGCATTCTTCCGTGTCTATTGACAGATTTTTTGGCAATATTGAGAAGAAGAAGAAACGATCTATGGATGAAACTGATCGAAGATTTACTACAGAAGAAGCCCATTGATGTTGTCCATATCAAACGTCCACTGACTGATAACGGGGAACATGATGTCACTTCAGTTGTTGAAGTTTTTGACTTCAAAGGCTCCCTCGACCATGACCTTGTGAAAAGTATTCCTTAATTTACTTTAATCCGAGTGTGCATTTCTAAAGAGCATGTGTACCAGAAGTTCGCTACACAATGTCTTCCTCACTTTATAGTCCCTAGTGTCTTTTGAGGAGAGTAGTGAGGTTGTAAGCCTTACACAAACATGTGATAGTGCTAAAAACACACCAGATAGACTTCGGAAGATTAAGAAGGCAAAATATTACGCTGTTTCTTCACTACTGGAACATGTCACTCTGCCAGAAGGTATCACATTTTATGATACAATGACATATGTAAGTGATATACAAGATGATGTAGTAGAGATGGAGTCATGTTTTGGAAACAATGTTGTATATCAATCCATGAAGTGCATTCTGGATTAGTCCAAAGTACAGATGTATTGGTGAAAATGAAGTAATATTTTAACCATGGCTACATATTATAATATTGTATAATGGAAGAGCTCTCACATTAAGAATCAGAAGCTGTTAAGTCAAGTGACTTAACAACTTTTCATCCGTTTTAAATAAAAAGTTGTTAAGTCCTAATTATAAAATATCCTGTCGCACATGCTACATATGTCAAACCACAACAAACACTTCAACACAACTTTGTACCTCCAAACGGACCCATCACATACAATTCTTTAATTTGTATTATTATTTTGGTATTTAAAATTACTTTTTAAAACTGAGCAGCTCTGCTCAGTGACTTAGCAACTTCTGCTTCTAACCGCTTCAATTTAAACCACCAATAAAATTAATTATAAGTACAGTAGTAATAATGAAATATATGTTATTCAAGTAATACCATATAATTCTACCAGAAAGGAACTTGTTTTTTTTTTTTTTCAGACAAATTATCTGTCCTTTTGAAACGTATCTCCTTATGAAAGAAGATAATTGAATATAATTATTTTTGAATCATTAAGCTACATTTTCAAGATTCGTGCACTAATTCCCGTATTCTTTACACGAGAATACATTCCCCTTTTTAATTAATCTGAAAAGGTCTTCATAATCGTTGCGATGTTACCTTTTTTTATTCAGTTGCTTCGCTTTGAAATATCTTAAGCCTATCCGTGTTTCCTACTCTTGGGAGAAGAAGAAAAAAAAATACGCCGTTTTCTTTTAGAAAAATGAATAGCCTTTGTTTCGGTTTTCATCGGTTTTCTATACAGAGACATCCTTTCTTTGGAGATTGCATTACATAAATTTGATTCCTTAAGTCAGCGAGCTTGTCCCAATTAGTTTGAGTGTCACTCGAGCTCTTCAACGAGTTAATAAATTTCCTTGTAAAATAAGCAATTAATTTCCCGACAGCCTGCGCCACGAGAAGAGTGGGAGGGTAGATCACAGATTTCTTGAAGACGGAGACGCGGTAATCTTATTTTCCTTTTATAGCGAGCTTCTTCTAAAGGATTGGGTAAACAGCCAACGTAAGATCAACCACCCGTGAAAACAATTAAGAAGCGTTTCTTAAACTCTGGGGTGACATCTAGGCTTTCTTTCCCCTTGCGTATGCTTTAAGTTCCTTAGTTACTGCAGAGAGGGTATGGGTTTGTATCCGCGAAACAACTGAACTTTTTCGAAAATTTCCTGTATACCTACAAATTTAAGGAAGCATATTTCAGAAACATTTAGTACATTTCAAATATGTTAGACAGGAGGCCGTGAGAAGAGCTTTTAATAATGTTATTCAGTGTCATTAAAAGTGTAATATTTCACAACCAGCTGAACCTGTAAGTAATTTTCGCTTATAGAAGTTATCATTAAACCTTCAACTTGAAGTGTGAATGTTAGAAACTTAATTTCATTTGGTTAGCTCTCTTCGAAACATTGCTGTTTTGTTAGAGAAACAGAACGTCAATTGTCTGCAACGCAGACTGTCATTTGTCTAGTTGCTAACATCATGCAATCTAATCAACAAGAACAAACCTTATCAAGTTCACATTCTATCAATGCTGTGGACACTGCTACTACAGATCCTTCAGTCTTACATTCACCCAAGTTAGTTCGCAAACGCCCGTTCGAAGAACTGAACCAAGACGACGTCCCCACGTCAAATGATGTTTTTTTTTTTTTTTTTTTTTTTTTTTTTTTTTTTTCACTCCAAGCAAACGACATACCGCGTTGGCCTCAGCTGTAAATTCTAAATACATTGTGGACTTAACCTCCGTACACAATAAAGTTTCGCCTTCTGAAGCAATGGAGGAAGATGACGACTCAGCTGCTGAAGTTAATTCCTCTGCAGCTCCTAAAATCAGGATTCCACCTATATTTCTCCATGAAGTCAGTAATCATCAGCAGATTATTCGAGACATAGGTGCTATTGTAAAAGACGACTATTCAACACAACAAAACAAAGTTCTTAAAATAAACACAACTTCAGTTAACGACTTCCGAACCCTTACAAAATTTCTGGATGAATCAAAGCTCCGTTTTCATACCTTCCGGTACCCAAATTCCAAAAGGCTTGAAGTTATCTCAGTTAACACGCCTCAGGAGCCATTAACTATTCCCTTGGCAGAAAATCCAGCTTTCCAACCTGCATTAGGTGTCGCCTACCACTGGATCAACTCTCACAAGATCTTCTGTAATACTTAAAACAATAATGTACCTACTTATGGGGGGCCCAATTGGGCTTTCCTCATTTCAGATGCGCAGATAGATCAATAAATGAGTTAATAAAAAGATATGTTCGAAATTCAAGTCAAATTTTATGAATATGGAAATTTTATTTGCCCTTATCGTTGAATAATAACCTAAAAAAATCACTTATCTTAAGAAAAATTTTGTCGATTTTTCTTATTAGTTCAATAAGTTGAAGTTGATAGATTATAGATAAATAAATATACCCCTGAATAAAGAGGAATTTAATAAAGAATATAAACATATTATTAATACGGCTTTAATTGACGGGTTTAATAAAGACTTTATGAAAAATGAGATTGAAAAATTTAAATATCAAAAAACAGTTAATGGTATTTCTACCCTTAAAAATAAAAGACGATTATAGTTTTAAAAAAATTTACTTACCATCCTTGGTTTAATAAACAATTTCAAAAGGTTTATAAAGAGTTTGGTATAACTTTGCTTCCTCAAAAGAAATACAGTATTAAAAATTTACTACATTTCTCTGAATTCTCTGAAATTCCTAATAATAAAAAAATTTGGTGTTTATCAATTTAATTGTTTAGATTGTGATCAGGTTTATATTGGAAAGACAAAACGTAATTTGGAAACCAGAACGAAAGAACATTTTCGTAGCATTAAGTATAAACAAACTGATAAATAGGCTGTAGCAAATCATTTTTGTTTATTTAACCATAATATAAATTCTGAAGTTAAATTATTAAAACAATTAAATGTCGCGATAGATTAAATTGTCTGGGAAAATATACTTATTTCAAAAAATAAACATCGCGTAATGAATGTTGATATACCAGAAGTTGATTCTGTTTTTAAGTTTGTTTCGTTTTCAGATTTTGGTAATACTGAAAAAAAATAATAACATAGGACGAATGCGTTTTCTCTGACTGACGTCGTGAACAACGGTTCGTGAAATCGATTTCAAATCCAACTAATAAGAAAAATTAACATAATTTTTCTTAAGATAAGTGAAGGTTTTTGTTACAAATAGTTATATTTGTATAATACTTATTGCTTCACTGTAACTGGCTTCATTTTCTACGTAAACTCTAAACAAATTGCACTAACGCAAATATAGGCACGCGTTATGAATTTTGCTTTAATCAATTTGTAAAGGAAGACCTTGTACCGATATAGATAATTATGTTGGAAAACACGCATCAAATGACAAATGTAGGAGTAAGTAATTATTTAGTGGTGATAACAGTACACTTCCTCCTACTGGGCAGTTGAAAATGTTCCATGAAACGTGCATTTCTAAACAAAAAAATTTGTCAAAGCTTCTTCGCCCTCCTTGCCTTTAATTCAGTGAGGAGTCCTTAAGCTATATACATTAATAATTTTGGGAGGTAACATTTGCTGTCTTCGGCTTACAGGTGGCATTTTCTCAGCTATTACGTTTTTAACACTTCGGTACTCAAGGTTCAAAGAGAATTTTCTTTACTCGTCAAACACGCCCTTTTAAATTTCTTAAGCGTTTAACACAAGTCTCATTTTTTCACATGTGATCAATACTTAGCTTACGTAATTACAGCTTTTGGTTTTACAGAATAAGTAGGAAAAGAAGTACCTTCAGTTGTCAAGAATATAGCGCTAACATTTTGTTTTTGCTGACACTAAGGATGTTTTTGTTGATAAACTTTTTCTAAGCAGTACTTTTTTGTTGTTTTTGCGTACTTTAACTTTTTAAGTCATATCGGAAGATGAATGGAATGAGTTACCCGAAATTCGTCTTTTAGGATAAGGGAAAAAACCCTGAAAAACCTTATCCAGGTAACTCACCCTGACCGAGATTCGAACTCGGGACCTCTTGAACGTGAGGCAGACATGCTACCATCTAGGCCACCGAGGTGGGCTCTAAACAGTGCTATTGGGAAATAATTTGCAATATACAGGTATCAGGTGTCTGAGTAGTATAACAATACTTAAGTGTAATTGCTTCATGATTAGAAAGGAATATTGATGAATTACGTGGGCAAATATCCTAAGTATCCTTTTAATGAGAAATATTTAAGGGCCTTGTTAGAAACTTAGGTACTGTCAAAGAAAATTGTAATTATATTTTGATTTTGTTCTCATTGGTTTTATTTAAATGTTTATAATAGACTCTACAATTACGTCCGGAGGTTACAATATTTCGTCGTTGCATTTTTTTTCTGTTATTCTACCAGTAAAATATCTAAGCAATGACTTTTTATGAAGTAAACAACACAAATTATGAATAGACAATAAATAATGAACATTTCAAATACTGCATTGGGTAGCTTTGTGGTTTAAAGGTTCCTTTGAGCGCAGGGTGTTAAGCAGAAGTCCCTTGCTTCAAATCTGGTTTATGACATTGAGGTTTACAGTCTTATTTTACCTTTCTAACATTGCCTGCACACGGTTTGTGTGTAAAAGCAATTTTCACTCAATTTACTAGGTTACAAACGAACCAAATGCTTATCTACCATCTACTGTGTGGACATCTTGAGTATAAAAGGGTTTTAACACATAGTCAGTGTTGGTAATAGTATTTTTACTTAAAATATTCCATTCAAAGATGATTTGTGTAGAGATAAGTTTACATTTATAGAAGTAAATTATATAAAGAAGGCGGACACCTCATACGCTGTGACCTACCACCTATAAGAAGAAGGTATGAAGTGAAAGAACCCACATAAGGCCATCTTCCCGGTATCACACCAGAAGCACACCTGTAATGTGATGCACAAGTGGTAGATGAGGAATAAACCCAGCTTTCGCCAACCAAGCGGAGGATATCACGAAGAAACGAAGGTCAGCGTGGTAATATCATGGGAATCAAATCTTGAATGCGTACTCATACGTTACCATGCAGTTGATGACGCTAGAAACCTGAAAGCCATAATAGTGCTACAAAGTTTACTTTGCTGTGCATAAAAGATTGATTTAAAATCTCTACTTCCATAATACGCCGAGCTATAAGATCACAAAGGCAACTGTGAAAGAAATCTGGACATTATCTGCTAAGAAACAGCAGAACATCTGGTGTAAACTGACGTCTCCCAGCGGCGTGCGATACGGGAAATGTGTTTAGCAGTTAATGCCGGATAACACTGTTTTGCTATCGATCTCCCAACATACCACCGCAATCCTATCAGCTGGTTTCAATCAACAAACGACCGTGCGTGCCAAGTAGCAGTGTCTGATATCGTGGCTTCTGTCATTAGTAAACCAGCCCTTCTATATCGTAGCTCTTTATCGAACCTGCCTTTAAATAATAATAACAATAATAATAATAATAATAATTATAATAATGATGATGATGATGATAACAGAACAGATAATCTTCCAAATTTTGCTGTTTAATCAACTGGGCTCAATGGCAACAGAACATCAAAATCTGCAATTGACTAACATTTTTGCCAGCAAACCACAAGTAATTCTCACATTTATTTTTGAGATAGCATGCCTTAGTCGCAGTTTATAGTCTTATAAGGTGTTGAAGAGCGGATTTCGTAGTTAGGCAGTAATAGGTCAATCTTTCTCATATTTTGTGTATGGTTTTAGTTTATTTTTTCACTAATTAAGCCACAAAACAGGTATTTCTAAGGCAACAGGATTCACTTTGCCTTTTTTCGAAGCTTGGTTGTTATGGCTGGATGTAGAATTTAAAATGTGTAAGTAAACAAAATTATAATAAAACATTTCGGAACCTTTTATGTCGAAAAATTCATAGAAGTAAAGGCAAAACTATGCAATAAGGGTAGGTCTTAGAATAAATACAATTTAGTTGTCATTATTAGGTGTTTCTAGTCGTACTGAAAAATGCTGAATGACATATAGCTTGTGAAATTCTCTTATACTTGTAAAAATTAAAAAATACACGAAAACATACAGGTGAAATACTGTATATCTCTTTTAAAAACACTGTTTATTTCAAATTAGTTGAAACATTCTCTGGTTTGATGTTTTTCCTTATAACCTTTAACCTGAGGTTGTGCTTGCTAAATATCTTCGTTGCTTTGAAGGTATTTAAAACAAACAGAACAATATAACTCTTTAGAAAGACTCTAAGGGAAAGTATTATGCAGAAAACCTCAAATAATGTTATTTTAATAATGATTTCTCGTTAATACAACTGAGTGACTTGTATATTATTACATTCATCCTACTAAGTTGCTATTTACAGGGGAAAAAACTCACTGTAAGGAAATAATAGCAGTGTAGGTAACCTATAAAACCGAAAAAAGCATAAGAAAGTCAACACAAAAGAAAGACCAAGGTAGACTATGTTATTACTCCATGATCGATGTCTAAGAGCAGATCAACGAATATTGTATGAGCTCGCTGTTCTTTTGTTATTTTGTGAAAACGTAAGTAATTATTCTTTTGTTGACAATTTCCAAGCAGCCGCGATTATCGTTGACAAAGATATAGTGGTCATGCGAACTTTTGTAGGTATTACATATAATTATATGGTGAAATGGTGTGAAATAGAATGGAATATTGAATTCTAAGGTTGTCTACGCCTAATTTGGTGAATTCGATGCAAAGGAATGAAAGCCTGTAAGGAGTGTTCATACATTCAAACGTCACCAACTTTCTATATCCTATTAAGACATCTGACATGTAGGTACTTTATAACCCTATCGATTTTCAAATGTTTCTCCGATAGAATGCAGAAAGAATGGAATTCTAAGGCCAGCGTAAACGTTTGATTATCACAATTCCCTTTGCATCTATAACAAAACGTGTAATACAGCTAATTCTGGTTTGTGTACCCAATAATAAGCTGCAGTGAAAACCATGTGAATATAACCTATTTTTTTACAGACCTGTTTGCAAACCTGCAGTTTCTGGAAGGCGCGGTTGGGACAGCTTGCGAAACAAGGGAAAAGACGTATCTCTCCCCTGTCACAGAAACAGGGAGTACGTATATTTATCTTTTTTATGTTGTGTGTATGTGTGTGATGAACAAAGGGCCTTTATATGGGGACACACATCCTCACTACACACACCTGGACTGCGTCGCCTATATTTCACTATTACATGAGAACATTGTTCTTGCCTCACCCCCACCCCCGCGTCCTTTCTAGGGTTGTCCATACAATGTATGTCTCTGGTGTGCATGTTAACCTCAAAATTAGCTCTCATCTACTCTTTCTTAGGATAAAAGGATATTGATTGCTTATATAAAACTGCTTACGAAGTACATAGCTTTTGTGGTTTTCCGTTCACCACAATTTCCCTTTCATTTCGTTTCCATCTTATTTTCCACGTATGGTTTTATGAAGCTTAAAGGAAAGAGGGTTGTTCATCCCCCTCTCTAGGCTGCTCCAGCAGCGATATGGGTCTTCAAGCCTGAATTGCTACGAACTTCCGCGCATCTTCGTGGCCTGTCAGCTTTCTGTGGTTCCTTCTCTTCATCCCACCCTCCTAGGTGTGGTACCACAATGAATCTATGTAGATCACAGTGGGTGACGTTTCCCTTACATTTGTGAAACCTATAACCTATATAATTTACGTATACTTTGTTGTCTGGTGTTTAACATGCAATTTCCCTACTTAGAGGTATCGAGGTCGATTCCAGGATGTAGCACACGAATTTTTCTTCAGTCAGGGTTATTTCTCTTCCTACCTGAGGTCTAGAAGTATAAGCGAGGGTGTAATTGTATGTGTGAGGCTAGTTTTTTATAAAGAAACCTACCACCAACAAAGCTAAAGTTTAAGAATAGTAAACAAGAGAATATCGAGCCGAAGATATGATCTTATATAGTATTAAAAATGACATTTACGTTAGAACATCGATAAAGGAACGTTTTCCACCCAGAAAAAAAGATTTGAAGTAGTCAATTTTGTTTTTGGTATCTACAAAATAATACAGTGAACCTTCTAACCAAATTCAGTAGTCTAAGAAAAACGCTTTATAAGAAAAACCCTGAAGAAATATTGGTTTTTATTTTCTATGTTTTCTGTTAAGGAAAATCCCAGCTGAAAATGTAAACGAAATTGACAGTGCCTTCTTTACAAGCTTCGTATTTCTTGATGTGGCGTTTTCTAGCGTTCAGGAATGGTTTTGTGGTTTAGAAAATAGTATTTTATATTTAGACACTGAAGTAATGTTTCAATAGGACATTAACTGAAGACGAAAGGCACCATTGTTAAGCAGCTTACTAACCTTGTAGTGAGTCCTATAGATATAGACTAAAAAACTTATTTAAAGAACTTTTTGTTTTATTTTTTATGTGCCTATCAGAAGAATCCTTCCACTCACGCTCTGAACATTTAAGATCCTGGATTAAGACCTGCAGAGAAACAGTACAGAAAAAATTGCAGGCCACTACAATCAACGTAACTTACAATAGCATTAATAAGGGTGGCTGACAAGAAATCAGTTAATTAGTTGCGAAAAGGGTGAGTTTTTTTTGTGCGCCCCTGCGCATGCCGAGATGCATAAGCAGTGGCCCTTACATCCATCATGAGATCAACTCCATCCCCTAGTCATGGTTCTTTTATTGCCTTTTTTCCTTGCATACGCCGCCACCGCTGCGCGAATTTGGGTGCGGAACAATGGTTCAGGGGGGTGAGTGGAGTCGCATCAGGGACTACGTAAGAGAGAGAATTTCATTTTCTTGTGCAAATACGACCGCACTGAAGCTTAGCTTTTGTCGATGTGGAAGTAGCGTCCACAGTAGAAAAAAAGAGGTTACCTCGTTAAATGTCAGGTCAAGGAAATCTTCAACCATGCTTACAAAATTCGTCAAGAAGTATTCCTCGCTTTGTTTACATGCTCCAACGACAGAAATCTCCTTTGTTTACACAATATAAGTGCCTTCATGAATTTTAAATGACAATGATGTATTCTAGAAGGCAGAAGAAACTTTCTAATGCCATTAATGCAACTTCTTTCATTTTGAAAAATTGTATTTATGTCTCGTTTCATTTTGAGACATTCTGTATGTAGGGTCTCAACAAAATAACTACCAGGTAATTTGTTTAAATAAATCAAAACACTCACAGAAGTCCTTAAGAGTTTCTTTGAACCTATTTAAAATCATGTTCCACTGAAATTTGGTAAAAATCTTCGGAAAATTGAAGATTTGAATCACGTGTCCAAAAATATTATCTTATAATTAGAATTTACTTTTATACTGAACATGTTCGGCTTTATATTAACAAGAAAATTTTTAGGAATTAGTTTCTTTATTATTTATCACACTCAAAACAACGAAAAATTGAAAACTATTATGTTAAACTGCATGCATTGTAGATGTGTTTCATTGATAATTTTTAATTAAAATCGAAACATGAAAAGATGTAACTTAAAATTATGGTTTGAAAAGTTTTCTGTTCAACTAATCCTGGCAGAAAGTGATTATATGACAATTTCGTGTGTTTGTAGACAAATGAAGTGCGTATTTTATACAAAAGACATTCTGAATGTATTGTTTAAACTCAATAACTTTAAAATTGAAAATCAATTTTCGATGTTTGTATCTAAAAATTTTAAATTAAATTTCAGCTAAATAGTATGAAAACTTTAGAAAATAGAACCTTCAGTGTTTGATTCCCTCAATCATCTGCTCGATATAGTGTCTGCGGTGGCTGAAAGAAATCTTGAGTTACTCTTTTATGACTCATCTAGGTCGCTTTAAACCCACCATATGTTAGGGCTTTTAAAATTGCATTCACGTTGCAATTTAAATAACCTAGTTCCTTAGATTCATTCACCAAGTCAGGTCAACGATGCAGGCAGGTACACCTGCATAAGAAAAGGAGGACTTGTGAAAGAAAGGCAACAGTTTGAACAACAGGGTGGGTGCACGGAACAGCTGTCCTCACAATTCCTTACTTCCTCCTTAGGTCGTCTGAATTTCCTCTACTCCTCAGGCCGAACACGTTCTCAGAATAATGTTTAAGTGCAGGAAATTAAAGAAATTATATAGAAGTAGTCAAAATGGCTGAGAAGTATTGCTTAAAACTATAAATAATCCATTTGGAGACCTTGCCTCTGATAAGAATTTGCATTATATTTTTTGTTGCTATTATAGTCCTTAAGGAAGCTTTATAATTTAACTAAAAGTGTCCCCATTGGGTGTGCCGAGATGCTAATCACATCTCCTCCCCGTATCGGTTGGATGATCGCCCACCTCTGCCTTGCTTATGTGAGTGTGAGGCCGACAATCGGGTAGGCAGGCCTTCAATCGCTTTGGGCTGTTACACCGTGGATTTTTTATTTTATTTAAAAGTGACCCAAAATGACAAAAAACTCCTATCCAGTGTAAGTATCGTCCCAGAAAAAGGGACACGTAGGTAGAACAAATAGTGAACAGTGTTTGTTATTGGCACGTGACTATCGTTTAGTGATTAAGACTGAAAATTTGCAGCAATTGTTTTGTCTAATCTTTTAAACAAAACAATGAGGGGAAAAAAAAAAAAGAAGAAAGGAAGATGAAAAAGAGAGAAGAGAGAGATTGTTCCATTCGACATATGTCATTGTGTTTAATTTTATGATCTGTAGTTACTTGAATTGCTTTGTGTTAGATAACTCCTTTTATTATATTACTATAAATACATTGTTAACATTATTTATAGTTTAATATTAAATGATGCAGATTTGTATTGCAAGAGAAATTGTATAGCTTTATGTTTTTCTTCTGGGATGCACTAGTGGTATCTGGCGGGTATACTATATGTAACGAAGGTTGTAAATACAGTGCGATCCATATAAACCTGAACCATTTCAATAGGTCATAACTTTTGAACCAATAATAGGACACTCGTGCAACTTTGGGAGAATATAATACACAATTGGGAGATTACATTACACTATTTACATCTCAGAGAAAATGCTGGAAGTTTTCTCCACCAGCATCTATACATACTGTTCACTTTAGACACTGAAGTGTATATGTGGATCTTCAAGGCATTTATGGAGCAGCTGGATGATATCGAATTGAGAGAACGTTGTTTCCAGCAAGATGGAGCAACGTGCCATACGTCTAATGACACAGTGGAACTTGTAACCAAAGTCTTTGATAATCGAACAATCTCAAAAGGTCTGTGGCCCCCCAGATCCCCTGACCTAACCTCACCGGAATCTTTCTAGTGGGGGTATCTAAAATTAGAGTGTAAAAGAATAGGCCACGGACAATTGATGTTCTTAAGGAATCCATTCGAACCGAAATAAGTAATATTGGCGTAAAACTTCAGGGAATATGGTGAGACGAGTGCAAACATGTATAAATGTTGGTGGAGGACACTTCCAACATTTTCTCTGAGATGTAAATAGTGTAATGTAATCTCCCAATTGTGTATTATACTCTCCCAAAGTTGCACGTGTGTCTTATTATTGCTTCAAAAGTTATGGCCTACTGAACTGGTTCAGGTTTATATGGATCACACAACACTTCGTTCAACAACACATAACAATTTTGTGTCGGGATATATAATTATAGTTTTTATCTCTGATTTGGTCTACCTTTATTTTTCACCTAGTCCTTCCTTAAGAAAGGAAAGAAGTTAGACCACCCATACGTGAAATGCCCAAGAGGAGTAGCCCAAAACTCAGTCTGCGGTCTTGTATAACCATGACACGTGCCAACCAGGTTTTTCAGCTGCTATAGAAGAAACCCCTCCATGCTCAGGAAGAAAAGTGAATGAAACTTGGTAAGGAGGTCACCCACCCTTGCCTTTCTTCCGCATTTCTCGCTACTGTCTTCCTTCCGGGAGGGGGTTGGTTGCCACTGGTGTTAAACTGGCGAAATCTGATCTTAATGGCTAATGAACTTCAAATTAAGCGTGAGTAAACCAGTGACGTAACAGTTTTTCAGAAAGTTAATAGCTTCCACTGCGTATCCGAACGTCTTCTTTTTGTGACATATGACGGATGAAAGCCAGGGACTTCTACAATGTGTTCCTATCCCATACGAATGGAGATTGTATTAGAATTGAAAGCCTGAACTTAATAATAGCAGACCTAGATCAAATTCTGACGGATATATTTTTTAACTTTTATATTTAATAAACGTATATGTGTCCAAATATAACAATTTTGAAAAAAAAAAAAAAAAACCAATTTTCTCCTTATATTTTGCAGATATTTCGGTATATTTAATGTATAACATAACTATGTGATTGAAGTGGAACAGGTTTGACAAAGCAATACTAAATAGATTTTTTAAGTCAAGGTGATTAACATGTAAATAAAAAGCTAGATCTTTAATTGAAATACCATACAATTTAGGCACTTAGAAAGGTATAGACGTGTGTAACTAATTTGTGTACCAAACTAGAACACTCTCCAAATATTAACCTTTCAAAAATCTCTGCCTTTGTACTTTGGAACAACGAAATCCATTTCCTTATTTTTTCTCAATAACTGCATAGCCCTGAGAAAATACTATTTGAGTGGGCAGAATTTGGCTTTTAAATCATAAGATAATGCATTAAAATGGAAGGTTTTAATTTTTTGTTGCGGCTTTATTATATTATATATAGCATCTCTGATGGTGGATCCTTATGAATAAATTCTTGGAATAACTGAGAAGGAAATGTTCTGAGTATTGAAGACTTTTGCCAATAATGAGGGAAATTTGGTAAAATCGTGGCGGATTCTGCCAGGAATTGAACCATGGGGCTCCAATTCCGAGTCTGTGCCTTGACCACAGATATCAACAGAAAGAAATGTAAATATAGCTATGTTCTAACTTTCATAGGTTATTGAAAGTATGAAAATTAGAATATGATTTAAAAAAAAAAAAAAAAAAAAAAGCACACAACTATGGCAGTGTGCCTGTAGTGCAGAAACTTTACTTTGCGACGAAGTAAGGACATATTTGAATGCAGGCTATAAAATGGAGACAAACAAGTAGTAAGGTAGTTTTAGAAGGAGCGTCTCAGGTGTGTGTAGTGTTTAACGCCCGCTTTTACCACATACGACACCGCAGACGATGACACTGATGATACATGAGATGAAGATGGAGCACCGGTGGAATGAGATGGTGGGGGGAACCAGAGATCCCGGAGAAAACCCACCCCAGCGCCATGTTGTCCACCACAAATCTCACTTTGCGGTCGCCTGGGATCGAACCCGGGCCGCCTTGGTGAGAGCCAAGCGGTCTAAGCACTGAGCCACGGCGCGGCCACGTCTTAAGTGGAAGAAATGAAATTGCCTGGGTCATTGGATAGGAAGAAACTACTGTATGCCCACGACAAGAAGGCTAGAGGAGCTTGAACTGTTTATGGTAACGGATTTGTTTACTAGGAAATGAGTGTATGAGAGTGCATGAGTCAACCATGTTGCCAAATCTAATGTTTGTTGCAGTAATTGCAGCGAGATGAAACTTCCATCCTTGTCATACTCGGAAGGGGAGCATATACACCGTGCGGACAGCAAAAGTGATTACGTTCCACATTCCCCTAGCTTGCTTTCTTGTCCTGGGTAAACAGTATTTACTAGGAAATGTCTTGAGGGAATGGTGATATATACGCTCCACATGTGGTGATGAAGTGGAAAGGAGGCAGAAATTAGTGAATGAATTGATTGATTATTACGACTTATTCTCCGAATCCTTAGAATTAATAAGATAGTTCAGTGTAATATACACTTCAGGGAGAACAATTCTACATCCAGAGCTTCAGGGTAGGAAACGTTTTCGCGAGAACATCACACTATTTCAGAGTTTTGTGATAGCCATGCCATACTTTGTCCGCCACTGCGAAACACCCTAACCACTTCCCGTAAACTCGGTAACAGGTGGCTTTACTGTGTTAACATGTGGCAAGACTGTCGTGTCTGTGTTCCCACAGTAATTTACAGGCCCTGTATGCGTCACAACAGATGACTTTACTAACAACTGGAAAGAGGGGAGTATAAAAAAAAGTGCCCGCTGCAAAAGAAATGACCCCGCGAATATTAAATTATGTATGGTTTCTATTACACTGCGAGAAAGGCGCCGGGAATAACTGTGAGAAATTTAACTAAGGAGGGCTAACGAAGTTAAATGGTTGCTGCCTGGTTATACAATGTCGCATTTCGTTAACTGCCGGCTTGCATTTCTTCTGCTGTGCCAAAAGTAACGCAGTTTGTTCTGCCGCATTGATGGGATTGAGTTTCTTGTAGGTTATTTTCCTAAATGGATCAGGACGTCCATAAGATTAAACAAAGCCAGTAAAAATGCTTCCTCCATTCATGGTGACTAGCAGTTTTGTATATTAATTTATTCTTGCGCTCTGGACTTAAATGATTTGAACATAGTCCACTTCTTTACTTGCTAGTTCTTACAAGCATCATAAAATAGGTTTAGAAATCAGAGAAAACTTCTTTTGGGCTATAAGACCTGAAGCTTTCCTGGTGACGAATATGCTCAATTACTTCTCGGGCAGCAAGCCAGAAGAAAAGACGATTACAAATAGACGTTTCGGGAGTGTGCATCTCTCCCATCATCAGGATATTTATTAAATGTTATAACCACAAATATAAACAAATACAAAAAAAAAAAAAAAAACTATCAAAATTCGGATTACTGAACAAAAGACTTATCAGATGGCGTGATTGTAGCAAATTAAATGGTTCAAAGAAACGTAACTACTTAACTTGATTATCAAGCTGTATGGATATGTGCTTCTTAAATCGACGGATTTCCATTTTTAAGGCCGATTTTCAAGAGGAGCTGAACTAAAATCCAGCATCACGATTAAGCGTGCTTCTTTAAGAGGAAATGGCCAAAGCCTCCTTAATTCTCAGCTCCCAGTAACTGTTGCACATTGCCAAGATGCTACCAGAATAAATGAACATGAACGGAACATTTGTTTAATGCAACCTGAGAGGTCTGGGCTGGCAGAGCATTGTTTTGATAATGACCATAGAGCCAATTTTCGAGAATGAATGTGTAGTGTTTAACGTCCGCTTTTACTACATACGGCACCGCAGGCGGTGACACTGATGATACATGAGATGAAGATGGGGCACCGGTGGAATGATATGGCGGGGGAAACCGGAGGTCCCGGAGCAAACCCGCCCCAGCGCCGTGTTTTCCACCACAAATCTCACTTTGCGGTCGCCTGGGATCGAACCCGGGCCGCCTTGGTGAGAGCCAAGTGGTCTAACCACTGAGCCACGGCGCGGCCTTGTTGACTAATAGATACTACTGGAACTATCATGTATGGACTTTCGTTGGTGAAATGGGAAATTAGTATCAGAATGGGCTAGCACACAGAACTATCTACTTTTTGGGAGAATAGTGGTTAATATTTCCTTATACAATGGTAGGAAAGAACTATTTGGGAAGTTAGTGTACTCATTTTGTGTCTAAATCTTAATTTTATATACTAGAAAATGGTTTATATTTGATAAAGCCTCATGACTCTCCAAACAAAATGACAAAAGAAGAAACGTCTGAAGAGCTTTCTCAATGTTTGTCAACACTGATGCGGCAATCTCTCTTACTTTCCCACAGAGATTTCTTTATTTCGCAACTGAAAATAAATCAGATGTTTCCTTGTCCTTGAAATATTTATTTCTCTCCGCTTCCGGTTTCTTTTACTCTATTCATCAGGTCTCGTGCCTCGAAGTGATGAAAGAGATAGCAGTAGTTGACAAACCCGATTTCTTGTTCGGAGATAAATGATTTTTTCAGTACCCTTACCTTGAGGAATGGTGTAGACGTAAGAATGAAGGTGAATGAGAAAGGGAAGGTATTCTTGAATTGTGAATGGTTGAGTTGACGGGTTTAAAGGTGGAGGGGCTGGAGAGAGAGAGAGAGGTTCCGCCTCGAGCAAGAAGTGGAAGGAGACTTAAGGTGTTTTAAACCATTACGTCACGCTATTGAGGCGTAGACAAGACGTTTATACGTCACTGCTGCAAACATGAAGTGACCTCCAGAGTTCTTCTGGGGCGAGAAACGTTATCTTGAGTGAAGTGCCACTGACAGAGGCGTTTCAGAAAGCGAACCATTTGTTTCATTATTATGCACATGAAAGGCGGGCGTACCGACCAAACAGATGCAGCGCGTTTCATTTTGTGGCGCATACCGACTGTCATCTGTTGTCAGGCTTCAAAGAAGCGTTGCGCATATGGGCCAATGATAGCGACTTTATCTTTGCTTTTGTTTAGGGCAGAATAATTTGTTCGCTCGTTTATTTGATGTTAGAGTTAATTGGTTAAGCCCAAAAGGGAGGTAATTTCAGATAACTTGTGTTTATTTGTTAATCTAGCAATCGAACTTCGAAACTTGGAAGTTAACCTGAGATGCACGTATTTTATACACGCGGAAAAGGAGAACAAAATACATATATAATAAATGTATATGAATTTCGCTGCCCATTCTTTTATACACCATTCTTCTACTTTGTGTTAATGAGAATTAACATTTTATTGTAGGTACAGTGAAATAAAGAAAGTGAGATCCAAGACATACGTCATCACTGTTTGAACTGCTGCTTTATAAATGTTGACTTTTGTTTCTTTTCTCATGTAATTATTTCTCCATATTAATTCATTAACACATCCAGATATTTTTGTTGCTTTTACAACTTGATGGTTAATTTCTCGAGCCAAATTTCCCTCACTGGTAATATTAACACCCAAATAACTGAAATGCTTAACCTCTTCTAACATTTTTTTCAAGTTCTAATTTACATCTCAACCTTTCTTTATTAATGGTTGATACTTAAGTCTTGTTTATGGAGATTTTCATGTTAAACTTCTGACATTTATGATGGAACTAGTGCAAAAGTATTTGCAGAGTATCCCCTATTTCTGCCACAAGTACATCATTTGCATAACATACTATACTAATCACATCTATACAGAATCACTAACTTGGAAGATGGCAATATAATTAAAGAATGTTTTCATATTCAAAAGAGAAGTAACTGGGGTGGGTCTTGGGCACATAAAATGAATGACGTGTTGAAGCAGATAAGTATGGGTCATTCTTGGATAAATGCAGACTATGGGTATAGAGGCTTCTGGAAAGAGGTTAAGCTAAGATTAGAAGATGTTGACAGACAAGACATTTTTGCCAATACAAGTGACAAAATCTCACTAAGATTATATAGAGAAATAAAAATAACCTGGGGGAGGGAAGGATATATAGATATATGTAGTAAGTTAGGGCGAGAAGGTTTTGCTTGGGCGAGAACAGGAGTGAGAAACTTGAAAGGTATAGGTCAAGAGAGGGAGCTAGATAAATGTCCATTGTGTGGAGAAGAGAATGCAGATTTCCATTGTATATTAAATTGTAGTCAAACAAAGATATGGAGAGAGCAGGCTTGGCTACGTAAATGGGACAGTTTGGGGGGTTAAGTAGTAATTAGAAAAATGTTGTCAGTAAAAGGAGAAAAGAACAGGAGAAATATAGGGAATTATTTAGGGAAAGTTAAAGAGAGATGGCTAAGAACAATTAAGAGAAAAATGTAGAGTGAGATAGGTGAAATGGCAGAAAGTGTAAAAAGGAGCAGAGGGCCTCCATTACACAGAAACCTAGGGTTAGGTGTATGGGGACTGAATTACTATTCAATGGTGGGCAATATGATAACATGATAGGATTTTCAGGATTTAGGAATATATGGCATATTTCAGTATGGATTTTATAATTGTAATCTTGATTTTGTATTTCCATTTGTTGATGTAAAAGGAAATAAATTACTATTACTATTACTAATCATTTTATTTCCCATTGTCATGTAAGTGTTCCACTGTAGTTATTTTTCCTAAGGACTTACGTACTTTTCTGTACTAATGCTATTGTATGGTGAAGTGATTGACAGAAACTGAACAATAACCTTAGAGGTCACTGAACTCTCCTGAACGTCTTCTTAAAACACGCAGCTGACATACGTCTTCTAAAGCTGCAACTTCATAATTGAGTTCCAACTTATATTTTCGTTATTATCCACAAGCTGAAGGATGGGCCCACCTTTCACCGGAGGTCAGCTCCTCCGTTATGATCCCCAAACAAACTCATAAATCATCCGACAAAGGAAACCGATATCTTTCAGGTAGGTTTGACCACACGATGACCGCAAGCTGTAAGTTATGGATCAGCTGTTATGAAAGATGTTGAGATGTTTTCTTGCGGTTTGCTATGGCAGCTGCGATCTCCCAGAGCGGCAATTCCAGATCAATATCCTCTCCTGCACTAATATCCTAATTCCACTGGCACACCCAGGGGACCCTAAGTGGATCATTAATGGCTCATCAATACCGGAAGTCATGGAGTCCCCTATCTTCAACGGGATCAAGTGTGCAATATTGAAACTAAAACACGCTCTGGGATCATGTGGTGTCATGTCAGTCAAGATTTTGAACAAGCCCTTCTGAAGACTGACATTTCGTTGGTAAATGTGGAGGGGGAGTATAGGAATGTTCCATCAAAGAATCCTATAGAAAATGAACTCCTAGCAAGTAAGCCTTTAGCTTAAAACACAAGCATTCAGAAAATCAGTAACATCCCTTGCATTTCGTACTATTTGAAATAATGAAAACTTACTTAAAAACTTAAGAGAAATTTGAACATATATACTTACACGACTTTTAAAGCACTGCATTTAAGGTATTGAACTTATGAAAGTTTATGTAAAGTTGTGAATAGTTTTTCCCATACTGAAATATATACATTTTAAACTTTAAGAAGACGTATAGCATCTTTCTCTTGAATTAAGTATTAAAACTACCTCTTAATTGAAGTTACAAATAGCCATATTTAAATTTTTTCTCAGAAATAATTTTACAGCAATTTTTTCATATTCAAAATGCCCTACACGATTCAATATTTTTGCTATTTTGTTACCAAAAATTTGTACTGCCACTCAAAAGTACATTAAAGAAAATAATCCCATATAGTTTCAAAATAACCCTCCTATTTTGAGGAATAATTTTTTAAGTTAGGAAACATAAAAAGTTCTGGAAACAAAGAGATAAAAATGGAAAATTGATATTAGAGATGCTTTTTTAGGGTTATTTACTGTAAAACTTGAATTGATTATGTTGATATTTTTAATGGGGTGTACATTTTATTAGGAAATAGATTAAAATGAATAAAACTAATATTTAAGTAATTATACATGTCAGAATTTTGAAACAATGTAGATACGCTGTTGTATGAATGTATTAAGTAATATAAAATGTAATAACTGAACGTTTTATTTCATATGTTCATGTAGCATTACATTCATGTAAGCTTGAAATCTATACTGTCAATTATTTTTACATTTTTGATACTTATTAATAACTAATATTAAACATACAATATTATATAAGACAGTTACATAAAATGTTCCATTAGTGGCGAGGAAGCTCTGCCATGAGCACTTCATGAATTTCTCTTTTTAATTTAGTATTCGTATAAAAGACGATTTGTCTTATAAGCTCTTGTAAAGGAAAAAAAAAAAAAAAAAGAAGAAAGCATAGTATAAACCATATCTGTGAGATATACTTAGAAAATAGTATTCTGCATACCTATTTTAAAGTTTATTGGCATTTTCACTTATATCATTCGTATTATTTATTAAGACAAATGACATCAGTTGCCTAATGGACCGTTTACATTGTTGTTGGCACGGTCTTAGGCTTTTCTTATTATTATTTTATTACTTTCAACTGTCACTTGAATATGTAGACTTTCAGATGTTGAAAATAACAAATTTTTATACATTCTGGCATCAATTTGCAAATATAAGCCAGATAGCTGGATATAACTGTACTTTTAGAACGTTTTTTTCCATGGGATTAGAATGTTCGTATGCTTTTGAGCTTTCTTATGGATGAATCGACAAAGGTACTTTGAAAATAAAGGGTAAAGAAAGGAGAGTGGAGGGGGGTTTGGAAGAAGCGAAATGAAACTTTGACATTTCTTTTTATGAAAATTAGACACACGCCTTCGTTGATAACATTTAGTCCAGCCGAATGAAATATAAAGGAGGTAGACGAAGAATGGTGCATCTTTTTTCTTTTTTTTTATGATTTGATATGGAAAGTGGGGATAGTTAGCGCTCCAAACGGCGAAGTTTAACAACACATTCTAGCCTTCTGAAGCCTATTCCCTTCGTCATTTCATCTTCTGCTGCACTCTTTCTCACTGTGTGTGTATGTGTGTGTATGTGTGTGTGTGTGTGTGTGTGTGTGTGTGTGTGTGTGTGTGTGTGTGTGTGTGTGTGTGTGTGTGTGTGTGTGTGTGTGTGTGTTCACAGAAAGAGAGACACGCGAGGGGCTTGTTTCCACCCAATCGATTTTCATAAACGGAAGAAGACAAAAGGAAAGAAAAGAGAATAGAAAGAAAACAACAACGGCAACAAAAAATATCGTCTCATAAACCAGGGCTCTGCTCACAGTGCGATCTGATCCATAACCAGCACGCTTGTATCCTCTTATATTATGCTTCCTTCCTCTTTTATTGCTTTTTTTTCCTCCCTCTCTTTCTCTCCCTTGGCTGGAAAAGATGTCGGAAACGGATGCTGGAGTTGCCTTAACCGGGGAAATTCTGCGAGTAGTTGTGGAGAAGAAAAGGTTTTATTTTACGTAACGAATGTGAATTTCAGAATAGAATTAATACATTAAAAGAAACAGCATAGGAACAAGCGGTTGGATATAGTGAGATGCGAACAGTGGACCTCTCTAGTAGGTCAAGGTCATTTATGGAATTAAGAAGTCCAAGGAAGCCGTTATTGCTTCACATAAATTCACAGTGTTGAATTTTCAACAACTTTATGCTTACGTATATAAAGAAAATGGAATTTCCGGTAGTTTTCAAATCTCTAAAATATTTGCATCCATTTCTTCTTCGTATTTTCCAGTCTGTCATTTAAGAGATTACAATTCTTGTCCCTCTAATGCTAAATTTGCCAAATTCATGACCTATTATAACAAAAAGTTACTAAAGATATGAGATTGATGTTTTACAGGATGTAGAAGCATATTTTATAGCTTTGTTATATGTAATTTTATCAAATAAGTTCGTTTAGTATTTAAAATATTTTTTCTCAATTACACCAGCCTTAATTTAACATTTTCCAGCAATTTGTGTAACAAATAACAAAGATCTTTTTAATGTACAACAGTACTTAGATCAAAATCATTTAAAATAGGATGATTAGGTTATGTTCAATAGTTTTTGAGAAAATGTTAATTTTTAATAGAAAATTCTGTAGTTTTAATGCTTCCCATACGGTCAAGGATAATCTCAGTTCACTAAACGCTGACTAGACCCAGTTCTGAGTTCGAGATGCCATAGCAGTAACTCCATCACCTCCAACAGTAGGGTGATTGTGAGGATGGCGATGGGATGAGAGGACCTACAGCTTTCAGCAAAATTGCTCCTTCGGGGTACCCCATATGAGCTAGTAGGAGGTGGAAGACTTGGATAAGTTCAACTGAAACTGAACACCCTTGAAATAAGGATTTTCAGCAGGGGGATCAGGAATGGGATGAGGCGAAGGAGACAGAGGGCGGCCCACCCAAGGTGCCACGACAGTACAAAGGGCAGGGTCCCTAAAGTTTACTTCCCCTACAGGCCAGGACAACGAACTCGCTCCCCCACAGCGGGACGGCAATGAGCCCAACAGCCGAGCCCTGATGAACAGGGATGAAACCATTGTTTAACCTAGCACACTTTACCAGAAAATAATTACAGAAAAAGTTGTTCGAAACATAAAAAGGTTAAAAAATACACCTAGCATGTGTTTGCATTGAAATCACATGACTTGTGCATATAGATTGTCAACAATAATAGCAATTTTTACAAAGAAACTTTCATTCTTAGGGAATTACGATTTGTTTGTTTGTAAAGTACGTACCTAGCTAGTGTAGAATTTATGTGGCAGATGCAATACTATTTTGGAAATATAGGTATTGAAGAATATGCGGTTAAAACGATCCTGTTATGATTTGAATGCCTAAACATAGTTCTAAAATGGACGCAAAATTAATTATTATCTATGATTTTAATTTTTCTCGATTCCTATTTGTTTGTTTTTCCTCTACTTATTATACAAAGAGTACTCGCATTACAAAACCAATACATAACGATACATTTGACTATTCTGTTATACCTGCAGCAAAATGTGGAATAATACAATTTTTGCAAATATTTATCTGATTAACATTAAGAAGAGAGAAGAAGATTGAGGTGAAATATTAAATTTAAAAATTAGTTGTTCAGTTTTATAGCTGAAATACTTGTTAATGTTTGATGCTCAGCTGTTTTGTTTCCAAAGGCCTCGAATGACATCGAGTAATATGGCCCATAATTCACGTGAAAGTGCGCTGAATACAGGAAGTATTTCCCCCTTGGAGAATGCCCTCCAGGTGTTGCATGCGGAACTACGCTAACAGTTGCAGGGGGAAAGGAAAAATTGTGTGTATAAAGACCAAGATGGCGTACTCCTCCTCCTCGAGAGCATGGCGTGGGGTTGATGCCAGCTGCCCCCTTGTGAAAAGGTGCACTGCGTCCAGCCATCCCTCTTGCTGCACTATCTTAGTACACGCGCACCTGGACATGTTTTATCGGTGATGACATCTGCACGACTGCCACAGCCACTTTTAAGATCATTCAGCTTCTCGCCAACAAGACAGGTGAAGAACTTTAAGTAGAATCCTTTTTGTACAGAAACAACTTCAAGTGGCTTTATTAGCAGCAAGAGGTCCTTCTCATTTTTTTGCAGCTGTTGCTAAGTTTTTCTAAGTGCTTTATTTCATAACTGGGACTCTTAAGTGCATTCAAGAAAATTATGAAGACATAAATATAAGAACATCAGCACAAAAATGAATATTTTGTTTTCCCTATTCATTACAAAATTTAGTGTCAAGATTTAAAACATTTTGTGATTCACAGATTACAAAATAAGCGTAAAAAGGTGGAAAACCTATGTATATGAGCCATTTAACATAATACTTATATTTGGTGCCTTCATTTAATCAAAATTTACTTCACATTTCCTTTTCTAACAATGGATTATATCTTAACTTCTTATTCAGTTACTGCAGCTCATGTATTTCATTTTTCTTCATATTTACAATGCACTGTTACCCTCCTGGGTATTGCAGATGGTAGCATGTCTGCCTCACGTTCAAGAGGTCCCGAGTTCGAATGTCGGTCAGGGTAAGTTACCTGGATATGGTTTTTCAGGGGTTTTCCCTTATTCTAAGAGACGAATGTCGAGTAACTCTAAGCTCCATGGACCCTGGGCCCATTTGAGCATCATTTCTTCCATTTCATTCATCGTCCGATAGTACTTAACGCTATTTAAGTAAATTTCAAAAAAAAAAAAAAAAAAAAAAAAAAAAGATATGCAGAAGATTTCTACATTTCTCTTAAAATCTTTCTTTGTCATTGGTATCATCTGCTTAGCTTTTTAAGAATATATCATCTTACTTCTTGGTTTCAGCAGCAGAAAATAATTCTCTTGTTGCCATCTCGTAATAACCAAAGTGTTGGGGTAGATAAATGTTTCGGCGGTCCTTAATCTCTTTTCGCTTCTCAAAGTAGATAGCTCCTTAGGATTGCTCAGAAAAACAGAAAACTAACGGCTCAGTATCCTGAAAAATCCGTTTATCAGCATTTTCTAATTGTTACCGATTAGACTTTTGATCTTTTTTTGTCAAGATTTTCCATCTGAGAAAGAAGTGTACTTTAAGCTAGTCACTGTTTTAGAATCTAATCCCGAGTTTGCAAATATACTTTCTTTTCAAACTTTTTCACCAGTAACCTCTGTCTTCTTTTTATCTCACAATCACCGTTCTCATTGTTGTAACTGCAATATTCTTAACAATCGCTTACTATTCTCTTGTTATGTCAGCACCTAACGTTTCTTACAACCCGCCTCTATAGCCTAGGTGGTAGCGTGATTGCCTTACGATTAAAAGGTCATCAGTTCGAATCTCCGTAGGGCGAGTTACCTGGAGCTTTATTCCGGTTTTCCCCTTACCCTGAAAGATGAATGGTAGCTCTAAGTTTGATAGACTCTGGGCTCATTTGAGCATCATTTCACCCATTTCATTCATCATCCGATGACTTAACGTTGGAGGACATAAATTAAAAAGAAGTAAGGTTTCTTCCTCTTATTACATCCCCTCCTTTACAGGAAGAAATTCCTTCTTCTTCTTCTTCAGTTCATGGCATAGGCAATCAAGTGCCTGTTCCGCCTTCGAAGTCCTCCAGCCATCGTTTCCTGGGTCTGCCCACCGATCTCCTACCTTTAGGATGATACTGTAATATTTGTTTTGTAAGTCTATTATCTGGCATTCTTTCAACATGTTCCTTCCATTTTTGTTTGAGATCTTTTAACCTATCATTCATACTAAAAATGTCCAGCTCTTCTCTTATATTTTCATTTCTTATTAAGTCCCTCTTCGTGCATCCTTTCACACTTCTCAAGAATTTCATTTCCGAAGCCTGTATTTTACTCTGTTGCTTTTTAGTTAACGTCCAAGTCTCACTTCCGTATGTCAGTATAGGTACAGCCATAACTTTGTAGAACTTTAATTTTGTTTCCTTACGTATTTTGTTGAAGCAATTCCCTTCAAGTAAATATTGAACAAAGCGAACTATAATCGTTATTCATGTTGACAAATATTCATTTGTAATGATTCAGATTAAGTTTTCACAACTTTAAAGTTATATCTTAAAACTGATTTTAAACACTTCTCAAATTATTTTGGTTTCTATGGATCTTGAACCGTTCATTGTTAAATGTTATAGTAAGACAATTATAATTGGGCTGAGCCCACAGATTAGTCGGTGGAACAACTTCCTGCTGTGAAAGGCGTTGGGTTCGATTCTCAAGCCAAGATACGTCCTACTCTCTCGAGTCTGTATGATATGCATTAAAATAATTAATATGAATTATGAAAACAAAAGATAAAGATGTGCAAGACTGATCGACAGATCTCCGATCCGGGGCAGTAGTTGACTCTTTATACTTTTGCTGGTTAATGTGGACATTTCAAAAGGTTTCTAAACAGATGACCATTTGAAAGACAAGTGAAAGGGTTGTGTACTACATAATTATTGTTTTGTAGCTTACAGGCGCTATGGTTCGAATGTTTTGAGGTATGTTTGTTTGGGAGGAGACACGATTCAAAGATTCATCCGGTCTACAGCATCCTACCTCTCCCCCACCCTTCTGTTGTTCACTCCATCTATTTATCTATCTATCTACCGTTGCTTGTTCGTTCCACCAGCTCCACTTTTCGCTAACTGCACCATAACAATGTCGTATGTTATGCAAAATAGCCAAGGCTAAGCACATGGTGGCGTATTGATAGACGTGTCTGCCAGGAAGAGCGATCTATGCTCCATTCCCAAGAACTGCATCGACATCGCGTGTTGCATAACCTGCAAGGGGCACTGCAGTAATTCATTAACTGTGGACTTGTGGGTATTGCAAGAAAAAACATGGAATGTTTTAGAATTTTTAGGTATGACATATTCTTTCACGTAAATATCACATATTTAATT
The DNA here is from genome assembly GCA_030765055.1 of Mantis religiosa. Lineage (NCBI taxonomy): Eukaryota > Metazoa > Arthropoda > Insecta > Mantodea > Mantidae > Mantis > Mantis religiosa. The sequence continues at coordinate 29,460,986 of CM060954.1, forward strand.
ATTTTCATGGCAAATGAAACTACATCTTGAATTTTCTGAAAATGGATTTTGAGGTACTCTTAGAGAAAACTTTCCATCATCTCAGCCGAGATTCGAACCCCTCACAGAGTAGATTTTCGTGATGCTGGTTTCAGTTCAGCTCCTCTTGGAAACCAGTCTTAAAAATGGAAATCCGTCGAATTAAGAAGCAATGATCAATACAGCTTGATAATCAAGTTAAGTAGTTACGTTTCTTTGGCACAATTTTCTATACTCACGCCATCTCTTGACCTGGCATTTAATTTACTGAAAACAGTCTTTTCTTCAGTAATGCAAATTTTGATAGTGTTTTGTCTTTGTTTATAGTTGTGTTATATCCAGTATTTCATTTGTGGTTATAACATTTTATAAATATCCTGATGATGGGAGAGATGCACACTTCCGAAACGTCGATATCTAATCGTCTTTTCGCCTGGCTTGCTGCCGCAGAAGAAAGTGAGCATTTCTTATTACGTTTTGACTAAACTGTAATAAAATATTTTTCAACGATCTTGCTTTTTAATGACATTTACACAGAAAGAAATTCATAATTCCAACATATCACATCATTTCGACTACCAACACAAATTTGGAATCTGTAATGGAAAAACAAACAAATTTTTCATGCACGTTCAATGTCGTTGCTTTTATTTCCTAAATCTCTGCTTCCAGTTAATCATAAATCAACTATTGTTCATATTATTGTTTTCGAATAATTGCTTTGAGGCACAGATAACATCAAATATAGACTCAAAGCCTCCTAAAGTACTGTATCTTACCAAGCCATCGTATAGGTTATAGTTGTTAAATTGACAGCACTGCGTTACTGGAATATAAGTTCATTAGAAACTGTTTTTATTAATAATTCAAAATAATAAAACATGATCCTAAGAAAACCAGGAAATAGAATAATTATTTTAAAATTATCCATAGTCTTGAGGGAAAAAAATGCAGAAATGGTATAGACCTAATGAGATATTTATTTTAATTTGTTTATGGGGTGTAATTCCCAGTAAAAACAAAACATTTATATCTCTTTCTACTTTCATAAGGCATTTAATTTTCATTTAAAGTTACAACCTATATTTTCGTACTGCTGAATTATATGATGAAAAAGTGATTAAAACGGCGTTTTTAATGAATAATTGTGCAATATAAATTAAACTCATTATACGCGCTGATGTGATTTTATAATTGTCCTTGTTTTGCAAAGACGTAATTTTTTTGACTATAACAAAATATGATGCTTATAATTCACAGGCCTTAATTAATGCTAGTTAGTTATTGTTGTCTTTTAATTTCCTCTTCCCCTCTCTTATCTTTCTTCATTGCTTATTCTAGATCCATGCACAAGGATTGAGAGTAATTAGTCATTCTACCACTGTAATTGTGAAATGGTACACAGATAAAAGTACCAGCATCAAAGATGTCGGTTTGGAAACTCAAATACTGAACGACTGCATATAGCGTGCTTGTCAGTTATTGAGAAAAGTTTAACCACTGATATAAAGTGCTACCTTAACTAGTATTGGGTTTTTGCTTGGTAATAAGTTTAAAAAATAAACTTAAAAACTAATTTTCCCTCTTATTTATATGAAAGAATTTCACATACAATCCAGATTATTTTTAAGCATGATTTTGCCAGTAAATTAAAGATATTTTGGCATAAATATAACAGTAAAAGCTTTATTTTACTTGCAGATATATAAGGGACTAAATAGTAAGAAAAATTATCAAATTTTTATACTAGAACATAAAATACGATTTGTAACATAACCTCACTAATTGCTGAAATTTAATCGACTTCGTTCTGTTTTGGAAATGTAGAGTTTTGTGCTAGTTTATTCATACTGTTTAATTTCTTTAGGCCTGACTGTATTATTAACCAGGCATTTTAGAATTATTAAACATATTTAATTAAAGTTTATGCAGATTTTACGATTAAGACATTTCCTTTTGTTTCTTCTTGTAAACTAATATGACTCACTGAAGGCTCATGCTATCTGTCACATTGGCATGAATTTCTTTATAGTTTATTAGTGTATATACAAACTGTTTAAGAAAATAATCTTTTACCATCCTTTACAGAGATTCCTACATTAGGCATTTCGTTATAGCTAGAAAGAGAACAGCGATGTTCAAATGTTCACAAGCTGGATTCCTACCTCCATGCGATTGCGAGAAAAGAATGACAAAGGAACATCGAACAATTAAATAACGTAGGTAATTCTTGGAAATGACTTATTTGGCATGAATTGTGAGTACGCTTTCCTCGATCACTTAAATATTTACCAGTTGTAGAATATAATACAAAATACTTTGCAAATGAAGAGTATTTCACAGGTTATTCTCAAAATATTCAACGTCAATGTTTCATTTGTTATGTAAATATCTTAAACTCATGTAAAATATCAATAAATCAAGCAGAGCACTGCAATGGCACAGAAAAACTAAGGAATATATTAGTGAAATAAATTATGTATGGATCTTGGCTTTGTGTAGTGCGGAAACTTTGAACTTACGACGAAGTGAGAGGAAATATTGGAGATATTTGAAAAAAATTGGGAAAATAAAAGAGTAGAGTATTTGAAATGGGCCAAATAGAACAGCTCGAGCTGTTCAGGAAGATAAGAGGTCGCCTTGGTAGCGTAGATGGTAGCGTGTCTGCTTCACGTTCAAGAGGTCGTGAGCTCAGGTCTCGGTGAGGTTGAGTACCTGGATAAGGCTTTTCCGAGGTTTTTCCTTCTCCTGAAAGATGAATGTCTATTGAACCTGGGCTCGTTGATAATCATTTCACTAATTTCGTACATCTTCCGATGTGGCTTAACGTCGGAGGATGTAAATTAAAAAGAAAGTGCACAATGGGGTGTAAACAAATAGAGGCACATTGGTTTACAGAAGAGAAAAACCATGATAAGACATGGCAGGTAAATTACCTTCGGGAAGAACTTGCACAAGGACTGTGGATGACAGTTATGGAGTCACCTTCTGGTCCACGTGAGCTCACAGGTGTACTGATCTTAGGCCGTTGTTGCTCTGAGAGGCTCACATGAGAGCCGGAACTTGGCTTGACCGAAAAGAGCAAGAACACGAGAGATTGTGTGATGGGTGGGTGGTCAACATGTCCATCCGGAAATTTAAAGTTTCTGCCCATCCTGTCCCACGATTGGACCGGGAGGAGGAGTCAGTCACAAGAGCCTGAGCGAATCACGACACAAAAGGTTTGCGCCTCGTCTCCGGGATGTTGTTGTTTTCCTCTATCTGGACCTCTGTTTTTTTGTTTCTGTTAGCAGTGAGTATACAGGGCGTCCGAAAAAGGGCAATGATCCGTAATCTACAACCTTAGTGACAATACGAAGTCTACTTCACGTTTTATGGTAACCGATGTTACCCAAATTGGTCTAGGTTTACAGGCTCCTGTGCAGATAAGTACAGTTACAAGCAAAAGAAGTCTTCCATATACTTTTCCTTTGCTACGGTCTATTTCACGTAACTTTGCCCGGCATATCTTAATCATTACGTAAATAATTTTAGCCAATTATGCAAAAGAAGTAAAAAATACGCCAGAAGGCCTAGGTTATAAAACAGAGCTTAATTTCTTGCCATGGGAGAAGTGTGATTGTTCCGTTTTAAAGATCCTATACAAGCGGAACTGAAATTCGCGTCACATTTCCTTTAACTTCCGCTTCTGAACGCGAAAATCAAAGTTCATACTGGGAGAGAAATGGACTGTTGACATTTCAGTTGAAGTGAAACCGTGTGTAAGATTTTTTTGTCCGTAGCTGTACTTGTCATACGAAACTATTGAGAAGGGCCAAGAACTTGTTCGCTACGCCAGCTCCATCTCGTGCTCAAGTGTTTAAATTACATAGTTCCTTACTACCCCACTCTCCATTAAGAGGTGCAGTAGTGCATAAAACGGGGGAGGCCCTATTCATATTTAGTTCGAAACTTGAGTGACAGATGTCCTATTTTATCGATTATGTTTATGACATAAATTTCCAAAATAAGAGACAGATTTACTTTTGTTGTTATTATTTAACAAGCGTAATGGATTATGCTTCTTGCAAATATAACATCCCCATTTAGCTCCTGTAACGAAATAGTGTAATATGGTGTAAAGTATTAGAGAAAATAATTCCAGTATAAGTAAAGAGTTTAAAATTAAATATAGTTTCAGTTTTATAAGGTGATTTGGCTATCCAGAGTGCTAAAACCTCTCTTAAGTTTTCCATAGGCATTTAGGTTGTTCATATATTTCAAATTTCGTTGAAAAATGTTTAGAATTAGATAATTGTAGTTTAAATGCCTCGTAAAATTTGAAAGAAATAGGCTACGAAGATGAAAACTCCTATTTTAGGCATATATATTTGTTATAGAACGAAAATTTCAGTCAAATTAATTGCAGATTGTGGGATTTAGAAGCTTTTGCGGAGGGTTACATTTTTGAGATGGCAATTGCATAAGGAATTAGATGTGTTGAAACAAAACAAAAACTTCTAGCATTGAAAACATACTTGTTAACTTGCTGGCATAGCAACGAGAATTGGACGTTCATTGAAAAGATGAGGAGCAGAATTCAACAATAATGATATTTCTAAAATTAGTTAATAAAGTTAAAGTTAAGAAGAAATGATCAAGAGAGAATTCCACGTGTTTTAGAGTACAAACCAAACGGAAGTGCTAATTCGGACGAACCGCGACAAGTATCAAGATATTAGCAAGTTGTGTAATGACAGTGATGACGAAGAACCTTGACGAACGCTTTATGGAACATTTCTGATGATGACATACGGAAGGGAAGTTGTCGGAAACAGGATTTCTACCTGAGAGAAGGCACTAGCGCATCCGGGGCAATTTTCAAAGAGAGAGAGATTGCAGCATCCAGTAGGATTGCGAGTGTAATGAAACACTGCAATAATGGTGACAAAGGAAGGGGAGAAAGGTGTCTGTAAGGTAATTACCTCACCTGACTTGTTGCTTCTTGTGACTCATGTGATTGATGGCCGTGCGTCAGCGGCTGTTGTGATGAGTATTCTTCAAGTTGTCTCACATACCGGAACCTCCACAATGTGCTCCCTAGTGTTATTCATATCACTTGTGTGATAGTGTCAGAGATGGCATGCCATTGAGACTGTATTATTGCCTTCTAATTATTGTCACAAGGACCACATGCAACGGGTGAATCACCCGGAATATTTCTCATTGATTCAGTGTTTTCTCTGAACAATAGATGTCCTAGAGGTTATGAAGTTACATTTTTGCCTACCTCGGTAGCGTAGGGGTAGCGTGTCTGCCTTACGTTCAAGAGGTACCGAGTTCGAATCTGGGTTAGTGCAAGTTATCTGGATACGTTGTTTTTTGTTTGTTTGTATTTTCCTTTATCCTGAAAAATGAATTTCTGGTAACTCTAAGCTCTATGGAACCTAGCCTCATTTGAGAAACATTTCACCCATTTCATTTATCGTCCGGAATGACAACATTGGAGGACGTAAATGAAAATAAAAAATAAACCCTTTGACACTTTCTAAGTTTATAATTATAGCTTATTATTTGAGGCACAAAGAAATACATTCAGATAGAACGTATGTATCTTTTAACCCTACTTTTACCCGCCTTCTGTCTTCTACGTCATCATAACTGATAGCAAAGTATTTTTAAAATTCACAAACAAATCTTCAAAGTGCTTAAGAGTTTTTTGTTTCTTTTTTGCTTTTTACCCCAACCAAAACTTCGTTAATTAGGTTTTGTTTTAACGTGAGTTTTAAAATGAATATGAAAATATTTATGTCAAAAACATAACTCAAAAATAAAAAAGTTGGCTGCATACAAAATTTGGATTCAAGTTCAGCATCTTAAACATTAAATAACTATTAAATCTATTGTTCAAATATAAATTGGTGAATAGAATAAAATATTGTAAAGCAATTTGGACAAAATTGCAATAAATAAAAGTACGTAATTTATTAGGAAAACTATGATTGCATTAGTGAATATAAAGTGTCATTAACTTATATTTTCAATCTTTTAAAAGAATAATTTGATTTATTTTTAAATTTCTCAAAAAATCTATAAAATTTTTATGTATGTAAAATTCTCTTCAATATATATATGACATTTTTATAAATAAAAAAGAATTGACAGAAAGCTACTATATGAAAAATGAAAATCTAGTTGTAAATCATATATTTTTGAATTATTAATTTCTGAAATAGTGGTTTGAGTTTTCCAATGCTTAACATAATTTTTGGAAACTACTGGAAATATTACCTAGTGGTTATCTGGATTACCAGGGATAGAAGAGTAGTTTTGTGGTAGAATGGGTAGAGGAAGGCCATGTGAATGTAACGTATGACATCCTTTGTTTATTATTTTACATGTTCATGCTTTGTTTCCTTGTCTATACTTAGTTTGCTCTTTTAACCCATTTCCTACTCTGTTTTCTTTACCTTTTTGTTCCCAGTTTTCCTGCTCTCCTTTTGGTTTCAGTCCCATTGTTAAGGGTTGCAGCATCCCCCTGGTTTTTCAGGAGCACACATTTTTCTGGTCATATATTTAAGATGTTAATCCTGAGGCGCGAACTTTCTCACGGGGATTCTTCTTCCTCTTTTGTTTCGCATTTCTGTCGGACAACTGACCGACTTGTGATGTGCATCCACAACAATGTGCACTCGGTCGAGCTGATACAAGGCGTGTGCGCAACATGTGGGGGAGTAGGGAGTGAGGCGTAGCAGCAACTGCACTCAAAGAAAAGAAGCATTCATCTGTAAAGCCAACCCAGCTAGTGGTGACAAAAGTGTCTGCATTTTTTTTTCAATGTGTGTGCCTGCTGTAGAGCCTCATGTTGTGGGATCGATATATAGGAGTTCCGTTACAAACAAGAGACAGACAGACAGACAGACGGATGGACGGACAGACAGACTGTCAAGTTGTAAATTGCCCGCTAGCGAACTGTTCAACTTCTCCTCGGTTAAGGGTGGGGATGAGGAAATAAGAAATTCCAATAATTTACATAGCTGCACACCAGATTCTCTCTCTTTTTTATGGGTACTCGTTGCTCCCTCCATCCCTCGCCTGCATAGGGAGCAACAGAGAAGAGAATATTGTTTTGTTATCCTTTTCTGATGTGCTCCTTTGCAACATCCATGGGAACATTTAGCTGTGCCCTCCTCATACATTCTACCAATGCGTCGTATAAAAAAAATCCTCAGCCACTTTTCACATTAAGGATAATAAATGTGATGCAAGTGCCAGAAGTTATCGCTAACAAGTACTTAAAGAGAATTAAGACTCAGGCAAGAGTTAATTATATGCCTTTCTCTATTCCTTAGCCAATGCAACATCTGACGTGCGTTTTATTTCCTCAAATTATGCTTTTCAATCTCGTTTCCCGGAAGCTATTCCACTTTAAAATGTATTTATTCTCTCCTTAGATGATATACAGTGTGTTTAAAAAACACTAAAGTGATTTCACTCAACATACATAGGTTTCAATATAATTTTAAGGGGTAATAATAAAGTGTAATACATTTCGTATTTCAAATTAAAAATTTAGACGAAAAAATAAACATATTATCTAGGAAATGAAGCTTTTTACAGTGAAGCAGTAAGTATTACACAAATATAACTATTTGCTACAAAAACATCTTAAGAAAACTGATGTCGATTTTTTTATTAGTTGAATTAGTTGAAGTTGAAATCATTTTCACGTCGTCAGTCAAAAAACAAATTCGTCGTTAAGGAAGTTACTGTGTTATGTTTTTTTTTTTTTTTTTCAGTATTACCAAATTCTGCAAACGAAACAAACTTAAGAACAGAATCAACTGCTGGTATTTCAAAATTCATTACGCCACGTTTATTTTTTAAAAATAAATATATTTTCCCAAACCATTGAAACAACCATTTTAAAAATGAACATCGCGTAATGAATTTTGAAATACTAGCAGTTGATTTTGTTCTTAAGTTTGTTTCGTTTTCAGATTTTGGTAATACTGAAAAAAACATAACAACATAGTAATTTCCTTAACGACAAATGTGTTTTTTGACTGACGACGCGAAAATGATTTCAACTTCAACTAACTGAACTAATAAAAAAAAATCGACATCAGTTTTTATAAGATGAGTGAAGTTTTTGTAACAAATAGTTATATTTGTATAAATAAATATGTGTTTGTCACTTAAGCAACAGTTAGTTAACGCGTGAATACTTAAGCCTTCCCTAAATTAGAGGTACCATAAATAAGAAACAATTTTACAAAATCTTTAAATATAATTTACAAAATAATTCTAATAAGTTTCTGATTAATAATGCACCTCACATACATCCACAGATAAAATAATTACAATATCTTTATGTATTTATTTATTATAATAATTAAATTAGGTTTCCAAAAAAATTGTATTATAAAAGTAAGGTAAAATAATATATTCAATATTTACGACTAAAACTTTCTTAAGGAACCCTTACCAATCCTGTACATATTATTCAATTAAACTTTTATTTCTTATTAAATATACTAACATCCTAAGCGTCTTCTCCTAAAATTAACGTAGAAATATCCCACTGCTTTACCTCACCACGTAATTTGAAACTTAAGATAGCCCCATAACCAAAAAAAAGTAGGAGATCGTAATAATCATTGAAAGTGTGGCATAAGAAGTCATACTAAAATTAACAGCATTAAGATATGTAGTAAATGACAGCATGCCCTCTAAATAAATGTAATAAACTAGCTTATTATATCATTATTTCACAATTACTTAAAAATTCTCCCAGAAATAGCCAGTACATTTAATAATTTATATAAGATACTTACAAAGGAACACGAAACTAACCCACATCTTCCTGCTATTCTTTGCTTAATGGAGTGAGATAAGGCTGGAACAGGGTTTTGTCTTGTGGAATTAGCTGGAAACTATTAGGTTGAACATAGAATTCAAAACTATAATATAAGAATTCATTTCTCAAGGTGTTCATAATTTTTTGTGACTTTAAGCTCTATGTTTAGAGTGGAATATATGACGTGGTTCCCTTTTTGTAATTGGATTGTCAAGTTTTATCGTGAGGGATGTCACTCGAAGATTTTCGAGGAAGTAAAGTCAAATTTACATAGAAAAACTTACGAATTTTTGCCTTTACTTTCTGAAAATTTAACATATTAAATTTGTGTCCCTAATTTTCTGGAATTGCCTCTGAAGTCTTCATTCAGAACGATCTCTGCACAAGTGGTAAACCGCAAGAGACAGCCAAAACAAAAGATGCACGTTACTGTTATTTTTGTATCACTGGATATAACACAAATATAAAGAAAGACAAAACACTATAAATACTCGCATCACTGAACAAAAGACTGTTCTCAGTAAATTAAATGCCAGATCAGGAGATGGCGTGAGTGTAGAAGATCAATTAGGTCAAAGAAACGTAGCTACTTAACTTAGTGATGAAGCTGTATGGATTTGTGCTTCTTCAGTCGACGGATTTCTATTTTTAAGGCCGGTTTCCAAGAGGAGCTGAACTGAAAATGCAGCATCACGATTAAGCGTGCTCCTCTCAGAGAAAATGGCCAAGCCTCGTTAACTCTCTCCGCTGCCAGTTTCCGGAGATGATGTTGAACATACTCGTCGTCAGGAAGGCCTCAGGTCTTATTTTACATTGTTATTTTGGAGATAAGGATTTCCTTGTTATTGGTTTGAATTTTCAAATACTTGTATTTTTCTCAAACAAGAGGTTATTATATTCCTTTACTTCTATTATTCATACCTACAAGAAAACTTGCAAATTTGTTCTGCAAATGTTTATCTCAATTAGATTGAAGATTAAACGTTTTTAAGGAAAGTTTGTAGAAGAATAACGGTTTAGAGAATAGAATACATAAGACTTTTTAGAATATTAATGTTTGCAAGGAGATTTTCGCCATTTTCTTGAGTGTTAAGAATAAGAAAGGATTGTACATGTATATGTATGCATGTGCAAAACTCTCTCTTGAAGAGTCCTGGGGTAAAAAAAAGAACAGCCTGTAGTTTAGCCCGGGCTGGGACAATAATAATGTGGGAGCAGCTCGTTACGCCACCCCTTGGGGCACCGCTACGTCATGCTCGGATAAAAGTACAGAGTATTTTCTCGTTACCAGCCTAATTAATGGAGTGACAAAGAGCGAAGTCAATATACTCCCACTAAATCTGCTCTCCTCTCTTCTCCTCTCTTGGGCTGGATGCTGCCTGAATTCCGGACCAGTGGACAAGTAAAGGTACAGTGCTAGGGGTGCCCACAATGAAACAAACTTGGATTTTCCTAAACTTCCGATTCTTTTTTTTTTTTTTTTTTTTTTTTTCTGTCGTCGGCCTGGATTCTCTTCAACACGGAAAAGGGAGTATTTTCACAGCGAACTGGGCTCTTGAAAGTAACAAAATAACTGCAATAAATGCAAATTGTTCCTACGAGAGCTTTAGACCTGTTTTAATCAGTCTCCCAGGATTTATATAAACATTGATGTGACATAGTAACTCTTCATATATTTCTAAATATATTTGATTAATTTTTGTGAGAAAAATACCACGAGGATTACTTTCCAATCTATATTTTGTATCACTTAAGCACTTATATATCATAAAAGGTTTAAAATTATATAAAATAAATTGTCATGTTAAATATACAAAATCTACAAAATTAATAATACATTTAAAATGAAATAACACACATGCAGATCTTTTCATAATAAAATTCAACATAAATGCATCAACGAAATATATAGCAATTTCAATGAATTTTCTAAGGAGAATGAATATTTGCAAACGATTTCTGATGGTAGAAGCTGCACCCCAGATTGCTACGTTGGCTGTTCAATAAAGAATGAGCATAATTTTTTACGGTCATAATTTTTTGCACTAAAATCCAATCTTATTATATTATGTCAGCTTGATGTGTAGCAAACACGCCGTAGTAGTTTCATTGTTGGTACTCCTGGTTCCCGCCTGTGAGAACCAGACAAGTTCAGACATGTTCAGTATCGCCTACCGCTGCAATGGAGGTAACATGCAGTTAAAGTTGATGTTAGAGGAAGATCCGGAGTTTCTTTCAATCCTAATCACTGCTGATGAAACTTGGCTATATCATTTTGATCCTGAGAGCAAACAGCAAAGCTCAGTGTGGAAATCTCCTTCATCACCAACCCCCCCCCCCACCAAAAGCTAAAAGTGGTTGCTTTTGCTGGGAAAGTTATGGTCATCTCATTCTTTGATATTCATGGAATGGTTTATCAGCATGTTATACCTGCACACACATCAGTAACTGTAAAATACTACAGGGATGTCCTGAAAACATTGCAAGTCCATATCAGGCGCCAAAGATCACCTTTCCGTGAAGTAGGCTGGATGCTACACCACGATAATGCGCGGCCACATATTGCCAATGTTGTTGCTGAATATCTTGTAAAAATAAACGTGAAGTGCATCCCTCACCCTCCCTATAGTTCGGATTTTGCCCCATGTGAATTTTTTCTATTCCCTAACTTAAAGAAACGCCTTCGTGGGAGGCATTATCCATCATCAGAAGCAGTGGTGAAGGCTGCGGAGGCAATTTTGAAGAATCTCTCCAAAAATGGTTTCCAGCATGTCTTTGAAGACTGGCAGAAATGCTGGGACAAGTGTATCGCATTCAGGGGAGACTATTTTGAGAAGAACCATCAGAATTATGAGGATGAGTAAAGGTACGTTGTCAAAAAAAAAAAAAAAAAAAAAAAAAAAAAAAAAAAGTGATCATTCTTTATTGAACAGCCCTGTATTTTATACAACCTACACATTACTTATTGTATCTCTAGCTGCTGTCATTAAATCAGTGAGGTCATTTTTCATGTAAAACATGCAAATGCCTAGGAGAATTTAACAATTAGAGTACGTTAGCTGTTTTTAACAACTTTTGAAAACATTTTTATCTAAAAATACTCATAATTACTATATATTCCTTTGAAAATCCATCTTAATTACTCCATTAAGCACTCGTAATCTATGGAGTTGTATATTGTTGCCAAGTAACCTTCAGCTGAGTGAATAGAAGGGAACTGAAATAACTCTAATTTTACTCTTATGGATTGGTAACGCTGTGGCCATGACAGAAATACTCTTGTCTAAACCTGTAATACTTGAATACATATTTAAGCATCCAAACCTGCACCTGGTGCTATGCAGGGTCAACTTAGAGCGTGGTCAACCAGTCAGGAGTCAATCAGTATTCTTCTTCTTTTTCTTTCGAGAATTGGACTGTAACCTGTTCCGACATCAAGCAATCTTGATGAAACCATATCTATGTTTTCCTTGATCTCACATCTCTTCTTCTCTTAGGATAATAATCTTTGGTATCCATAAAACATGGTTGCATAATTTTTCTTATGCTTTAATCCGTTCAGCTGCAGTCTTGTGAAGTTTTAATTTTCGTCTTGGCTCTTTACCATAAAACTCTATCATAAAGTGACTACGAACTATACATCCGACCTTCTGTTCTTTCTACATTTATGCAAAATTTTATTAAAAAATCGTATAAATTAAGTCATGTATAGTGTTTGAATTTTATAAGGGACTGACGATTCAGTCTTTGGATGGATCGTGGCTAAAGCATTCTATAATTTACTTGAATTATTGGTGCTACCCTCCTCAGTAAATGCTTATCCTGAATATTAATTATAACTTAACTTCTAACCACCCCTTTGTCTCTGAAGCAGAAGCTTAATACTGACACTTTATTGAGGTTGCAAACTGCAATTTAAAGGTAAGCTCAGTAAATGTCTTTGCAGTGTCTGTGGTGAAGGAATAAAAGACATATTTTAACTGTTTCGTGTCCATTTCTTTAATGTTCTGTGGCTTTTCGGATTCTTTAAATTCGCAAAGAAGTAAAGCTCAGGTTTCTAACGTTGATTTTACTAACTTTCACTTTGAAATATAGCCACGTTCTCTCTGATAATCATATTAAAAACTGTGGAGGAAGAGAATTATTTTAATTTATCAAAATTTCCCAAATTGCAGTTTAGTAACTTCGGGTTGAACATTCAGAACGCTGGCCATTCGAGCATAGAGAAATGTAACTCAGGTTTATAGAGGAAACAATTGACTGTGTGCTATTTGAATGCAGCACTTGGAATGGGGCAGGAAACCTTGTTTACTTTCTTTGCTGTCAAGAGCAGTACAGTCCATTTCAAAACTGTGCTTCTGCTTGCACGTGTCTAGCCTAGAGATTCATTAAGTATCATTTCCAATCTATTAGTGCAATAGCACGTTATAAAACGAATCTTTTTATGGCAATGCCAAAGTAAGGTTAGGTATTTGCTCCGTGAAGGTAAAAGTACATAAATTATGACATTTAGTGAAATCTAGCTTAAGGTTTGCATTCAGAATGAATCTTTCTGTATTCTTGGCCCATAGTACGCGTTTTTGTACTTTTAGACGGACACTGGTTCGATTCCGGTTTATTGCAGATTTTCAGGTGCATCATTCTTATTTTGACCATGAAGGTTATCGATGATGGTAGTTTTCTGCGCATATTGCAGGGTGCAGCAGCTCTGCTCGCCCGGCACAGTAGAGTTACCGCCTCACTCATCTCTCTCTCTCTCTCTCTCTCTCTCTCTCTCTCTCTCTCTCTCTCTCTCTCTCTGTCTCTTGCCGTCGTTTCGAATTAAAACTTTCACGTAATTATGCGGAGCTTTGTGGCTTACAAGTAATGTCACTGTGCGCAGCGTGTAATCCCCTTTATAAGCATTTCCCCCTCTCTTCATCTCCATCCCTTGTGATGTTTTCACTCGGAGTTTTTTATTTAATCGGAAGACTACAGTGCCTGAGGGAGTAATTACTATAATATATAACTGATGTGCAGTCTTCGATGTATACCCAGGGTGTGTGTTCCATTTAGACATTATGCGGGGATGAAGTTCGCAAAGAACGAGAATCGTTATTTTTTTATCATTCCATTTTTACCATTCGCGGATTTGACTCAGCAGCTTTCCATCGTAATGCAATCCCTGACGTTCGTCCCTAATACATTGAAATATTTTTTTTTCTACCCCGTTTGTGTCTGTGGAAGCATCACGCATGGGAGTCTTTGGGGCAGAGGGGGATGTTTCTCAATTAGTGTGCGGTAATCGTACGTTTATTTATGTATTTGTTTTATGCACGCGGTTGTTAGTGCCGGGGAAAAGTACAGGCAATATGCACAATAAAGAGCAAATTTGCGGGCAGCATTTGCCTTTGAAACTGCTGGGCCATTGTAAGTCGTCTTAGAACCCGCGTGCGTTTGAAAGGACAAGAAGCAGATTCTTTTTACACCAAGGGAGTAAAACAAGTCAATTTTCAGTTCACTCACGGCTGGAAGGCTTGGCTGATTTAAATTTATGTTTCTGGAAATTTCTTTAGAATTGATGTCTGCCGTAGAGAGCGAATACGTCACAAAATATTTCTACTTTACAACAGTTTTCAAAAGAGAAGTTTGTTCCGAACCAAAGCAAGGAGGAAACGTTGGATTTTAAGTTCCCTGTACTTTTGTATTGTATTTACTGTCTAATACTTTGTACCGGCTGCGATTTCTGCACGAATAAAGATTATATCTCTGTGCATATCTTGCTAAAAGAACAAAATTTTTCTTGTGGATTTCAAATTAAACTCAGCAAGGATCAGTTGAGAGGAAAAATGGTTCTTTTTTAACTGAACGTCCTATTCTTTTAAAGAAAATGAGAAACTATTGGAAGGCAAAGCTTTGACAGCTATTTCAGGTTTAATTGCTCCAATGGAAATATCAGACAGGGACTAATTTCTTTCTGCTAAATGAGTAAAAAAGTAAAGAAAACAAATCCAGGAACCTGTAACTGTATTTTTCTGTCCTTATATTTTATTTACGTAGAATTTTATTGTATCATTAAGCACTTAACTACTATTTCTTTAGGTTTATAGCGATATAAACAGGAAGTATATACAAAATTCGTCTAAAAAGATGAATAACATAAGAAAAACTAATTATATTCTTAGCTAAACTTATTGTATAATATCTAAGTTTATTAAAACATACTAAAAAGTAAAATGTGTATGGCAAAAGGGTATAAGTGATCAATGAATTTGAACACTTAGAAGTAACTTTGAATAACAATGGAAAGTGGGGAGCTCACAGGCAATGAATGGAGTAAGAATATGCAAATATAAACTAGAAATGAAATAATAATGGAAAGAATAATAAAAGTTTGGTGTAAGTGTTTGGCCAAAGAAGAGGGGGAAATTATGAAATTATGCATGAGACAGTAAAAAATATTAGAGAACTCAAATAGTTGATGGGCAGAGGTAGAAGGAATTATGGAAAAAATAGGAATGGGAGATAATTGGAGATTAGAGCAAAGGAATACAAGCGATGTGGGATAATTTGGCAAAATACAGAGCAGAAGATATAGAAAGACAATAAATATGGGGAAGTCTAGAAAATATGAAATAATTACAATTTTAGAAGCAAATAAAAAGAAATTAGGGACGAGAAGCATATGTAGATTACTGCAATAGGCAAGAGAGAGAAGGGTTAGCTTGGATGAGAACAGAAACAATATTTCTAAGAGATATAAGAGGTAGGGAAAGGGAATTTGTGAATTGTGTGGGGAAAAGAAAGCATAGAACACTATGTAACAGAATGCGTGGAGGTCGCAATGCGGAGATAAAAGGTTTGGGAGGAAAAATGGGAGAAAGTAGAGTAGAGGATAGTAGCTATAAAAATGTTAACGGGTAGGGAGGAAAAGAAGGTAAGAAGTATTGGTGAGTTCTTGCAGAAAGTAAAAGAAAAATGGGCAAGAAATGTTAAGAATATAAGAAAGGAAGATGAGAGGGAAGAAAGAGACTAATTATGTAACAAGGAGGTATGGAGGTTAAAAGTTAAGTGGCAGAGCAGAAGACCAGGGTGTCATGTAAGCCTAGATAGCAGCAAGGTAAAGACAAATAAATGTAGCCAAAAGTTGTAAAGTATAAAATTTCGGAATATGCACAATAAATCTAACCAATCCAATCTAAAATCTAATTATAAAGTTAGGTGAACATTTGTGATTAGGTATACATAATTATCTATCTAACCAAAATTATGAAGTGCCAACATGTAGCCAGCCATTAGCTTAATTTCTAAAACGTTTGCTTGTACCTTTTTAGTACTGCATGGTGTTCTAAGTGTTTGCTGTTAGAATTTTATTTTTAATTTTTTAAAATAATAAAGGCATTAGAAATGTGTAATGTTAATTTTTTAAATTACGTTTTAATTTTTACAGAATATGTTATACTTGTGTAAACCTCATTATATCTTCTGTAGATAATTGACATGAATTGCATTCAACGTGTTCCCACAAATTATTAGTATAATTTAAAGTTTTAGATATATTATTAAGAGTGAATCATTTAGTTTCATATTGTACATTTGCTGTGTAGTATTGATGAAGAAAAATAATTTTATGCAAATGTAATTTTATCCAAGGATAAAATATACCTTCAGAGCTACAAAACTGACTTCTTGCTTTGTTTTTTCTTCGTTATTTTTTATGCAATATTAAACTTCTGGGAGTGATTTTTCCTTATTCATTATCATTGGAGGAATATAAATTGGGATATCTAATTGACACACTAAAATTAGAGAAAGATATAGTACCTAATATGCTTGTATTATAAAAATTGCTTCCAACTTATTTTCTTAAATATTTGCTGGAGTTAAAATAATAATATAAACAGTCACTTAAAAATAACTGAAGATATTGATATAAAAAGTTATATTTATGATTTGGTAACTTATTTCATATGTGTAACATTAAACCAGCTATACACGGAAGGAAACATAAACTAGAAACGGGGAGATATGGAAGGCAATATCTTCACTATCAGATAAAAGGCGTCTTATGGGTTGCATACAGCCAAGGAGCAACCGGCTGAAGGAGGCGCGATGTTCACCTGTCTTTGTCTTGCGCAGTGTGGGCAGGTTCCAGTTACTTGCCCAGGTGTAACTTACTTTTATTGGCCGCTAGAGAGGAGGCCTCGCCGTGATTCGAACCCTATTGGCTTGGAGCACATCCTGTTAGAGGATAATTTACGTTCGCTCCTCCACTGCGCGGAGTTTTCATGCAAGAGTAGTTGGTACATTTGCATGGAAACGTAAGGAATAATGGCGCATCACTGACTTACAGATACAATTAAAACAGTGGAAAATGTACATTGTTTGAAAACAGATAAAATACTAGTTACGCAGTATTTTGTAGCATGAAAACTGGAAGTAATTTTAAGTGCCAAAACAAAAGAGGTGGACATTTTATATTAAAAGTGCTTATTGCAAATACACTTTTTGTTTCAACAATTTTAGTAGGAGTTTTTCGTGGTGCTTTGTAGTAAATGTTATAGAAAATGCAAATTTAAGTTTTATGAAATCGAAGTAACACAGGAAGGTGATTATGCCACAAAGGTCCTTAGAATTATATACCCGCAGTTAAAGAAAAAATACTAAAATAAGCATTTTCACAGAAAGATGACTCTGAAATTGTAATAAAATGACAGATGCTGAATTTAAATACCCAATTTGGTTTTTAACTAAATTTTCAGTTTTGAATCATGTCGACATCGTTGGCACACATTCGGACGTACACATACGTTTTTACAAAAGTCTTTTTGGAGGCTTAGGGCACTTAAAAATATATTTATGATGAAGTCTGAACATTATCCATTACTGTAAGTAGTACAGAATAAAAATTACTTATCCTAATTCTGCCAATGGGATTTTCAGGACCCCTGTATATTCTGGCAGAACTCTTTACTATAATTTGTTTTTATACAAATAAAATCCTTAAAAAATTAACATTTTTTATTAATGCAAATTTTACTCAAATGAAAAGTAAAGAAATGCAGTAATATTTTAGGCATATTTCCCTCGTTTTCTGTCAAATTTCGAGCTAAGTAGGTGTAAACTTTGAACAGATCTCTTAGCGTTCCCATATCGTTTGAAAATGTAGCTTATTTCGGTGCGTACATGAAGTTGGTGCTGGGGAAGTTGAGCACGCAACGTTGGTAGTCGTGGTTGTTTGCTTTCTCCCTTTACCTCAAGTGGCACGCATATAGTAGGGAGCAGTGCTCTCTATACACCACTGCGGTCAGCGTTACGAGGCTAAGCAAGCGGAAAACATAAAACGGACAGAGACCCTTGCCAACATTTAAAAGGGGAAGAACTTTCTAATCCGGCTCTGAAAGCCGGTGTATGACGAGAAACAAAAGAGGGGGGAAAAAAGCGGCTGCATATTTTGGAACATGTCCTCATCGTGAATTAAACAAGAATGTAATTACAGCTTGCGAGCGGGGATTGAACCGAAGAACTTTTGTGCTACTCTGGAGGTATCACCAAGACT
This sequence comes from Mantis religiosa, assembly GCA_030765055.1. NCBI lineage: Eukaryota > Metazoa > Arthropoda > Insecta > Mantodea > Mantidae > Mantis > Mantis religiosa. The sequence continues at coordinate 29,479,381 of CM060954.1, forward strand.
CTACAAATGAAGGAATTTCTAGGGCTTACATATTGCTAGTTGCGTTTGCTCATATTTTGTAAAATAAACATTGCAGTCAGTATTAACTGAGGCTTTTGCAACACCATTTAGTTAATTTTCATCCCCAGATACTAAGAAACCTCGAAGGCTGTTCAATAAAGAATGATCATAATTTTCTTACAGTCATAATTTTTCGCATTTAAGTACAATCTTATTATATTCTGTTAGCTCAATATGAAAAAAACACGCCGCAGTAGTTTCATTGTTGGTACTCCTGGTTCCCACCTGTGAGAACCAGCAAGTTCAGACATGTTCAGTATCGCCTACCGCTGCAATGGAGGTAACATGCAGTTAAAGTTGATGTTAGAGGAAGATCCGGAGTTACTTTCAAACGTAATCACTGCTGATGAAACTTGGCTACATCATTTTGATCCTGAGGGCAAACGGCAAAGCTCAGTGTGGAAATCTCCTTCATCACCAACCCCCCAAAGAAGCAAAAGTGTTTGCTTCTGCTGGGAAAGTTATGGTTATCTCATTCTTTGATATTCATGGAATGGTTTATCAGCATGTTGTAGCTGCACACACATCAGTAACTGGACAATACTACAGGGATGTCCTGAAAACATTGCAAGTCCATATCAGGTGCAAAAGACCAAATTTCCATGAAACAGGCTGCACCACGATAATGCGCGGCCGCATATTGTCAATGTTGTTGCTGAATATCTTGCAAAAATCAACGTGAAGTGCATCCCTCACCCTCCCTATAGTTCGGATTTAGCCCCATATGGCTTTTTTCTATTCCATAAATGGAAGAAACGCATTCGTGGGAGGCATTATCCATCATCAGAAGTAGTGGTGAAGGCTGCGGAGACGATTTTGAAGGATCTCTCAAAAATGGTTTCCAACATGTTGTTGAAGACTGGCAGAAACGCTGGGACAAGTGAATTGCATTCAGGGGAGACTATTTTGAGAAGGACAATCAACCCCCCCCCCCAAAAAAAAGTGATCATTCTTTATGGAACAGCCCTCGTAGTTTTCCACGGTACCCGAGGTATCGAAAAAGTACCAAGAAAATTTCTTGAAGTATCTTTTGATGACGATATCATGCAACTATCGAAGAAGCATCCTTACCAAATACATTAAATTAATTCATAAAATATTGTATTTTCTTTTAATTTGAAAATAAATATAAAATAATGAAAAGATGAAGAAATTTTAAATTGGACACAGTTTTAATTTTTCTATAAAATTTTTCTCAAAATCCCCTGCCACTCCTATCAGAAAAAAAGACTGATGTGTAATTGTCTAACAGAATAACCAACCTGACACATCATATGTGTAGACTTTTCAATAAAACTTCTTTCTACAACATATTTTCACTTTAATTACTACTTAAATGTCTTTAGACTTGCTTTCCAAATTAGGAATTCTTAAAAAAAAGTTGTGTATGTAAAGGTTTATCTGTGAGACTATTAAAATACTAAAACTGAATTAAATGCTTGAAATTTAAGATCAAGAAGATTTTCTATGACAAGAAATATTCTCCTCTAAACTACCCTTATGTAAGGAACATTTTAGAATTCTTTACTTTTTTAAAAAATAGCCCTGTTGAGTTTGATTCAAACATCAAATGTTTTAGATGCTTTTATAGGAAACGAAATGTAAGTCTTAATGGGTTTTGGAATAATTTCTGAACTCCTCTTCACTGTGGATAACTTTTGCATAACTAGTAAATCGCAAGATACAAAAAAAAAAAAAAAAAAAAAAAAAAAAAAGTTCAGATCTCGACAATGCAGAAAATTTAGGTTTTATATTATTTTGTGGGGCTGTTTATTAGCTTGAAATCTCCATTCTTTTTTTCAACCATTATCTTCTTTTGTCTTTTCTCCGAATTTCAAATGTTTATCTAATGACCAGCTTTTAAAAGATTTGATTGTTGTTTCAGCGCGCTATATTCTCATTTTTTTTTAATGTATGTGCTCCAGCGTTGTCACATTGGACGATGAATGAAATGATGCTCAAATGAACTCAGAGCTGAAGGTTACCCATCATTCATGTTTAAGGATAAGGGAACCCGCAGAAAACGCATCCAAGCAATTCACCCTGACGAGATTCGCACTCGGGACCTCTTGAAGTTGAAGCAGACACGCTATCATCTACCCTACAGAGATGGGTCCATATTTCAATGTAGCTATAGAAAAATAGTAACAAAATCAATTATATCTTTGTTTATTTTGATTAATATATGGTGCACCGAGGAATAAAAGTTTAAGAAAACGAACCTGTAAGAGAAAGAGCAGTTTGGAATGTTCTGGAAGCGAACACGTGTTCTTGCAAGACAGCCAAGGAGACAGGAAGGAAAGGAGTTATCAAGCCACGAGCTTTGCCGGCCTGCAGGAAGCCTGATAGCGGGCGATATGACAGTTTCCAAGACACATATGGCGACCCGCTAATTGACTGGCTGGGCTGCTCGTTATGGAAAAGGAGGCGATAAAAATCATAGCGCGTGCTGTGTGGCAACGGCATCTATCGTCCGTTCAGTGCACTTCCTTCCCAAAACTATTGTTTGTTTGTGTTCCTGGCCGTTGGTGTCGCCAGGTGCTCCAAACAGCTGTTCATTCTGCCAACCATACCGTCCCAACATTCTCATACCGGCGGGTTTCGAATTTTCTCTTATTATTGTAAATAAAGTATAAATTATTTTCCTATACGTAGAGGAAAAGATAAAGGTGTCTGCCCTTTACATGGAAAAACTTGCAAAGAAATCTATTTTCTTAATTATAGCTCTAACAAAAATATTGAAATATTATATGATTAAAATAATTTTATATATTGCATTTTCAGGGAATGTCTTTGAAGTCTTCTTCAACCTGGATGACGTGTATAACTGCTGAACTTTAAGAGGTAGGCAAAATCTCTTTTTTTCTTCTTATATACCTACGGTCCGAACAGCGATAATCCAGAAATGATATAAGTAAGGTTCAGAATATGTGTTTGGTGTCATTAATTCATCCATAAAGTATAAATCTTAACTGTAAAGGTAAGGCGAGTTCTCATTACTATCTTTTTATTCCAGTTTTTGAGTGTCTCAAACTTCCTTGGTCTTCCAGGGCATATTTTCCTATTTTTTTATTTTTTTATATAATTAAAAATATATATCTATCTATATAGATATATTTTTATCTTTCTTACTTAACCTTTTCTTATGTTTCCGTTTATTTCACTGTCTGTTTTCTGTAATTTCACACATACACACCCATGCCCAAGGTGGGACTCGAACCCGTGACCCTCTACGCGGCGGAACGTTACAGACATACCATGGCTACGAGGGTCGGTAAAATTTGCTCTGATGATCCGCCATTCGTGTTACATGACTGCCCATTCGCCGATAAGTTGAATGTTTATTTGATTCCTAATTTCTTTATTTCTTATTTTATTCCTGAATTATTTTAAGATATTCATTTCATTTGGCTTCAAAATTTCTTCTTGCTTTAGTAGTTTATGCTTCTGTCTCACAAGCATTGGTCGTATTACTGTTTTATAGATTTCCTTACTTAGATTTCTATTTCTCCTTATTACATCATTCATATAGCGTACTCTTCTTGTTGCTTTTTTAGCTTGGTATGTTGAGCTCTCACCAGCTGTGTAATTCAATTCCCAAGTTGTTTATTGTTATTATTTGATCTATTATTTTTCTGTTTCCAACTTACATCTTACTGTTTACTTAATGTAAATCTTACTCCACAAAAATGTGTGATTGGCTTCTGTTTTAAAATAATTGTGTTTCTCAAATTAGAAGTCGTCATTCACTTTTTTTCTTTTGTCCTCGCAAAGAGACGAAATTTGAGAGAAACTTAAATATAAATTGAGTTTTATTTGTGAGTGCTCTTGAAAGCTTTGATTCTCAGCTTTCCATTGAAAAGAACTGAGCTTCTGCTGTCTCAGTATCGCTTACGTGCAGCACAAACTCGCTTTAACATTAGAAGTTCATTTGGCAAAGTTTCGGTTTGACTCTCGAAATACAGCATGATGTTTGTTACTGCTTGTGCGTGGGTCATAATCACAGCTGGTTCATTAACACTGAATACTCTTCATTTTCGTTTTCAGTAACAATGCACGATGCATTGTAATCGGTTTATAACCTCCGTCATTGTGAGGATGGCAATGGACCACCTCGGTAGCGTAAATGGTAGCGTGTCTGCTTCGCGTTCAATATGTCCCGAGTTCACATCTCACTCAGGGTGAGTTACCTGTATACGGTTTTTCCGGTTTTTTTCCTTATTCTGAAAGACGAATGTTGGTAAGTCTAAGCTTTATGCCCCCTGGGCTCATTTTAGCATCATTTCACGCATTTCATTCATCTCGTCCAATGTGATCTTACGTTGGAGGACGTAAATTAAAAAAAAAAAAGCTGTCAATATCTTCATCAACATCGGAACAGCCATCGATATGTATAAAATCTTCTTCCACACTTATTTTCTTCTTCTTCAATTTTGTCTTCTGCAAGTCAGACACACCACGCCACAAATTTTCCCATGACTTTATCAATTTCTCTCCCGTTCGAATCTCGGTAAGGATAAGTTACCTGGATAAGGTTTTTCCGGGGGTTTCCCTTATCCTGAAGGATGAATATCGGGTAACTCTAAGCTCAATGGACCTCGGACTCATTTGAGCATCATTTCACCTAATTAATTCATCATCCGATATGACATAACGTAACGTTGGAGAGCCTGCCTCGGTAGCGTGGTGGTAGCATGTCTGCCTCACGTTCAAGAAGACCCGAGTTCGAATCTCGGTCAGGGTGAGTTACCTGGAAAAGGCTTTTTTCGGGGTTTTCCCTTATCCTGAAGGATGAATATCGGGTAACTCTAAGCTCTATGGACCCCGAACTCATTTGAGCATCATTTCACCTAATTAATTCATCGTTCGATATGACTTAACGTAACGTCGGAGGCCGTAAATAAATAAAAAAAAAAAAAAAAGACTGGTCACAAGCAGGTGGAGTGAGTACAACAAATTTGTCTGCTAGCTAGAGAATTCGAGTAATGTATCTAAAAAAAGACAATTTACCGCGCTAAAAACATAAATTCTTTTTTCAAAACTGGTCCTGGTTAATGAGGTTCGGGTTAGCGAGTTTTTACTGTAGAACCATCTCTTCGATCGATATTAGCATGGAATAAACAGTTGAATAAACCTTCATGTTGAACTGGTAGAGTAAGTGCATAAGTTCAGATTCCATTCTTTTGTTTCTGGTTTATCCCAGAAACAAAAGAATGATCGTGATTTGTTTTCCTTTTGCTGCATATCTAGGATGTGACAAACGACTTCAGTGACTTTGGAATAAGAAGGATATCTAGAGCGAAATGCAACGAGGGAATTATTTGCAGTGGCGCTCTGTCATCGCGGCTAATTGGCGACTAATGCAGCAGACTGCTACGCCAGGTTGTCGTTGTGTGCAGCCCGATTAATGCGCCAATTAACTAGCCTTGCTAGTGTACACACACAACGGTTATTGTTTAAACGAAGCACATCGATCGCCACAGCACCCGATCCGATCCTCGAACCTGGCACCGTGACAGTGGAGCGCCCCAACCCCTGCCCTGTGCGCGGCTTTGTCGCGATCGCGAACTGATTGGAGCCGTGGATTATTTAATGGTACCCCTAGCTGGATTGTCTCATTATAAGCTGCGCAAATATCCTTTGAGAGCACCAGAGATATTTATTTTTTATCTGACGTCGCTGAAGGCAAAAAGCCCCACAAACAATGAAATTTACTCGTCGGCTAGAAACGCATAAAGACATAAAAGTATTAAAATAATGTACTTCACTTTTAAGTAAGCTTTGCGTTTGAATGCAGATCGGGGATTAAAATGTAGTATGCGTGTCGTTTAAATGAACTTTTTGTGTCAGGAGATCAACATGACAAAGCAAATTATGTGCAGATGAAAAATGTACATCTTTCATTTCAGTGGTAAATGTTACAGTTTATTTCTGCTTCCTTCTAAAGGCTGGAAACTGCCTAAGATTTAAAAAATAAATCACAACAATTCGAGTTGGAAAATGTCATTTAGTAGCATCCAGGAAATTTGTTACATTTCCGAGATTCAGTAACTAATTCGACATTCAACATTTTATATTGCTTTTATGCAGTTATAATTCATATAACCTTTGTTTCAAAATGATAGAATTTGAGAAAATGTACATATGTACATTTCAAAGAGCATAATATTACTTTGGCCCCACAGAACAAATTTAGTGTATAACACCTTTTGAAATCACATAATACAAAGGAGATACCCACAGACAAAAAATCAGGTGTGTACCGGATAAACTGCAAAGGCTGTGACAACTTTTATATTGGAAAAACAAAAAGGAACTTGAACTTTCAGGCATTTTAGGAACATCAGGAACAAATAAATCGGCGGTAGTATACCATTTTTGGAAGGAGAATCATGATATAGAACGAAAAAAACCACCTATTAAAAAGTGTCCAAGGTCCAGCTGCATTAACCACGTGGAAAAAAAAAATCTTCATAAAGAAATACGAAAGAGAATTGTTTAATTTCGACACTACCTTTGAAGAAAACCCAAACTTCATCAAGATACCGACAGAGACGCACCTATCACCTCCAATGAGTTCAACAAACCAACATCCACTAGTCAACAACAGCTGATGATGGTAAGAAGATTCTAACGAAACGCGTTCTAGGTAAATACTAGCAATAAGTGGAGCATTGAGTATTAGTTCGACTCAAAATTATATTAATTTTGTGCTTTATTCTATCATAGTCCTTACACATTGGAATAGGTTTTCTTGTCTATATATTTCTAGGTCTTTCCATATTTAAACCAGGAACCCAAATTAGAAAGTGTGTTACTACTGCAGCTATTTCAAAGTGCTCGACCCTCATAACGCATTTTAGGAAATAAATGCATTTTCTATGCCTCCTGTGGATATTAATAATTGTAATAATAATGTTTATTTTAATACCTACATTTTGACATATTTCAACTTGCACTTAACAGCCCCCCAAAAGGCCTATAACTCTGGTTAAAATTCATAAAAATATGTGAAATGGTGAAGAACTAAAAAAAATCCAGGCTGGAACAGAAGTCATTACTAAAGATTTTCAAGATATTTGTCCATCAAACAAGACTTTCCAAGGAAATTTACGTTATTAAATACAAGTCTGAAAATTTTGATAGAGAGTTAGAAAATGTGGAATAAAACGTAGGGGTGTTTCGAATTCCTTTTAAGTAGCCAGAGCCTGCCTCACGTTCAAGAGGTCCCAAGTTCGAATCTCGGTTAGATTAGATTAGAATGATTTGCGTTCAGTAGGTTCACTTGTAGCCAGAAAAGGCTGTGAACATTGAACATGTCCAGAGGTATAAAGTTTAATAGCATATATATGTACAAAAGTTAACATAAGACACATATTATAGTATACAGGCAATATGAACAACAATATGGAAAACAAAGGAATGGATAATTATATATGATACAAAAACAAACACTTTTTAAATCAGCTTTCACTTGGCTTATGCCAGTACGTTTCAACCTTTTTGCAATGGATACCATTCTTGTTATTTATTAAATACATATACATTAAAAATAAACTTTCAACTTGCATCAAATATTTATTAGTAATGATTTGTCATTGGAATAGTTAGATACTACTTATAGAGCTACAGAAGCATTATCAGGATAATTTGTCATTTAGATAATCTTGTACAGAATAAAAATATTTTGAGCAAAGGTACTCTCTAACAGCATTTTTAAAAGCACCGAAATTATCAACTTTTTCTTTAAGAACATTAGGAAGTGCGCCAAATATATTGATAGTTTCATAATACACACCTTTCTGGAAGCAAGAAAGTTTAGCCCTGGGATAATGGATATTATACGTTTGTCTAGTGTTTATTCTGTGAATTACATTATTTGTTGCAAATAAGGCACGATTGCATACAAAGAATTTTAGGATCGAGAATATATACATGCCAGGAAGCGTTAATATCTTCAATCTTGTAAAAGGATCTTTACAGGAGCATCTGTTGTGGGTGAGTTACCTGGATAAGGTTTCTTCCGAGGTTTTCCCTTATTCTGAAAGACGAATGTCAGGTAGCTCTAAGCTCCGTCGATCCCGGACTCATTTGAGCATAACTTCAACAGTTTCATTCATTGTCCGATATGACTTAACGTTGGAGGACGTAAATTGGGGGGTGGGGGGGGGGAAGTAGCCAAAGAAGACCAGTGTTTTAATTCTGTGGCACAACTGTAAAACTAGTGGAGAGGAAACATTATGAATCTCATTATTATTATTTTTCTTGCATCAGTTCATCACAAATAGAGTTTGAGCATATCTTCGTGGTGTGGCCGTGGCGTTCAAGAGGTTCCGAATTCGTATCTCGGTTGAGGTGAGGTAGCCGCGTAAAGATTTTCCCTTAAGCTGGAAAGATTAGTGCAACTTTGCTCTATGGACCCCGGGCTCATTTGAGTACCGTTGCAACATTTTTATTGATTTTCTGATATCTCTTATCTGAGTAAAGAAATTAAAGAAACAGTTGAGTGCAAATATAAAACTGCAAATTGCTTAACGTTGAATCTTTTCAGGGCAGGAATATATTTATAGGTTGGTTATATATTCGAGTTTTAAGCATTTAAATTTTGAGAAAGGTGTGAGCAAGTGTTACTCTTAAATGCTTCGTCATAGGCTAAACAGCTTTTAAGAAGGGCTATAAACTTCGTGTAGGAAATGTAGGTTAAATGTGGGACTGTTCAACTGTTTTAATAGAAGCGTTTGCTGGTAGATTTGTTTCAACTGACAGGCAGTTAGAACGAGCAGAAAAACAGTTATTTATCTTCAGTGGGAGCATCCAGCCCGACTTATATATTCAATTTCTCAGATTACCATAATCACTCTGAAAGACATTTGCCCCCGGGGGAAAGAAAGGCAGAGGAAAGAAAGGTCGTTACGATTGAAACGTTGACAAACGATTCTTTGCTTCTTTCCCTTCATTTTGACTGACAGTAAGTCTCAACAAGTGCGAGAGGAGCCTGCGGTAATTAGCCCCGGAGTGTTTACTGACGCTATCAGCTACCATACAGTCCTGACTCTCGACGCCGCGCCAATTTGTTACGCGTCGCGTTTAATCGCACGTCGCTCACTTTGGCGAGTAGAAAGACTTCATAACGTTGGCAAGAAAGATGCATCATCTGTTATCTTAATCCCCGTGAGAGTCGGGCTTTCTGCGCTTCGTTTTGTTATCGGATTCCCTGTCACAACCACTCTCCATCTTTTTTTTTTCTCCAACCTGAGGAGACTAGTTGCCGATTCGAGTTAACCCTAAGTTAGCGAATAATACAGAGACATAGATTTTAATTAAAATCATTTGTAACGATAAATTTATTATTTTGAAATTAAGTATCAGATGTAGATCACTATTAGGAAATGGAGTGCAGCAATTAATTCCATTTTTTTTGTCAACTGCATAATATTTTTCACAACTGGATTTGTAAGTTTTGGGGACTGATAGAATGGAATACATCTTACCTAGAACCACTTTTGACATGTATGTGCAACCCATAGGCAGAAATGAAGAATTCTGTGCATCATACTGCAGTCAACTGTTGATTTCGTTTCTCTAGATTCAAAATTTGATGTAATTTTATTTTTTTAACTATCCAATCTTTTGATTTCTATTTTAACCAAAGGTATATTAGGAATATAGTTTACAAATTTATGAATATAATACAATTTACAAAAACATAATAAACTTCAATATCAAGTTGACAAACAGTAAACATCAAGATGAATCCTTTGTTTAAGAAGGCCATGAAATACTGATAAGTTTTATCATTCATCAAAATATGAGTAAGTGGTTTTGAAAAAGTGTAAACAAAGGATTGAAGCAATAATACAAGTTCGTATCTTTCAAAATAGGCAATCATATAAAATGTGAGGGATATCTTGGAGATGATTTCCACAAATACGATGAGATATGGATTTGATATTGAATAGAAATAAGTACGCTGAAAATTTTCCATGCCCAATTGAGTGAGAACATAATTAGGATTAACGAATTTATATTTATGTCTGTCAGAAACTGTTGAGAAATATAAATCCTTAGTCAAAGCACCACAATCACTTTTTAATCAGTATTCATTCCAGTCGTTGATGATAATCTCCTTTAATGTTTGCCTCACATAAGAAATAGGGCATAGAGTGTAAATTTCTGGAAGATCTAAAGTCGCAGCTGTCTTTGCAAGCTCATCTGTACGTTCATTTCCGGCAATCCCTACGTGTCCTTTTAACCTATGATGTAATTTTGTGATATTTTTAGTATAATTATGTTCTTGTAAGGCCTGATCTCAAACAGGTTTAAAATGGTCGATGTTTAAGGTGTTACAAATAAAAATTAATATAATAATGCATTCTAAGCAGATAAAGAAATAAAAAATAATATGTTGATTTGTGAAAAGGTCTCAAGTACTTTTTAATATTTTCAAAAGGACATATCATGACACTGAATAGGTAGAGTTGTATGATAAAGTGGAGCATATCCTTTTAAAATGCAGATTATTTTAATCAGTACATTGAAATTTGACTAAATTGTGAAATAAAATATATTACTACCACGGAAATAGAAGCAAAACCCTCAATGAACTGTTGCATATAATCTCTAACAAGCATTTTTATTATGTAATAAACATAAAACTCGCTGATTTTAAATATTATAATAAATTTATTATGTTCTTACTGTATTTAATAATACTTTTCTAAATTCTTTCCTATTGTTTCAGATATATAATTGCTATTTTTGTTATATTAACAGGGAATTACATTTTACAGTTAATAGAAACATAGCAATGATAATTTAGTAAGTTTCTATTTTGTTATTAATTTACTTGTTGGCACTTGTTTTATCTTTACGTATAGATGACAGATGCTTACTATAACTGCAGTTTATTAATATTTTGACTGTTTTTATTGCTATAATAGAGGAAATTATATTATCACGATGGTGTATTGTTTAAATTTAATAGAAAACTAAGCAATTTTATATTTTGAGAAGGAAAACATTGTACACTTTTAAATAATGCAACCATAGCTTCTAAATTTTAACTCGATATTGTCACAGAAGAAGTAAAGAGTGGTATGACAAAAGACAACTCTAGCTCTCAAAATTTAAAGCAAGATAACATTCAGCTTTGGACAGTTCTCATTCTGTGGTAGGAAAGCATGAAGGCCAATGATACATAGACGGAGAATTCGACCGCAAAATGAGCTGAGAGGATAATGCATAGGACGACGTTTCCGGCAGTCCAGATCCTTAAGAAATCCTGCCTCCATTCTCGGTGGCCTGCAATTAACCGGAGCATTCAAGACGCCTCCCACAATTCCGGAGAGCAGCCAAGTTTGAAGAGACATGGCCATCACCCCTCTTCTTCCATTTCTCTCCGTGTTTAGTTAAAAGGAATCTCCATTTCCTCGAGTTGTAACCTTAATTACCCTTGCCAGTGAGGAGATGGATCCAGAGAAGTGCAGAAAAGCACAGTTGAGGAAGAGTTCCTGTCAGCATTAGGGACGTGACAAAAAGCAGTTTTAGAGATGAATATATCTGAGCACTCCCAGGTAAGAAGTGAAAGATAAGGTAGAAGAAGAATTCTGTAAGCCAAACTCACATTTTTGAATACCCACTGAAGAATATAATGTATGTTCATGGAACTGGAATCTGTAAAGTCACCGGAAATGTACCTGGATGCCACATTCCCATTTCAGATGCACAGAGACATAGAATGAAACCATCTGGAAGTGTTAATACATTTATCCCAAATAATTTTGTACAAACTGAATGAAAACAATAATTATGCTCCAGTAATAATTCCTTACGGGTTTTAAAATCGGTTCTAGCAACATAAACACTTTCAAACAAACCAAATTGCTCTAAACAGTCGACTGCTCTATTTCTTTGAAACTTAACTAGACGATGTTTCTTTTGGTAAAATAACTTTTGAGATTTAATGAAACAGTATGAAAGAATATTGGCTGTTGAAGCTAAAAACGTTTTTATTTGTGTTTTCTAGACAGTCGAGATTAAAAGAAGAACTTTGAATCGCAGATTACATTAACTAGAATGAGATAATTGTACCACTAAGTGATATAAAACTATAATATTCCAGGATTACAAAGTAACTTCCTAGCAGATGTCAGATTTCTATCAAAGGGACTTGTATTGTTGATGTAATGACCTGACATTTGAATACAATAAATAAAGAAGATAATTGATTCAAAGTCAAAGAGTAACATAGCAATTGCTGCCAAAATGTACAAAGTAAGAAACATATAAATCAACTGCAGTGAAAAGTTGCTATTGTTTAAGTTGTCAGCACTGATGCTACAAAGAAGTAGTAATCATTACGAAAATTACCATCATAGATACGAAATAAATAATAATAATCTAATTTATAATCTATAACGTGCCTATAAATGACGGTTGTCTGAAACAGTGTATGGCACACATGTTCAAAGTAAGTTTATCCGTTTGCTACGCTTCTTTCGCTTCATTCTTATTTGCAGAGTAAGAAATCATGTTTATCTCTTGTATCATAAATATTTTAACACTAAAAAGTAATAAAGATAAATATTTTTCTCCTTCTTTTCTAAAATGTTGCAAAAACGTAACAGAAAATGAATTCTCACTCAAGACACGTTAATGCTAGAGTTGTAAGAACCCCAAAGATTATGCCAGTCAAAAAGTTCGAAATCAAATATCTTTATTATTCCTTACAAAGAATTATAAGATTTGAAAGTGATTAGCAAGAAAATTAGACACAGCAAAATCTTAATTCTGTAACTTTCAAGGACATATTCACTCGAAACATTTTTTCTCCTGAATGTGTGCAGATAAATCAGGGTAAGTATAAAATTGTTCATATAAGAGACAAGTTGCCTCTTCTGTGTTAAAATAGCAATGTCGAAAAGGAGGGAAAAGGTAGCGAATCGAAGGTTTAATTGCTTACAGTGTTACAAATTGAATAATAACTGAAAGTAGCGATTGGCTCAAAGTGCGATGTTACACCAAGCTCAAAGTTGGACATTAGATAGGCCATATGCAAATAAACTGTTAGTTATGGAAGAGCATTAGATGATAGCAACAATGAGAAAAATTAAACAATCAGAGAAATGATTGGATTTGGTATCAGCATTCTCGAAGTAATTGAAGAAATAAAAATGAGTTGGTTGGAAGATGTTAAAATGATTGATAAAGAATAAACTCGTAACATGACTCGGAATGGAATGGTGAAAGAAGAAAGAGAAGATGAAAATCACGAGATTAATGAAGATTCTGAGGATAGAGAGATATGTGGAGGAATAAAATTACCTTGAGTAGTTGGGAAAACTTCAGTAATGTAGAAAATTCCTAATTAAAAAAAAAATCTAATGAAGTTATGTGAAGAGGTAAATTCAAAGAAAGAAGGAAGGAAGTAGATCTTGACTGAAGGAAATAATTTGAACTCTCTTCACACAAAAGATAAATCTTGAGCGCAGACATCTTCACTGCAGTCTCTGTAAAGGTATTCTGCAGTGGTTAGAATCTAAGACGAAGCCAAACTACTCGAGATCACTTGGTGAAAGCGTGACACGTGTAACCGCACTATGATTTTCACCCCCTAATTACCTCATTATGGATTTCTAACCAACCTTGCTCCCACCTGTCATCGCAAACTCCCTCCGACCCTCCGTTGACAGTCGATGCGGCATCTGATAGCCGCCTCAAGCCAATCTGTGTTGCAGCATGTCCTGGGTTCCAGCACCCACATGGTCGCTGCAGTTTTAACTACAGCGAGTCAACTGGATGTAGGCATATTTACCTACTACATGATAATATATGTAATGTCTAGAACACTCCCTTAGAAAGTTGGCAGTAAGCATTAATAGTAAATTTATGCTATGTATATCAGTTATTTACGAAACGTGTTTCCAAAAGATAACTAACTAATATTGGACAAACTTTATAAGAATGTAAGCAAAACATAGTTCAGCTAATTATTTTATTACATTTTTAATGGATACCAAATTATTAATAATTTGTTATTTAAAATGTGGGTGCATTATACCACAAATTAATACACTATGATTTTTGTACATTATTAACTATTTTATCCCAAGATTTGCTATTTTATACCAAGAGAGTTGAAGTTAACTTGGTAGGTTAAAGACAAACCCTAACAATTTATTTTATTCAATTAAAAACTCGTTTAAAATACTCTTTACTGCTATTGCTTTAAGAATATGGTTTGTTAACTTTTGGTAGCAAGTTTCAGAGTATTCTAGTAAAATAAAATACGATTTTTAGGCATAGAATATCAATATTTAATAGTATTTTACTCTACCTACCTTAGACTTATCCCTTTTGGTCCAATCTCCGAGCACCCAACGCTCCGCTGGTTGCCTCCGCGTGGTCCGCGAGCTGTTTGAGGCCCGTAAATCTTCGTCGTTTTGATGGTTGTAATCTTTACTCCTTTATCCTGAAGTTCAACCTGCAAATCAGTGGAGTTACTATAGAGCAAAGTAATTATATTTTAAAATCAACATTAAAGCAGCGTATCCTTTTATATTTCAATCAGAATATAGTGTTAATATTTGTGAATGATAGTTCTCTCTCATTTTGGATGTCAAAGTACGAGAAGAGGCATTTGTGTATGATAGATTGGAACCAATTCTGTCATATAGATTAAATATTTGGTATGTTGCTTTATATTTTGAAATAAAAAAAATGAATTACAATGCTGAGTTCTTAAGCAAACAGTCCTATTAAGAAAATACTTTGTGATGACAAATGACTACAGATCCCGAGGTTCATTTGTTCATAGATTGTAGAGCTATCATATTGTCTAAAACAAGTGAAATAACGAGAAGATACTTATATTTCGAATAAGAATGTAGTTAAGATAACTTTATTTACTAGAATATATCTAGATAGCGTTTCTTATTAACCCCATTAATGGCTAAAGATACGAATTGTAAGTAGCTTAATTCATTTATTATTTGAAACCTCTCTGTCGAGTAAGAGAATTTGTATAGCAAAATCAGAGAAAGTTCTGATAATCTGAAAATAAGTACACAGAGGTAGAAATGAAGAGGTAATTTGTAGTATAGCGATTCATATGGTAACAGGAGTAAGAGGACAAATAATTAATTAAAATTAAACTAATTGCATTTATCTGATATATCCAATCTATTAGTCAGATATATGATTCCTAGGCTCAAAAACTGGATTTATCTTTGTTGCTTCAAGCAAAACATAAGTGCGCCTTGGTTTCACAATAAAATGAAATAGCTAATAAACCTAAAATACGAATTTTATACTTATAATATCTAAGAGTAGTAGGTATATGTTAAATATATAGTGCGATCCATATAAATCTGAACCACTTCAATAGGCCATAACTTTTAAACCAATAATAGGACAAACGTGCAAGTTTGGAAGAATATAATACACAATTGGGAGATAACATTAAAGTATTTACATCTCAGAGAAAATGTTGGAAGTGTCCTCCACCAGCATCTATACATGTTTGCACTCGTCTCACCATATTCTCTGAAGTTTTACGGAGAGTATCCTCGCCAATGTTACTTATTTTGGTTCGAACAGATTCCTTGAGAACATCAGTTGTCCGTGACCTATTCTTGTTCACTCTATTCTTAGATACCTCCACAAGAAAAAACTCCGTAATCTTTCGGAGGTAAGGAAGTTGTGGTTTTTGGGACTAGCAAACTTAATTTTTTTTTCAGATAACGAAGAATCAAGCACTACATAATGTGTGCAATAACTTTGAACCGCATGCAGCATAAAATTAGCCTCTCTTTCAGGAGATATCATTTAGTGCACTACTAACATCGTGTTTCCACTCGAAATTCTAAATGTTTACATGCTTTGAATGATAAAATTAGCTTCAGAAGATTTTACAATGAGAGAAAGGTAAACAGAATCTGTGCAATAAATTTGGCCACCTCTTTACTGTGGCAGAGGAGGTCCTTTCGGTCCTCAAGCAACAAAACAGCGCCGTGGTCCCCGAAGCTTCACATCAAAGTGGTATGTGTGTGTGTACGTTGGTTCTACTTTAATATTGCAAGTCCTTCAGCAGCACCGCCATTAATTTTCAGCTCAGATGAAGTAATTGGCTTCGAATGGGGTTACCCTTCCCACTGCACTACTAATGGTATGTTTTATTTTATTTAAATGCCGGACCCGGCTCAAGTCCCTCTACTCGGAGAGCTTTTTGCTTTAATTCATCCACTTTGATTTCCGAGAGCGGAGCGGAAAAAAATAGCCGGGCTTATTCAGGATTAAGCTGAAGTTCATACAAAGTGCAGCAATGTCCGTACCTACTCTCGAATTCACCGGGTTCAAGCCCTGAAATTGGCTTCACTGGAATTAGTTCCCTCCACAACCGCAGCGGTTTAATGAATTAACATAATTTTTAATAATTCTTCAACCGTTAAATGTAGAAACGTTGGCGTCAATTGTTTGTGGACCTATGTGTAGTAGCGAATTCAAAACTATATGACTTTGTATTACTTGTATTCAGGCTATTAAAACGTAGCTTTTGGAATTTGAATACATTTTACAAAGAGATAGCGGCGGAAATGTTTATACATTACCTATATAAAAGTCCTCATTCTATATGTGTAGGGGTATGAAAACACTTCAATATACACCACACAAATTTAAAAAAACGTTTGCTTCTCTTTAGCAAAATAACCAATTTTTCCCCCTATTTATCTTTTTGGAGATATGTTGGACGACTGCATCCTTCATTGCCTGGAATAGAGCTCGTCTATCCCATTTCATCAAGTAGGAATTTATTCATATCCAAGTTTAACCAATCAGAGACACTAGAATATGAAGGGCATAGAATCCTGCTGCTCCTTTATAATAAATCAGGTCGTCAAGGTGATAGTCTTACTGTGTTGCATTTGATTGAATTAATGGAGGATACCTCGTGGCTTCGTCACGTGTCCACAGAACCTAACACGTGCAGGTGGATCATTGTGCACGTGTTGATACATATTATAGAACAAAGCTATGCTTCTATTTTGCTTTCTGACCGTTCAATTAAACTTAACATAGAACTTTGGTTTCTGGTATTAGGTATCCAATGTGACATTTGCGTTGAGGACTGAGGGAAGCCTAAAAAACCCAAATTGGTTAGCCCATGGGAATATGAGACCAGGACTACTTGGAAACTGGCCAGTAATGTTGCAGTTTTATGTGTTTAGCCAACACCAAAGAAGAAGAAGAAAAGGAACGCCTCCTCTTACAGCTTAAGGCACTAAGGGGCAGTAGTCTTTGATGATGCATGAAACGAACTGATAACAACTGAAAAGCAACTTCTAGGGCTAAGCTCAGGGCACCTGTGGACTGAGGAAAACTAAAGAAAACATGGATAAGAAGTTCCTAGCAGATTTAACCACATGCCTGACGTTCATAACTCTATGCCTTAACGTTCTCGGCTATCCGTCTCAAATTATACAAATACATATTAAATCTAACGTAACTAACGTCTCATACCTATACATATTTATTTACAAAAATGTTTTATATATTATTTACCTTAAAAACTTAATTTTATATCAATTAATAAATAGTAATTAATTCGCCTTTCTACTAGTCGTGTGCAGAATAAGACTAAAAAAGTATAGTGTGATCCATATAAATCTGAACCGTTTCAATAGGACATAATTTTCCTTTGAATGCTGGTAGAATGTAGACATTTGTTTTAGTGATCTCAGGGGCTCTGGGAGAATTGTCAACACTGACAATTGACAGATGACTGTCTTAAATGTGCCACTGTCTTTGACACGACTGTAGACACTGAAGTTTATATGGGTATCTTCAATACATGTATGGAGCAGTTGGATGATATCGAATTGAGAGAGAATTATTTCCAGCAAATGTGTGTGTAGTGTTTAACGCCCGCTTTTACTACATACGGCACCGCAGGCGGTGACACTGATGATACATGAGATGAAGATGGAGCACCGGTGGAATGAGATGGCGGGGGAAACCGGAGGTCCCGGAGAAAACCCGCCCCAGCGCCGTGTTTTCCACCACAAATCTCACTTTACGGTCGCCTGGGATCGAACCCGGGCCGCCTTGGGGAGAGCCAAGCGCTCTAACCACTGAGCCACGGCGCGGCCTTATTTCCAGCAAGATGGAGCAACATGCCATACACCTAATGTCACCATGGAACTTGTAACCACTTTCTTTGATAATCGAATAATCTCAAAAGGTCTGTAGCCTCCCAAATCCCCTGACCTAACCTCACCAGATTTTTTCTTTTGGGGGTATCTAAAAATGGTGTACAAGATTAGGCCACGGACAATTAATGTTCTCAAGGAATCCATTCGAGCCGAAATAAGTAACATTTGAGAATATGGTGGGACGTGCAAACATGTATAGATGCTGGTGGAGGACACTTCCAACATTTTCTCTGAGATATAAAAAGTGCAATGTAATTTCCCAAGTGTGTTTTATATTCTCCCAAAATTGCACCTTTGTCCTATTATTGGTTTAAAAGTTATGACCCCTTGAAATGGTCCAGATTTATATGCATTGCGCCATAGAACCACACTGAAAAATTCACGGATCTGCCACTTTATCCGCTTACTTCAACCAACTGTGCTACCATGGCAACATATTAAATTTCCAAATAAAGGAACGAAAGCAAACCGTAGTGAGGCATATAAGATTTCTTTTTACCATAGCCTACATGATACTGAAAACAAATTTGATGAATAGAGTATCTAAATACCATTAATTTGAATAGAAGGAAAAATTAATAAATTACCTAACAAATAAATCCTTGAGCCAAAACATTTAAGTGTTATTTTACGTTTAAATTTATTATAAAAATAGAAAGAATAGACCTGTGTCACACTTAAATGTTACACCTTTTATGAAAACCTTAGTTAACCAAACATTAAAACAATGAATTAAATTATAAGTGTTAATATCAGTTACTTTGAGTTCAAACGGTTGAATAATAATTAAAAACACATGAAAAGAAACCCAATAATGTTTTAATTTTAATAAAATGTAATCAGGTTGGTCTCTGAATGTGTTTTCGCTGCTTAAAGGTATCGAGAATTTGAGAATAAGTAGATTACATATATTTATATAACAGAATGGTATTAGAATATTTCCCAAGGATTATTAGAGAAAAAAATAAAACTGTTTTTTTTTTTTTTATATTTTGTTTGTTAATTGTTGTGTTTTTAATTATACGATTAGCCGTACATATGTACTGCGTATCAGTTGCTTAAAAAGGAACGAAAGGATGAAAAAGAAGAAATGAAAGAAAAGAGGAAGAAAGAAAAAAGGAACAGTACTTGAGGCACGAGGTACGTATTCCTTTGTGATCAGAGCTTCAGCAGCGGACCATGTGACGGTGCGGGATGCCGAACCGCAGACCTGGGTTCATTCAGTGCTGCTCTGTAACCACTGGAATGGAAATGATGACGTAGGACCTAGGTGGGACGATGATGTTGCGGTGTTTATGGGATAGCCCTGACGATGATGAGAATGGGTCGATGAGTTGATGCTCTGGTTATAATGTGGAAGAGGGGGGGTTGAGGTTAGTGGAGAAGGGGGAGGGGTTGGTGGTGTCGATCACAATTTGAAACTACTAGTCTCGCAGCCCGTGTATGTATATTCCAGTTTACAATAGCGTTACACTGGTGCCATATCACGCTACCCAATAAGCATAGGTCGCAACACTGGATATCTTCCTCCTATACTGTGTGAAATGCACTCTGTCGCATGTTGCTGCATAAGTGGACACGTGCTCGTTTTGGCAGTGACATTATTTAGCTTATTTATACTTACTACGCTTCGAAACATGCAGCATTGCGTTCCTGAAGCCTCCAGTGTCGAATACAATCATTTTTAGGTCTTCTAAAACACGCGATTTTTAGCAGTTCCAACTTAGTTGCGAATCCCTGAAACGGTGTTACGTCACTCGACTGTGATATAACCCACGTGTACTGTTGTACAATTGTGCATATTCTATCAACTTGTTCTTGATTCACTTAGTCAAATTGTCCTTTTTACTTCCAAAATAAAACTGAAGATTTTAACAGTTTTTTTCTTGAACTCGCTGTTACTGCCAAGTTCCCAGTATGACCTTTTGTGAACACTTATAAAAGACTGACGGCCAAACACATAACGGAATGTACCCATTACCCCATCTGCAGGATCGTCTATCAAACTCCTCCAAATCTTCATATCAAATAGTAATCATTAAGATTGTGAAAACTTATCAACATTTATAAACAATTAGGTCAATTATTTTGGTAATAGTTTATAGTGATCTCTTAAGCCTGAGGCTGACCTCTTTTAGGATACAGAACATAAACCTTTTCTATTTTCTCTACTGTGTACTACAACACCTTATCAGGTCCAAATAGTTGATAAACGTTATGTAATTTTTGACACCCATTAAGAAGGTTATATGTTACTACTGCTAGTGACAAAAGAAAGTCAAATTTCACCTTGAAATTTAGAGTTGCTTTAAAAGATAAGAGTTTTCAAGAATTTCTCACCCAAACGAGAAATCACATGAAAATGTTTCGTTGTTGCATATTTTCTTAAGAAACCTTTATAATTTATATCCAAATTAATGTTGTCAAATAATAAATATACACATATCTTAAAGTTTATATAAGAGAAACTGTTTAATTTGTATACTTACTTTCACTTTCTATGATTTTATCGATAATTGCAAGTGATAACGTTGATTTTAATCATTTTTGCTAAAATGCATTCATACATTCGGACCTTAGAGTGAATAAAGAAGCGTAGGAGTGAACTGAATGAGCGTAATCCAACTGGGATTCGAACATGAGTCCGTGACATGTGAGTCAGAAAGCTCGTGCTTTTCGATTTCAGATAATCGAATTGAAAGGAATCGAATCTATATTTTTGGAGCCGGGAGAGTGTAAAACAACATGCGTAAACACAATTCTAAGTTTTGTAAAGTACGTTGTTAGTATTTTTCTGATTATAGCTGTGAGATCCAATATTTTTTTCTGCTGTGTTTATAGGTAACATAAATAAAGGCCATCTTTTTAGTTTTTAGTGACCTTTGAATAAAATAAGAGGTCCAGGTATTTTGTGCAAAAATACGTAATTTAGCGGTGAGCCAGAGTTCATATATTGGCCATAGAGTGCTGACTTGCCGGCTTTGAAAGGAGCACTTAGCGGAGAAATAACTTATCGGCAGCTTTTGAAATCCCTTCCTGTTTCTTCCACTATTTCCTCTTCCATCATTTGTGCTATCTCCTGTCACATTTTTGGGCCTTCGATTGTTGAGGTTTCAATACCCCATCAAGATGTCAAATTTCTTTGACGTTTAATTAACGTCATACTATGCAGAAAATGAAAGAAATGATGCTCACAATGACGTCATAGAATTACCCGACATTCATCTTCTCAGGATAAAGGAAAACTCTGAACACGACCTTATCTAACACACTCTAACCGAGAATTGAACTCCGGGTCTCTTAAATGTACCTATAAGTACGTCAGTCACACTACCTCCACTTCACTGGTTGTCACTTTCTCTGTGTCCAAACTTCCTCTCGTCAAGTTTTCGTTCGATACTATATCACATCGTAATAGGACAAAGAATATAGACATTTCCATGTAATATTTGTACTTCAGTGGGTATCAAAACAGTTCTGTTGTAAGCTTAATTTTTATTAACTTCATTTCCATCAAGACCGACCTTTGTAGAAACACCTATATGACACATTTCATTATAGAAGTAAAGGCAGTAGTGATAGGCAAATGTTTTAAGCACCCGTTGCCTTAATATTCAATTGTTTTTCCATGCAATGGTAAGAATTATATACTACAGAATGCCAAAGTATTGACAATGCTGGCCATTAATAACGGATATCTCTGGACTGCTTTATGCTACAAAAAACTTAAAAAAATATGTTTTAAGAGGATTCATTGTGTATATAGTATGTTTTCGTCTATTTTAATATGCCACTAATATAAAATTATACAAATTTCTACCGAATACAATTTTTTATTTTAGGTCTTTCTTTAGCTTATATAAAAAGCTTATTTTAATAAAAACTAACAGGGGATTTTGAGAAAATGGGAACTTTTGAAAAATGTTTAATGTAAGGGAGTTGGGGTGAGAGTTTTTTTTGTTACATCTCTGGAAGACAGTGAAATTAAGTATCCATTGTGTTCGATATTATTCTAGTTTGTGTTATGATGTTCGCATACATAAAAGTTTTATAAAAAATGATTTCTTCGCCCCAAAACTGTATTTCTGTGACACATTCGTATCGAACTTTTTGCTTATACAATACTTACACAGAATGAAAAAGTGAATTACTAGTGGAAGTCTTAAAATTACATTTACAATAGATTTCTGCTCAGTTACACATTCCTTCATTCTTCCCAATTTTTTCTATTTGTACCCTTCTCAGTAAATACTGAGGGTAAATCTTTCGCCTGGTATTCTCGTGTGCTACGAACTTTTCCCCCCACTTATTATTACTCCCACTCTTCTTATTTCATAGCTCTACTAAGCTGTTTTCTTCTTTCTGATAACTTTCAGCTTCCCACTAATTTTTGACAGTTTCTTCAAACGCTCCATTTTTACATAGCCATGTTTGAAATAATTTAACATTTGTAAGTAACTTCACTTATCTGCTTTTAGTATTCCAAGATTTTGACATATCTTTCCTTTAGATAAAAACCTAGACTAATTTTTATTTACCTTTATGCTGTGATTTGAACTTTTATAGTTCTGTAGTCTTCCTGACGAATTTGTTCACGTTTTATCTGATTAAGGCCCTCTCTTCACTGATTTTAGGGCCTCCTTTTCTTGAGTTAGAATTCTACGCTGATACTTTTCATTTCCATAATCGCTGCATTATTCATGTTTTTCCAAACCCCTTTACATTCTGTCACACATTTGATGAAGGTTCTACCCCAAAATTATTATAGCCTATCGTGGTAGTGAATAAATCCATTTTTGAACACGTTTTTGGTCCGAGCCAGGCAACCAAAATGACGTGATTGTGTGGTATTGAAAGTTGAACTTGTTTTTCTGGAAAGTAGAAAGTAATAAATGGTTTGTTGGAAAAAAAAAAAAAGTGTAGACCTGTGTAAAGGCAGGCGCCGCCTCCTGGTTTGGGTGCCGCCCCACGCGACACGCGATGCTCCTACTTTTTCTTGGAGAGTGGGCGGTAACGGCGCACGCCCCCTTGTAGCCATGTGACCCGCTCCGCCTTACGGAATTCCTTTCCCCGCCAGCTGTTGAGACACCGTCACACCTAGACCGTGGGAAATCTGCATAGAAATTTGGACCGCAGCCCAAAAAACAATATCCTTTTCAGTATAATAATGAAACAAATCAAATAAACGATTGCATAAGACACGTTGCGTAATGATTTCAATTATCCAGTTAATACGCAGAGGTAGAGACAACTGAACTCTGCATAAAAAGTAGACAGATGAGAAAACAAAAGAACACTTTGTATATTTGATTTTATAATGAAAGGTCTAATGTTTTAGAATATATCATTCAATTTTGGGCTAAATTTTTATAATCATTATAACTATCGAACAGCTGTGCTCTGAACCTACAGGTGTGAGTGTTAGATGCGTAGGAACATCGCGACGTGAAATTGAGACAACAGGAAAACTTACCACTCCAGGGGCGATATTGCTGTGTGGCAAAGACGTTATTTAAGGACAATTAGACTGTACCGGGATACAAGTCGCAAAATATAATACCTTGACGAGACTTGGGTGAATGAAGAACACACGACAAGTATGACGTGACACGACTTTTAAGACTGAAAGACAAGCATTTTTGCAAGGTATGTGTGCTGGGTTTAAAAAATCCCAGTGGAAAAGGCCGAAGGCCTTTCATTATAAACTTGTTCCAGTTTCATTGCCCATTCATTCAGTTTCAACTTGCTCAGTTTCATTATAAACTTGTATTTTTGCATGCCTTCATATTCTTATTTGTATGATTTTATCTATCTTCTTGGCCATTATTATGACGTTTACTACAGTTTTAAATGTGACGGGAAGGCACTGTCTATGGCCTATGGCGCGAAAGCATTAGTCAATTAGGATGAGGGGGAAGGTAGTTGCACGCGGAGTGGTACATGTCAGCGGGGCAAGGTTATATGAAACAGAGATTAAGTTCATAATTTCTTATCTTCATTTTGTGATTGTTTATTAACAACTGAAGACTGATATATACTCTCAATGTACGCAACAGCATTGCCAAACCAAATAAACCCAATAAATTTTCCAAAACACCAAAATAAAAACCTGAGATTACTTATGAGAAAACCAAATACCTATAAGTTTAATAATTTGATAAGCTCAAAAAAATAAGGAATAAATTTCAGTAAGCTTGTAAAATATTTCTTGTAATTTTAAGAAAATATTTTGGAAGAGTAACAGGATAGGAGAATAAACCAATTATGAAAAGCGAAATTGTTTTAACATTAGCTCTGGAATATTTGATAAAATATTCCTGAAGAAAGGAATCTTTTAGCTGTTTAAGAATACTACAATAGTCACAAAAGTGAAAAACTAAAATTATAATGAAGTCAAAGATGCTACTTTTTATAAATTCTTATCCCACACATAGATTAATAAAAGAACGACCCTAGCACTAATTTTACACGGTTATAGATTACGTATTCATAAACGTAGATATTTTAGGCAAATAGAACATTTTAATAACTAACTTCACAAGAAAAACAAATCTTGAGGCTTTACGAATTAAAGAATGCGATTTTAAAAACAGTTGACGTGTATTTCCGTCTGTCAGTAGCATAATCCCAATCAGTTAATAATCAAATTTGGAATTTATGTTCAGTGCTTTTAAGAAAGCGACAATTTCGATGAAAATTCCGCAGTTCAAATTATTATCTTTATATTAAAATTTTAGAAACTTTTGTTTTCACAAAAGTGGCTGTTTATTATTATGATTAAAATAGTTTAAAAATGAAGAATTAACCTATATCTTGAGATTTCTGGCATAGTGTTTTAAGTGCTCTTCATTTTTTTTTTCTTTTTTGTAATTTACGTCCTCCAACGTTGTCATATCGGACGATGAATGCAATGGGTGACGCTCAAGTGAGCCCAGGGTCCATAGGGCTTAGAGTTACCCAACATTCGCCTTTCAGAATAAGGGAAAACCCCAGAAGAAACCTTATCCAAGTAACTCACCCTGACCGGGATTCAAACTCGGGACCTCTTGAACGTGAGGCAGACATTCTACCATCTACGCTACCGAGGCGGGCATCCTCTTCATTCTGAATCACTTTTGCTTAACTGTAAATGGTAGTGTACCTATAGAAATTTTTTTTTAATTTACGTCCTCCAACGTTAAGTCATATCGGACGATGAATGGAATGGGTTTAATTATGCTCAGATGAGCCCAGGGTCCATAGAGCTTAGAGTTACCCAACATTCGTCTTTCAGGATAAGGGAAAACCCCGGAAAAAGCCTTATACAGGTAACTCACCCTGAACGAGGTTCGAACGCGGAACCTCTTGATCGTGAGGGAGACACGCTACCAGCACGCTATCGAGGCGGGCGACAAAATCGTACTACAGAAAAAATGCAGTTCTTATCAAATTAATTTTTATGGTGTAATTAAGCAGTTCCGAGATATTTCCTGTTACTTGTTTATAATGAAGGCACCTAATTTTATCCGATGGGGAGTGTTATTCATTTTTTTTTCCATGAGTATACATAGAGAACGAAATTTTAAATCACCAATAGCTACCAGCTAAGCTTACTTTATTTAACTGTTCCATTGTGGCTTAAATAATTATTTAATAAAATATTTTACTTAGAATTTAATAATAAAATCATTCTTCTTGCTTCCCATTATTTAGATATTATGTCTGGACTTTTTTAGACTTTCACATACAGCTAGGTGATCATTGTTCATTAAGTCATCTTTACCACATAGAAAACACTGTGAGGAAATGTTTCTTTGGGTTAGCTGAGGTAAACAGAGTAAGCAGCGTTTAGAAATAGATTTTTGAAGAATATATAAGGTCATGTCAATGTAACATGCATGAACTGTCATTAAGTTTTACTCTGTCAGATACTACGGAGGATAAAGAATGATTCTTGTCAAAGAACAGTTGCCTGTCTAGTGGTAGTCGTGTTGACAAAAATTTCATGTTGTGGGCGATTCTTCTGCAGGAAATGAACTGAGTTGAACCTGCTGTATCTTGCCTTACGCCGAGAGGCTGAGGGTTCAACGAATTTCTGTACCATTATCAGGCCATCCTTGGTTCCTTTCTTCACTTCCGCTTCTTTTCCGCGTTCAACGACATTAGACTCCTGGTTGAACCGGAGTTTAACCTCTTCCTAGATATTCGAATGCCACTAAAATTATACTTTATATCTTTGTACGGTAACATATGAATAACGCCTTTCGCCAAAGAAGGCCTGGTTCGATGTGATTATGAATCAAATAACATTCTTTTGTTTTAGCCCATGAACTATTTTGGGTGTATTACTGTACTTCTAAAGTTCAAATGCTACTGTAGGAGTGTCTCCTTAGTCATCAAATATATTTCCTATGTTCCCTTTGGTTCATAAAGCTTCAGGAATTCTCAAGGATGCATTATAATGACATAAGCCTGGCCCTGCAGCTCAGTCGGCAGATCACCTGCCTGCCGTGCTAGGGGTCCCAAGTTCGATTCCCGGCTGTGGGGTTGGGATAATTCCCCATCTTCCCCAGAGCCTGGAAGTATGAATGAGAGTGTGAATGTGTGCGTGATCTAATGATTAAAACCCAACGAATTCGAGTTAACACCTTCGGTATGTTCCAAAGGAGAACGGCCGCCGATATGACCATTGGAGTTAAAGGCGGGGTATAAATGGAACAAGTAAAAAAAAAAAAAAAAAAAAAAAAAAAAAAAAAAAAAAAATAAAAAAAAGACATAAAGTTTCCATTATTTTTATCTATAAGATTTTCTACCTCATGTTTTTAAATATCTGCAGTCAAAATCATACACACACACAGTCGCTTCAAAACAGCTTATCTGGACTTTTTTTACACCTATGTTCGTTGCAGCTGTGCTCTAAACGATGTTCACTTGTCCGTATGGCTCTACCAAAATGTCTTCGTACAAGCTTTCTGTTTATTAGTTATTTCATCAATATTTCTGCTTATTTACTGCTGGTTCAAACCCAGAGAAGGACTTTCTTCGGATGTAAAAGCCCTTAACATGGCTTTCTTCGGAAGAGAAGTAAAAGTGATATAAAAGAACTTCAAGCGTTATAGAGACCTATGAGCAAAATATATGTGCTCATAGAGAGTGAGACACTAAATTTTATGGGATAAATAACAAAACTGTTGTCAGTATTTCACTAGATGGTAATTCTTCTGTCTTTGAATCACTTCTTCAGTTATTTTCTGCTGGTAATTCCATAGTATCACTGTCTTTTGTTATTCTATTCAGAAAAGTAGCTGTCATATCAAGTTGCCCACTGAATCATTCAGAAGTTAATCATTTGTGTTTATTTTATTATTTTATATTTATGTATTACTGTAACTACCTTCTTAGCAAGCCATGAACAGTGTCGCAGCAAAATTCTGCTTGTAATTATAGATTTTAGCTGTTCTGAATCAGAACCGAGCATGCATTCGCTCGGCTTCGGTTCTTTTTGCTCGGTCTGCATTGTGTTGAATATCCGGATATCGAGCAAAGGATCTTGTAAAGTCTGTTTAGTAGGGCGCCGGGGTAGCGCGGTGGTTTCCCGTTCTAAGGGTCCCGAGTTCGATTCCCGGCTCTGGGGTTGGCGATTTTAAGTCGGCCCTATCCACGCCTTCACCTCTGTCTAGCACACGTGAAGTATCCCTTAGGCCCAACGTGGTTCGGAGTCCACGGTAAAAACTGTAGGTCCTCTCACCTCACCGCCATCTTCACTATCACCCTATCATCGGAGGTAATGGACACCGCCCTCTGGGTGCCTCCACCTGAGAAATGGGTCCGGTCATCACTTGGTGGGGTGAGGTTACCCCGAAGGCCAAGGTTGCCATGTGGGGAGTGTTAGTAACTAACTAGTCTGTTTAGTTAACCTATGTGCAGTCGGCCGCTGCCTTTGACGAACCCTTATAATCGTTTTACAACCCTGGCCCGCCTCCTCGCAGACCTTTCCGCAAGGTTGCCACCTTTCTCTATACGTCATGGGTATCGTACGAGGTTTCGTCTAAATAAATTATCTTATGATCATTACTGCAAAACTTTCTTAGTTTTGATGATATATATCGCCAAGCTACAATTCTACTGGATTCCAAAGTAACCCTTAAATTATTCAAAGTGCGGTATTTGAAACCCAGCTCCTTTAGGAGACCGCGCAAAGTGAAGCGCCCATAATGAAAATCACAAATTTCTTGCAAATGTGCAACCAATTCGTCTAAGGTGGGCACTCTGCCTTTTGTATAGAATCTATAAATTTCTCGACGAAGTAAATCATGTGAAATTATCTACTTTAGAGAAACGTTTCCGTTTGTTTTCGCACTTGATCGGCGACTTTGGTATTCCTTTCGTCACAATATTTCTTACTGTATTTCTGTGAATACCCAGAATTTATCATCAGGTTCATTGCACGACTCCTTACCAAGATTATTTGTCAGCACATATTTATATGTGTTCAAAACAAGCGCTTGAATTTGCTTAGAAACAGTTGCCGTTATAACTTTGTTCTTTTTTAGGCTTTTCCAGTAATATAACTCGGCCCAGTTGTCTATTGTCTTTACTTTGATTATTTTCACTTGACTGAAAGTTATCTACTACTTCATTTGCATTCACCACTGCATTTCACTCCTACGGTCTCCACATTGTGACGCACAACGAATTTCTGCACGTAATGAAACAGATCAACTGGAAGTTGGAACTTTGGCAACTGAGACTCCACGTGGAGTAGACATGCGGCTGTCACTTCGAGAAAATCAGGGTTACTATTGGTCCTCAACGACAGTGTTCCATTTCTGAAGTGTGGAGATAGATTTATGACGATCATTAGTGGGCGGGAGGGTCAGGTTCCTTTGACTCCGAACTGCACACGCATTAACTAAACAGACTTTACCGTAGGTTACCAGTTAAGTTTAGGTTGTAACCTTTATTTTAGCTACGTTAAGCTAAGAGTTACGTTGTTTTCTAGCCATTGTTATTGGAGATAGGTTCTACCCATTTAAGCTTGCTCTGGGTAGGAAATAGATAGATACTTTATTTCACTGCTTAGAGCATGGCCCGGTGGCAGCGCTGTCAATATAATATACAATTCTTTACAGTATATATACAACTCCTTACAATATAATATACAATTCCTTACAACATATATACAATTCCTTTCATGCACTATGGTAACTATACAGGATTTCTTTTTAACCTCTCTTTGAAATTATTTACATTTGGAGGCAAAGTCTCCAGTAATTCTGCAGTCAAATTGTTCCAGTCATTAATTGTTCTATTGGTAAAGGAAAATTTACCTATATCAGTCTTCTGTTCCCTATTTCTTATTTTTTTAGAGTGATCATTCCTTCCCCTATATGATGGTGTCAACAACTGCTTTGTTATATCTTTCCATGCAGGTTCCCCCTTATATGCTCTAAAAATTGCACATAGCCTTGCCCGTTTTCTACGTTTCTCCAATGATTCCCAGGAGGTAGCAGTGCCTGTAGGGTTTTCAAATCGCATTCCTCTATCAACAAATTTAGCTGCTCGTTTTTGGACTCTCTCGAGTGCTTGTTTTTGACCAACCCGATATGGATCCCAGCATGCCGCGCTATATTCTAATATTGGTCGGACTAAGGATGTGTAAGCTAAATTTCGCGATTTCCCATTGCTGCGTTTTAATATTCTCATTACAAAGTGTAATGCTTTGCAGGCTTTTCCAGTGACCGAGTTTACATGTCCCCCCCATTCCAATCTTTCATTTATTATTACACCTAGATATCTAGTGCTACTTACCCTGGGTATTCTCTTGTTATCTAATTTATACATCACATTTTCTTCTGTTCTTGTCCTTGAAAATATAATTGTTTTACATTTACTTGGATTTATCTCTATTTGATTGGATTGCGCCCAGAGTTGAATTTTTGCGCCCAGAGCTGAGAATAAAGATCTTCCATTGAAGATCTTCCACCCAGCTTCTCTGCGACTAAAACATCCTCCACCGCGGTCAAGTGGAAATTGGGTCCACTATCTATTATCTCAGTGGGATAGTTGTTGCAATATTACACTGACATTTTGAACTAAAAGTAAAAAGAAAGAGAAAAATTAGGTGTTTTTTTTTCATTTACGTCCGCCCCAACGTTAAGTTATATCGGACGGTGAATGAATTGGGTGAAATGATGCTCAAATGAGTCCAGGGTCCATTGAGCTTACAGTTACCCGACATTCGTCTTGAAGGATAAGAGAAAACCCCGGAAAACCCCTTAACTAGGTAACTCACCCTGACCGAGATTCGAACTCGGGACCTCTTGAACGTGAGGCAGACATGCTACCATCTACGCTACCGAGGCGGGCACATACTCAAGTCAAAAATTATAATTCGGTCACGGCGTTCATATTCGGTCAAAATCAGCCTTTATGGACAAGTTCCAGTAATTACGGCGTTATCTAAGGGCTATGGCAGGTCTTTATAGATGTTCTATTGTTCCTAATCTCTAAATATGGAAATGCATACATGGCTAATGGTTGGAATTGCATTTTGCAGCATCTCTTATCCGCAGCAACATGGCATGACGCCCTTTATCATTTTGTTTGTCATACTCGATGCTATGTGAACAGAAGTGAGGGGGTCTCCGGCTCATTTCCCGTCACTCGAAAAGGAAGTAAGGCCTCGGAGCAGAGCCGCAGCTTCCTGTTGCAACTTAGACATGCACCCTTCACCTGCAAGTACCGGCTTCCCTTCTCGCATTGTTTCAGTATTGTGTAGTCCAACCCCAGGGCTCTCGCGTTTAAATGTGTATAAATGTTTCCTCCTGCTATCTGATTTATAGGCAAAAACAACTAGAGACAGCTTGAACATAATTCACTGACACACATCACGTTGCTTGTGTTGCTACCAACATTTGG
Source organism: Mantis religiosa (assembly GCA_030765055.1). Lineage (NCBI taxonomy): Eukaryota > Metazoa > Arthropoda > Insecta > Mantodea > Mantidae > Mantis > Mantis religiosa. The sequence continues at coordinate 29,510,550 of CM060954.1, forward strand.
TTATAATCACTGTTCATTTCACAGTATTGCAGTTCTCATTACATACTTGACAGTCTTACTTGCCTTCCTTACCATTTATTCAAGGCAGAGCTAATATTGTACCAAATTGAAATAAAATATTGAAATTTAAGTTAGCCGCAATGAAAAATCAGAAAACAATGGAAAACTGCAAGACATTTTGGTAGAGCTATATCTATGGACAAGTGAAGATCGTTTAGAGCACAGCTGCAACGAAGATAGGTGTAAAATTGTCCAGATAAGCTGTTTTGACGCGACTGTGTGTGTGATTCTGACTGCAGATATTTAAAAAAATGAGGTAGAAAATATAGATAAAAATAATGGAATATTTATGTCATTTTTTTACTTCTTCTATTTATACCGCGCCTTTAACTCCAATGGGCATATCGACGGCCGTTCTCCTTTGGAACACATCGAAGGTGTTAACTCGAATTCGTTGGGTTTTAATCATTAGATCACGCACACATTCACACCCTCATTCATACTTCCAGACTCTGGGGAAGATGGGGAATTATATTGGTCGGAGAAAAATCCCCACTAAATTAACTGTACCGAAAAACAAAACAAAAAAGGTATTCCAAGAACCCATTTTGACATTTAAAAGTATAAAATAGTAAGATTTCTGAGGAATTTGCCATACCTACCTGTAATAACTATTCAGAAGATAACACTAATTGTTGACTATATTCTCTGTTAAGAAAATACCTCCACCTTAAACTGCTCCTTTGATGAACGGTTTTCGAAATTATACATTTTTCAAAATATATTTATAACAATATTGATTAATGGAAATTAATTGTTCTTTCACACTAGCCGTGTGTAGGACGCACTATGAAAGGTTAAAGCCAGAGTGAAAAATTCAATATCGTAGCCGGTATTTGAACCACGGATCTTCTGGTCTCCGTCAAGCCACTCTAAACCATTGAGCTACTATGGCAAACGTGCTAACATGACATTAAACTCTCCAACTGACTCGTGTTTTTCCCGATAAACCACTAGGAGTTCTCATGAGACAACTACCTTAATGGCGACTTACTATGCTGTAAGTAAAATTAATGGAAATTAATTGTTCTTTCACACTAGCCGTGTATAAGATACGCACTATGAAAGGGTAGAGCCAGACTGAAAAATTCAATGCCATAGCCGGGATTTGAACCACAGATCTCTGGCCTCCGTTCAGCCACTCTCTCGAGTCAATTGAAGAGTTTAATGTTATGTTGACACGTTGGCCATGGTAGCTCAATGGTTTAGAGCAGCTTGACGGAGACCAGAAGATTCGTAGTTCAAATACCGGCTATGGCATTGAATTTTTCAGTCTGGCTCTACCTTTTCAATATTGATTAAAATCCAATATCCTTAAGACAATGAAATGTGTAGTGTTTAACGCCCGCTTTTACTGCATACGGCACCGCAGGTGGTGACTGATGATACATGAGATGAAGATGGAACACCAGTGGAATCAGATGGCGGGGGAAACCGGAGGTCCCGGTGAAAACCCTCCCTAGCGCCATGTTGTCCACAACAAATCTCAATTTGCGGTCGCCTGGGATCGAACCCGAGATGCCTTGGTGAGAGCCAAGCGGTCTAACCACTGAGCCACGGCGCGGCCCAAAATTTACATTATTAAAAATATATAAGTATCTTGAATTTTATGTTAATATTTGGTATAGTTGTCTTCGTTCTGAATGTATTTTACACAATTTGGTATGACTGGTAAACCTTATAGACAGAAGAAAAAGTTACTTAAGCTCAAAAATAATACTTATTTAAATTAATATGTAATATATGTCAAATAAATTAGACAGATAATGTTACGAGATGGATTGAAACCATATTTAAGAAAGGCCCTTTTATTTTGTTTATGACGAAGCACATATATTATTTCAGTAATCAACAAAACAAAAAAAGTACTATACGTTACAGAATGTGCTAGCAACTGTTCTAAAGAGTTACTAGTCTAGTGATTTGCATTTGTCAACATCATAAATGCAAAAATAACAATACAATTTGTAATATTTTAGCCATTTTAACTGTCTTGGCTGCATTTTAAATATGACAACGTTGTAGATAAGACAATTAAGCACAAAAACTTGTATGGCACAATACGATATTTAAAAGGAAACACAGTTCAAATTTTGCAAAGCTGTGACTGCCCCATTAATGCTAATATTGTAAACGTTGGGTTTTAATGTAAAGGTTTTGTAGGCATAAATGTTATTTTGTAATGGAATAAAAATATGGGATAGAGAATTGATTGAAGAAGTAAGAGGGAAACCTTAAATTAGACCAATAGTTGGAATCATAGAGGGCTGTTCAATAAAGGATGGTCATAATTTTTTTAGGGTCATTATTTTTCGCACTAAAATTCAATCTTATTATATTGTGTTGGCTTAATGTGAAACAAACACGCCGTAGTAGTTTCATTGTTGGTACTCCTGGTTCCCGCCTGTGAGAACCAGGAAAGTTCAGATATGTCCAGTATCGCCTACAGCTGCAATGGAGGTAACATGCACTTACGGTTGATGTTAGAGGAAGATCTGGAGTGTCTTTCAAACGTAATCACTGCTGATGAAACTTGGCTACAATGATCCTGAGAGCAAACCCGCAAAGCTCAGTTTGGACATTTCCTTCATCACCAACCCCTCAAAGAAAGCAAAAGTGGTTGCTTCTGCTGGGAAAGTTATGGTCATCTCATTCTTTGATATTCATGGAATGGTTTATCAGCATGTTGTACCTGCACACACATCAGTAACTGTACAATACTACAGGAATGACCTGAAAACATTGCAAGTCCATTTCCGTGAAGCAGGCTGGATGCTGCACCGCGATAATGCGTGGCCGCATATTGCCAATGTTGTTCCTTAATATTTTGCAAAAATCAACGTGAAGTGCATCCCTCACCCTCTCTATAGTCCAGATTTAGCCGCATGTGACTTTTTTCTATTCCCTAACTTGAAGAAAAGCCTTCGTGGGAGGCATTATCCATCATCAGGAGAAGTGGCGAAGCCTGCGGAGGTGATTTTGAAGGATCTCTCAAAAAATGGTTCCCAGCATGTCTTTGAAGACTGACAGAAACGCTGGGACAAGTGCATCGCATTCAGGGGAGACTATTTTGAGAAGGACTATCAAAATTATGGGGATGAGTAAAGGTACATTGTAAAAAAAGTGTTATCATTCCTTATTGTACAGGCCTCGTAGAATATAATGAACGAAAATGGGAAAATGTATTAATAGTAACCTATTATAATTCTAACTATTTTGTTTTGAGGTAGAAATCAAGGTACTGAATATAATTTGGTATCTATCTGACAAACAAAGCAACCACAGAAAAATAAAGATTAGTTTGTACTCCAGTTGGTACTACACTCTTGGTGTAATTCAATTACTGAGTTTCAGCATCAGTTAGGACAATCTAGTAGAAGACATGAGAGTTGTCGCTTCAGTGAAAGCAAAAAATATTTGTTCTTATTTATTGAATGTGACGAGAAATTCCGATAAAATATGTTGGTTCATGCAAGAAAGTACAAAATAACGAGAAGATTTTTTTTGAAAACAAGAAAGTAGGTGATTACAAAAGATGCATGAATTTCTAACCCGAATCAATGTCAGCTGTGGTTTTCTGCCTCATTTATTACGATGGTTTGTGCCTCAAGTTTATTCAGAAAGCGAGAGAAATAAGGAACTGGTGTCGAGAAAATGGATTGAACAAAGCATATTGTGGTCGTTATTTTGATATGCATCCGTTGTTTTTTCTTGTGGGGCAGCGGAAAAGCCTATAGCATCGGGAACCGATTGCTTTGCTTATTAAAAAGATGGGGAAAAATCGCGGTTCGATCCTTTCGCAGGCGGGAATATGTCCGTTTTATTTTTATTTTTGTATGCATTGCACTCGGTTTCACTTAACGGTTATTGGTTCGCAAATACCACTACAACAAAAAGAAAAAAAACGATCACTGTCCGAGAGTGTTGGTACTGCTGTTTGCGCGTCTTAACTTTTTCTGGAGATTATGGATATATTGTAGGAACTATACAGGGCGTTTCAATGGTATCATATATTTGATGTTGCAACTGAAGGAATGTTTTTTTTTTTTTTTTCAAAATATGCTTGAACAATTAAATAGTATGTTTCACAATACATGTTTACAGAAAAAAAAAAAACTGTTTGAATGTTATTTCTGTGCAAGCTATGACGTCAGATGGAAACATTTTTAATTTACACCTTCTATGTTTTACATACCAATTCAGACTTGCTATTACTGTATATATCCTTGCAAGTGTTCAGTTTCTTTTAATCGCCGAGTTTCGTTGATGCAGTTTATTCGTATAAATTATATTTTAAAATAATATTTTATAGTAAAAATAAGATAATTACATTTTGATGACATTGATTATGGTGGTAGGAAATGTTCAGAAGATGAGGTGTGTGCACTTTTTTAATGAAACGCTGCATTATTTGAATATTTATTTTTGTAGCACTTATTTAAACTTCGGAGATGAATTGTTCGGTTCAAACACTTAAATAGATGTTTTCAAACACTTAAATAGATGTTTCTCTAAATGCGTAAAATATGAAGCTATTAACAGTGAAGAAGAAAAAAATTACAAATATGTATAAATCGAACGTAGCAGATCATATTTAACCATGAAATAAATCCACAAGCTAAACTATTAAAGCAATTAAATGGTCCGATAGATTTAATGGTTTTGGAAAATATATTTATTTTAAAAAAGAAACATCACGTATTGAATTTCGAAGTATCAGCAATCGATTCTGTGTTTAAATTTGTTTTATTTTCATGTTTTGGTAGTACTAACGAAAACATATTAACATCTAGCGTTAGTTACGATGACGACAGTTTTGGTTGTGATTCCGGCTGACGATGTGGAAGAATTTTCATGAAATCGCGACCCCGAACAATTTACAAGAAAAGTGTCATCATTTCTTATAAGATAGGTGAAGTTTTAAGTTACAAATTATTATATTTGTATACATACGTTTCTCTTTCAACTATTTATATGGTTATCGGGTGTAAAGCAGTCATATACACAAATAACATATTTGAAATGATATATTAAAGGAAGATGTAATTTAGAAATGTTATGGATACATAACTACATTGACAGTGGTTTGTTTCTCTGCATAGATGTCCTTTAAAAATATATTTTTGAAGATCATTTCCATTGTGTTGATGCAGAAAGCATGCAAAGTTTTGAAACGCTCTGTATAAACATTTAATTTCTTAGTAGCAAGGAAACGTTCTTCGACATAAAGACCTCCTTTGAAAGTCTTACATTTCTTTTTCCATTCTTATTTCCCCCCGAAAATGAGATTTTCGTGCTTGTTCTTTCATCTTGTTATTCTTTGTTATCAGCCACGTTAACTTTTGTTTCAATGTTTACTCTCTGAGATTGTACATAACTTACAAAGATGCAAAAGAGACTCGAATGAAATAAATTTCAAAGAGAATGTGCCATAATAAGCAGAGCTTCTCAGACAAGGAAGTCAAGAGAATCAAAAGAAAGTTTTATGAAGTTAGTAGTTTGCTTATTCTGCTGATAAAAATGCTGTGTCATTAAATAAGAGACTAGAAGATAATGCATTTTAGTTCAGAAAGAGAAGAATACTTCTATTCGAGATTCTGTATGGTATTTCCTAATTGTTTCAGTAAAATATGTATAATGTATGAAGGCCACCTTATGGAATGTATATTCATTTTGTATTAGAGCTAAAATATGTGTAATTTGTGTGAATATTTGCTAATTCTCTTTCATTTGAGGAGTTAAAGAGCTGCATTCTTTGCTTTACTGCTATATCTGTCTTTTTTATTCTATTCATTAATTTAGATTAGTAAATCTCCTTTCTCTTTTCTATAGTTTCAAACTTTCCCTCATTTTTGTATTATTTAATTTTTTCCTCTAATAGAATACATTGCATATAGTAAGGTAAAATATTTTGGATATTTTGATGTTTATACGAAGACTGGAAGTTAATTTATCCTCTTATAACTTCAAGACAAATAGAAATTTATTCGATCCTTTCTCTATTCAGGGTTAGAAGTTTGTTTTAAGTGGACACGAAATTAATTATATTATGGATACTGAACGAGATTGAAATCAAGATCTTGTCGGGAAGCAAGCCAGGTGAAAAGGTGATTAGAAATCACTGTTTTGGGAGTGTATATCTCTCCCATAATCACAATACAAATATAAACAAAGACAAAACACTACCAAAATTCGCATTATTGAACAAAAGACTGTTTTCTGTAAATTAAATGCCAAGTCAGGAGATGGCATGACTCACTCAGTTTCAAGACCAAAAAGAAGAAACCCAGAATGAATATTTTGAAAATACCTTATGATATTAATCTCTTTCGTGAACTCTATTATCTTCCAAAATATAATTGCATGAACCATGCATTTGGTATTCAAATTTGCTTAAAATGGATTGCGATTTTATATAAACCGTCAGAAAAGTAGGAAAACAATTCAAGTTCTCTGAAACCTGCAGAACCACAGAGTTGCAAACTTTACTAATTCATAAAATGATGGCCTGTTATAGTTCGTTTTCATAGGCAGCTGCTAATTCATACATTGTATATTTTATAAGCTTTGGATAGATGTTAAAAAACCAAGACACAAAACTTCTAAGACTCATTTTGAAATCCCATAGAGAAATATAACTTGAAACAAAAGACAAAGAAACAAAAGAATATCACTTGGTTTAAATGAATGAATGTGCTTATAAATTATAGGAGTATTGCTTATCTTTTATAGTCAAAAAGACGATAATTCAGCAAGGAAGGATTTGTTGATGACAGATAATTTAGAAGAAAGTATTTACTGCTATTAAAAGTACATTTAGAATTCTTTTATCCTTGAAGTCATCGTTTTTGAATAACTATTGGCAATTTCTAACCAAGTAAACATGCTTTAATTTGCTGAAGAAGTAACTAAAAGTTACATTGGTGTCTGAAAATGACTTTTATTGATGATTTCCTACATATTTTATATACAATTATATCAGAAGTGATGTTAATTCTTCTGTTAGTAATATAGATAATTATATTCTCACCAAGGGTAAGGTTATAAACATGATATAGCTGAAGAATACGACTTTTAGTGGATTACCCCAAGCAGCCATGAACTTGAGTGTATTTACAAATACAAATGTTATATATAAATGCATAATGTAAAAACATTTTAGTCTATTTTTAGTCCATACTATGATATATTTATAACTAAATTGTGAGTTTATCCCTAATTAAGACTGATGGATGAATGAGTTTACTTAGGCATTGCTAGTTAGCCACTCTATGCATAAGTATTGAGTAATTTATACGTTTCAGTCTAATGTGTTATAGCACTTTGAAAGCCTTGAAAACAAATTATTGAAATCATCATCTATCGATGATTTTTGTAAGTTTATTTTCTTTCCCTAGGAAATTAAAACTCAGCAAACTATTTGCATCGAATTAATGATATAGACTTATAGATTTTCGAGGGAAACAGGGAACTACCGTCACATCTGTGGGTGCATTTTCGTTTTGCGTTATGAACACCTTTTCCCTTGATACAGTTGGTTACTATATGAATCGCAGACTTGCAGCTGGGAGCTGGTATGTAGTCGATATTGGTGCTTTGGACAGACACTCGCTCCAGGCACTTCCGTGACTGTTCACTAGAGGAATATGTGAGAAAGTATTCGTACCATGCAGTTCAGTTAGCAGAGAAGTGCATGTTTTAATAAAACTTTCTAATCAAAGTACCACGTTTAGCTTTTAGTATCTGTAACACCCTAAGAACAAGTGGAAACTGATTTTAGTCATTAAATACTCTTTGCGGAACTTATGCTTACTTTGGGAACACTTAGAAAGTCTGTTGATTTTTACTCTCTGTGACCTGTTGTGGGTAAGAAGAAGGACTGTATCTCACCAAAAATAAATAGTTTGTAAATTCCTCGGCATCCTCACATTTTTGTAGTTTACGTTCTCCAACTTTAAGTCATATCGAACGATGAATGGAATGGGTAAATTATGCTCAAATGAGCCCAGGGTCCATAGAGCTTAGAGTTACCCGACATTCGTCTTTCAGGATGAGGGAATACCCCGTAAAAAACTTATACAGTTAACTCACCCTGACCGAGATTCGAACTCGGGACCTCTTGAACATGAGGCAGACACGCTACCACCACGCTACCAAGGCGGGCTGCATTTTCACTGGTAGTTATTTAACAAGAAACCGAACGTTTCTTGAGGATGACTAAAACGAACTTGTTTCTTTCAATTATAGTACGTACTGTCATTGTTTTGTTTCTCGTGACTATCTTTTCTTTAAACAATTGAGTATTTTTCAATATATATTTTACAAAATTTTTCAACTATCTAATTGAAACCATTCCTTACCAATAAGCTTTTGTGTGAATTATTGTAGAACCACTGGGAAATTACTAATGATTTAAAAACAAAAACATTTTCTTTGGGTCAATATTGTCGATACATCCAATGATGTTACATATTTGATGCATATATTTCCAGAATATATGGAGTAATTATTTATGTAAGTGTTTATGCAGATGGTAGCAATATTAAATATTTCCAAAAATGAAGTAGATGTCAAAGCGAATTCAGCCATATTAAAAAGTGACCATCAATACACACTTCAATTTAACACATTTGGAAAATATTTCAGAATGAATATAAAACGCTTTTTACATGCCTAAAAAGTAATGCCAAATCATTGGATCTAAAATATCTTGCTGCAACTATAAAAACTTCTCAAAATTCAATGACATAAAGAGAGTTTTTATAAAATATGAGAACTGTACTAAATTGAATTAATCTAATGTCTTTATTTTACTCTTAACCATAACAGCAAACTGCATTATTAACCAGAAAAAACATTCCTGGAAAAAGAAGTAGATTGAGAAGCGGAAAAAAATGAGAATGCTGGAAAAATTGTTAAGTGGACTTGGTTGTTTGCAATGAGAGAAGTTTTGCAAACTTATGACGAACAGTCCTAAGGAAGATCTCAAGTTATTTGACTTTATCTTCAAACGTGGAATGGTAGTGTAGACACACTTCATTTTAAGTGTGGAAAGAAAGAAGTATAGAAGGAACCACCGGAAATTAGACTTTCAAAAAGGCAAAGGTCCAGAAGTGTCTTGTATGCACTTTTCCGTGATGAAAGTCTGGAAACCAGGATACCAGTCTTTAGGAGAATATGTGAAATTTCACCATTTCTTCTATGTTTTTACGAATTCTTTTCTTTCTTTTTGTAATTTACGTCCTCCAACGTTAAGTCATAACGGAGGATGGATGGAATGGGTGAAATGATGCTCAAATGTTTTTACGAGGTTGTCAAGGTTAAATGATTCTACCTTCTTAAGTGGAAGTGTTATTAGATCAAAGAAGACTTTGAAAATTTGAGAATTTAACAGATTCAGGTCTCCAAAATTGAAGTTGCTAGACATTCAAGGAGTTCACTTTGAAAAATCGTTTAATTAATGATACAAGAATAGAATTAGTTACCTCTTCAGCTCTAATTTAAGTAAAAGATGACAAAAGAGCTCAAAACTATTTGGAAAATATAAGATAGATTGAATTCCCCAAGTATTACATTACACATGTATAGGGAAACTATAAAGATATTCTATGGCCGAGTGAAAATGAAACAATCAGTGAAATGATAAGGTCTGACAGCTGAAATTCGAACGAAAATAATAAATTCAATCTGGAATTTGCAGGTAACATAGAATTTTTTAATAGTTCTGATTTACTCATTAAGTGCTATATTTCGTATAAGAAATAATAATAATCATCATCTTCAAGGACTGGGCACTATGACCCGTTCCGTTCTCTTCAAGAGCCTACTGATCCTTCCAGCGTAGAGCTGGGCGTCCCACATCTTTCTTTCTTTGCAAGTGTCCATATTTCGGAACCATATTTTAACGTTGGGACTGCCATTATCTTACAGAATTTCATCTCTGTTTCCTTTCGTGTTTTCCTGTTCAGCGTTAGAGATAATATTGGATCATAAAATGTTTAGAGAAGTAAATTATGAAGATGACTTCAAATATACTAACCCTCTTATATACCTCTCTGATTATCTGTTCTATGTAAAAAAAACTTAACGGCCCCGATTCAAATTAAGAAACAATGCAGATATCCGAATGATAATTTTGGTGGAGTTTACACTCTAATGACTGTTTGTTGATGATTTTTACCCATCAGAATATTACCATCCAGGAATTCCTTGACACGGGCCCCCAAAAACTCCAAGTAATACAATGGCATCAAGACATGGCATTGGAATTAAATTCTGTGGCACTTGACATTGAAATTTGAAGTTAAAATAATTCTTCGCACAGCGAAGGGGCCACAATGAACAATTCATACGACTTGAAGAAAGGAAAATTAGAAAATGACGAGAAAATGTATATTGACTGTCGAGCTAACAAAAATCAGGTGATATTGTCAGAATCATTAAGAATGCACCAAAAGTCACCTAGAAGATTTTCTCTTACATCATTTCTTTGGAGGAAAGAGATGAAAGGCTTTAACACCAGTGTAATGACAACAATGCATGATAGGAAAATTACATTCTCTGTTGGTGTGTCTCTTGCAGTTAAAATACAGGTTTGAAATGGTTCTTGACGTACTATTGAAGGAAACACAATGTTCAGACTCACTGACTCTGATTTCCTACCGTCAAACTCTTCCAGATTGTACTAAAAGTAGAGCAGTTTACTAGTCTTGGAGAAACAAATGAATATCAACAGCATGGTACGTACAGCACACTGAGGAAACAGAAGAATATCAACATATGAAGGATCTGCTGAGGAGAGAACTGGAAGTCTACAGAGCGAAGTTGACAGTAATGTGGAAGCAGTGCACAATACTAAGGACCACAGTTTAATTCTTGCTGTGAGCTAAACAAGGAATGAAAGTGAGTGTGAAAATCGTTAACCGTATCCACAGCAGTGCTTGTTATTTGATACATACAATACTGTAGTGACAAGTGTCATATAAACGCTTCCACCCCGCTATCGACCTCCCCCTTCCCTCACCCATTGTAGCCACAAAACCCCACCCCCATTTGATGCCTCGACAACAACATTGCACAGTTTACCAGTTCACCACCTCATTCCACCCCTACCCCAATCCCAAACATCCCGTCCCAAAGCCATGTTGCCATACCGTGGTAGCGATTTTCGCACCATACTGGAATCTACATGGTCTGTTACAGAGTACTTGCTGAGGAATACCAGCCTAGAACAGTGTCGTTGTGAAAACTCGTGCTTTGGTGATTACTGTCCGGACGTCATGTGGTGGTGATTGATCACCTATATGGAACCAGCCAGAAGTAATAGTGACACTTCAGCAGAGAAGATTTGGGGACGTAGCAAATTAAATATTATGTTGGAGAATGAGTTTGGCTGCTATCAGAGTTTGACATAGTCCCACCCATCTCAACAAACATTTACGTCGAGAAAAACGAAATTATTTTTCATTACAATTGTCACATGTTTGAGATATATGTTGAATAACGTTCACATACTGAATTTTCTGTAAATTCACCTTTTGTCTTCGTTCTAATTTAACTTTATCAAGCTGGAAAGCCACAAAGCTACACCAGACTTCTGTAAAAGTGCAAGTCTCACTCAGATGAATGATGATAATTTTTTACGGTCATAATTTTTCGCACTAAAATTCAATCTTATCATATTCTGTTAGCTTAATGTGAAACAAACACGCCGTAGTAGTTTCATTGTTGGTACTCCTGGTTCCCGCCTGTGAGAATCAGGCAAGTTCAGACATCTTCAGTATCGCCTACCGCTGTAATGGAGGTAACACGCGAGAAACAATATGGGGATTTGAAGATCTGCTTTCGTCTCAACAAATCTTCAGTTGAGGCCTATAAAATGTTATAGGAGGCATATTGAGAGTCTATTCTTCCCTACAGCACAGCTTGAAGGTGGTTTAAAATGTTTAAAGAGGGGAGACAATGAATTTCAAAGGAAGGTGGACCCGATGCTGCAGTTATTGCTCTTACAGAGGAAAACATCAACACTGCTGCTGCCATTGCGAGAGAGAATCGACGAATTACCTTAAGATCAATTTCTGAAATACTGAACATTTCACTGGGTTCCGCCAACAGGTTGGTGACAGAAACATTACACTTGAGACGTGTTTGTGCGTGATGGGTTCCAAGACTGTTGATTCCCGAACAAAAGGACATTCAGGTCTGCATGCAGTTAAAGTTGATGTTAGAAGAAGATCCGGAGTTTCTTTCAAACGTAATCACTGCTGATGAACCTTGGCTACATCATTTTGATCTTGAGAGCAAACAGCAAAGCTCAGTGTGGAAATCTCCTTCATCACCAACCCCCCAAAAAGCAAAAGTGGTTGCTTCTGCTAGGAAAGTTATGGTCATCTCATTCTTTGATATTCTTGGAATGGTTTTTAGCATGTTGTACCTGCACACACATCAGTAATTGGACAATACTACAGGGATGTCCTAAAACATTGCAAGTCCATATCAGGCGCAAAAGACCACATTTCCGTGAAGCAGGCTGGATGCTGTACCACGATAATGCGTGATCGCATATTGCCGATGTTGTTGCTGAATGTCTTGTAAAAAATCAACGTGAAGTGCATCCCTCACCCTCCCAATAGTCCGGATTTAGCCCCATGTGACTTTTTCTATTCCCTAACTTGAAGAAACGCCTTCGTGGGAGGTATTATCCATCATCAGAAGCAGTGGTGTAGGCTGCGGAGGCGATTTTGAGGAATCTTTCAAAAATGGTTTGCAGTTTGTTTTTGAAGACTGGCAGAAACGCTGGGACAGGTACATCGCATTCAGGGGAGACTATTTTGAGAAGTACCATCAAAATTATGAGGATGAGTAAAGGTACGTTGTCAAAAAAAGAATTGTGATCATTCTTTATCGAATCGCAACTTTTATTGCCCTTTCCAAGATATTTTCTTCATATTTAGGTTTTCTAGCTTGAAGTTTAGTTTTAATTTGTGACTCTTCTCCCCCCTTTTAGCGCATGAATGAAAATCGGCTTGTGGTATAATCAGTTGAAATATGGAAATTATTGGAGGAATATTAGACATCATTTAATTGATAAATTTACCGAGACATTGTATAACAGTGGAGATATAAATATATTAAAAAGGAAGGCAATTCTAGAAGACATTCCTAGGAGGCTGCAAATTGTCACCTATACTACTGAATTTGTATCTGAACAGAGAAACTTAAGGTTGGAGAAGAATCAACAAACCATAGGCAGTCACAATAAATGAAACTGGAATAGGTAGTATTTTGTTGGCAAATGATTAGATATCACTACCAAAATGAAAAAAAAAAAAAAAAAAAAAAAGCCAGGAAAGGCTATACTTAATTTGAACGAAGTAACAAAAGTTATTAATCACATAGACGGAGTGATATTGGAGGATCACAAAGAATGTGGATAAAACAGTTTCAATAGCCTCGTATGAGGTTGATAATTGTATACGAAGGAGAAGAAATAAGCTGAAGATCTTGCCTTGTCTTCATACAACTAACTTGGATAATCATTTTGCACGAATACAGTAGATGAGGAAGAGATGGGAATATGCAGTTAGAGATAGTGAAGTGAGTGAGTGAATTTTTATAAGGGAAATGCATCTAGAAAGTGCACAGGAGGTTGTAAAAATAGAGGCAGCGTGACCCAGAATATGACACTCAGGCGGGGGATGCACTTGCGTGACCTTTGTAAGGGATTTCCTTGTTGTGCACATGGCCTACCTGAGTGGACTCATGCGGTAGAATATGTGACTCGGCTCACTGAGTTAGAAACGGCCGAGAATTAACGCAAAAAAGGGGTTTTAGTCCTGCATCTCCAGGATGCTGCAATATATGCGGATAATGCAATTAAATTCCCCTCTTGTGGATTACTGCACAAAGACATTTTCAAAATAGAATTACAACTCTTTGCATACTACCCTGTTGCACAAATGTTCAGTTTTTGTGACAAAACTATTGTCAGGTGAATGTTGCTCTACAGTTCAAGAAATGCCAGTGGAGTGGATGCTGGAGAGATCAAGTGGAATACAGGTTAGTGAACTACAGACAAAATTTACAGAATGAAATCTTTCTCAAAAGAAAGAAATATCCAACTATAGCACTATAATTATTTTTAATATATGCTTTAAAATGTTCAGAAATCAACCCAACATTACAATAGAAAATTCGATTTCAGAATGTCGAAATTCATTTAGAAAAGAAAGATCTAGTATAGTCTATTTACAACAAACAAAAGAACAGAGATATATAGAAAACACGTATAATCTACAACAAATGTGTTGTTCATAGCTTACGAAAGGAACTTCTGCAATATCTGCAAAGACAAAGTATTGATTATATGAAGGAAAAGCAATTCCAGAGCATTTAATCTCAATATGTTGAGAATAAAATTGTAATGCAAATTACATCAATGAAACGAAAGAAGTAATAAGTACAAAAAATACTGGATTTTTGGGATCCGTTACTCACTAGATTAAGTAAATGAAAATATAGCAGAAATCTAGACATGATCAGAAACAACAGGGATAAAGAATGGATGACAGTTTCATACCAAAATTGATTATGAACCACAACCCAAAGTGTAGAACAAATGTAGGTACACCGAAGAGAAGAATGGATTCAATGGTATTACATAAATGAGACTGAAGCAAGCCTTATGAGGCTTAATCTATGAAGATTATAATAAATACTTGTCTTATAAATTTGATTTTTATTCATACTTTTTGAAAGAATATTTGAGTAATTTTAAGGCTTGGGTTTTACAAACCGAAAAGTAGTTTACAAAATTATAAAATGCAGCTAATAGAATCTTTGGATAAGCAGTTTTAATTATTGAGGGATTTTCTTAGTGTTCTGTGATTATTATTGTGCAACAGATGTATAAATGTTTTGGTGAGTCACGCCAGTTCTATCTTACGAAAAGCCCCTGGAAAAAATTTAGACCAGCAACAGGACAACTTACTACAAAGGGCCTAACATTTCATGATCTGATTTCTGTGTAGGTACCTAGATTTTGTTTTAAATCAATCCTAAACAGCTTATATCCTACAGTATTAGTATTTTAATATCTGTTATCTTCTTTTATAGTATATCATTCCTGTATCTGTCGATAAATAATATATTGCAATTATAATTTTATATTCTAGCCATACGTAAACATAGAAATTAAAAATTGTAGTACATACCCTTCTTCAGATGGCTTCATCAAACTAGTTATTGCTGAAACAATTTGGATATTAAAACAGCTTCTTAGATATTGTTAATATAGTTGATCGACCATATATTACACTTTTTGTTAAATATATGTGATATAAATAGTCAAAACATGTACAAACTGTTCCAGGTTTTCTGGATTGGATATAATGTGGAAGTCAAAATGATGAATGAAATACTTATATGTTTATAACTGGCAATTTTTAAGTGCTAAATTGAACAGTATCTCTATGTGTTGGATAAATTACGTAACAAAGTTAACCGAATGGAATATGTAGAAATATTTTATTATGAAGGAAAATTAAGATAATTTTTGGCTAAATTTGACGAATATTTTAGTGTCATGTCGTGCAGAAGGCACTACGATTCCGGCTAACTGTTGAAAATGTTACCCGAAAACTCAGGCATGCCTGTTCACATTTACCCATTAAAACAGGATGTACTGGAGCATTTTAATCTAGCCAAGAACCCTTAGAGTAGGAAAATTGCTCCTGAAACAAAAGACGATCTAGTTTAGTTAATTTGGTTTATTGTATAGTCAATGCATGTATAACAATAGTTGAAATAATTGCAACGGTTGTTTAATAGTTCATTTATTTTCGCCTTAAATTTATGTCTATTTCTTTCAAGATTTTATTTATTATTTAAAAATCCTATCATTTATTTCTTCTGTTCTTCATAAGAATATTTAAAATTATAACAAATGGAAAACAAATTTAGTTTAAAATTTGTACGCCTATATATTTAGTTTGTTTTATTAGTATAGAATGAATTATGCTCCAATGTATGTAAGTCTAGGCAGTTTAATAAATTTGGAGTATTTTACTGCAACTTTTGTAGCTTTTGTTTGATTGTTTATATATTTACTTCAAAAATATGCTACAAGTTTATTGTAATAAATATAATTCTCTTCTATAACTTCTTTTTACCTTTTTTTTTGCAGATATCTCGAAAGATAACAATTTTAGTTTCAAATTTGAAGGTTCTTTGTCCATAGCAACCAAAGGTGAATAAAATATCTTTGTTTTATTTTAATATTAATATTGTGGAATGTGATTATGTTTCTTGCAACATACACAACTTGTGACAGCCGTACAAATGCCAGTCTTGCTTATATTTGACAAGTTTGGTAACAATATCTCGGCGTTAGAAGCTGCAATAATGCAGTGTAATATCGTTACTAAGGTACAAACTCTAGTCCCTAAAGGTCTTGGGTGACTTGTAGCGAAGTTTATCTTGCAGACGGAGAGGGAAAGACGCTGCAAACGGGCGTCGACGCCGAGTTGCTGAATTAGTGTTTTGTTTCACACGTAATGTGGGCGAAGCCCTCCCTTCCAGAAAGTGCAGTGCATCTAGACCCGTCGCGTCTAGAAGTGTCTTTCATCCTCCCCCTTGTCTCGCCCCATGTGAAGAAATTATGTGCAGTCATCTAGCACATCCTCGACCTGTGTTTGTATATGTACCCCTTTCAAACCTCCCCCCTCGCTATTGTTGGGGAATACGAATTTTCTGAGTCTTGTGCTTGCTCCCAAGTCAGTTAACGTCTTATATGATTAGCTGTGTCTCCAACTTCACTCCTTTCAACGCTTTGTGTGTTACAAACTTATCTTATTCTCCACTGAGACTTGTTAAGAATACATCTCATTCCCAGGGGACTCTCATGATGCATTTAGATTGTTTCTTACGAGAGTGAGTTAGTAAAAGTATGTCATAGTTAGACAGTCGCGTATATTATCTACCGAAACTAAAATAAACCTAGATTTTCGATCTGGAAGAGAAGTTTGTACAGCAGAAAACAAAAACAGTTGAAAACAGCCATTGGCTTCACAAAACATAAGAGACGAAACCTTTGCATTAGGGAAAAATTAAGTGTTGAAAATATAGTGGATGAAATTAAATATTACCAACAAGGTTGTCTCCAACTTGTTGAAAAAATGAATCATTATAAATTTCTTAAGTTGTCTAGAGCTTACAACCCACGTGGGAAAAAGGACATCCACCGAGCAACAAACACTTGTCTAAGTTTAAGATAAATCAGAACGTGAATCTCAAAATGTTTGTGATGAAGAAAAAGCCACCAACTTGCACAGAAACCATACCTTGGTCACTAAATATGAAACCTTAAGAACGCAATCAACAGAATTTGGATCAAATATATCGCCAGCGGAAGAGAAGAGAACTATTCTAACGAGATAAAGAATGTGAGGACCCAGATCAAATCCAGAACAAAGCACTAAGCTATTTAAAAATAAATTTGAGTATTACACTAATATGACTTTCTATAGCCAATCTTGCAAAAATTATTCCTACAAACCTTATTCTGTATCCCATATCTACTAAATGTCAATCAAGATAGACTTCGAGAGAGTTCTTTTATTACATAATTCCTTACAGGTAGAATGGGAATAGAAGAATACAGTAGGCTATACTAACCCCACAATAAAATATTTTAAGAGCTTTTCTCTATGTAATGACATTGAAATTGATCCTCTTTGAATGAGAAGGAAGAAAAAAGCGAACAGTGACTTCACATCTGAAAAAATATGAGTATGATTGAATTAGATGGAATTTTTCAATAATTGCTTATGCCACAAGAATTTCATTTCAGGTAAATTGTGTTTATGTAGATAGTATACGACTTTGTGTATCTCTCAGGTTTATCAGTTATGTAAAGAACAAGAAGAGGAGAAAATCCAAGATTTTGAACATATTTCCATGTAGAAGATAGTTTGGGATGAGTAACATTTCTAGAAAATCTAGTGTTGCATCCGTGGAAGTTGGTATTCTGCTATCTTCAGGCAGAAGCACACAAACCAAGATGTTCTGTAAACATGCTTTTTTGATTCAAAGAATATCAAAATGCATATTTCAGATGAAATCCCAGTATAAAATTTATCGTATTTACTGTGAGTACATATTTAAATTACAAATACGTTAGAAATGCTTCGAGAATGATTAGGTCAAGGTCTTCCAATGAACAAATAGACAACAAGTGTGGTTTGGTTCGCGTGCCTTACCCACTTCCGATGGTAATTTCCTCTAATCCCAGCCAACCGCTGTGGTAAGACAAATTAGCAGGTTCCTTATTAGAAATGGTTACTTCCCCTCCACATGGCGGCCGTGATTACCGTGCTGATAGCGCTCCGGAACCGGAAGTGGTTAGTACCCTTCTTTGTGGCTGCTTGTCCCTGCTAGGAAGTTTTATACCAGTTAACATCATTCCTTTGTTTATTTGTTCCGCCTTTTCCCATGATGGCAGTGGTGTCAACTGTGTACAGTTGTCATTAGATTCATTTGGATTTTATATATTCACACTCGATTAATCTGCCAGACTTTGGGGAGGAGAAAAATAATCTTGGCTGGAGAGAAATTTTCACCTCCAGTCGATAATCGAAACCGGAACCCTTTGCGCAGAAGGCAGGTGCTCTACCAACTGAACTACGGGGCTCAATTGTTGGTTTCTAACAAAGTACTTTTTCTTAGGCCTGTCCCATTGTTGTCTTATGCAGGATCTACATCCCTTTCTTCTTTCATATACTAACTGGATCTTATTTATTTATTCATTCCTAAAGATGTTTTAACTGTTAGAAATCTTTGTTGATATTATAACGACAGAAAATCTATCTGTGGTAATCTCAATCTGATAGATTGTAATTTATACAGTATCTAATTTCACTTCATAAATCAATAAAAGATTAAAAAGGATGTACAAAGTTTTTGTACCTGAATACAAAAATATTGAAACTTTAAAGGCACATGTTTGCGAAGAAGTTCTTGAATTTTATTTGGGAATCCAAGAGAAGACAAAATATTAGTTGTTTTTGCATAGAATATAAGTAAGTGCTGCACATCGTAGTCAAGAGATACCCACTGATAACCAAGATATAACACTGCAAGAAACAGAAGAAAGTTTTAAAACCTACGGTTCATCCTGTATTATATTTGATTTTTTAATTACCAATTTATCAAATGCTGTGGATCGTAGGTAATGAAAAACCGCCGAATCACCTTTATTCTAGTTCTATAAATGCATATACAGAAGTTTCTGGACAGGAAAATGTTCTAATAACCCTTATGTAAAACATTTTTGTTTCTTACCTTTATATTTATGTTGCAATGATGTTTGGTAGCAGGACTTGCTAATAATTATAACAAATAAAGGGAGAAAACTGCCTACATTAGAAACCAGAGAGTCAAGAATTATACTATTAAATAGTGAGAAGAATACATTTTGGAAATCAATCGACCATTCTTCCAAAACAAAAGACTACTTATATAGGCTCTTTAGCTTTGAAGAACTTGGAAGACTGTCAGATGTTACGGAAACAAATCCATAAAAATCTGACTGTGCAGCGTCAGATTTATGCAGAAGAATGTAGGATATGATAGTACCTATATCCCAACTCCATCTAAGTGAATGGTTGTAACTAGAGGCTATGTACCTCCCAAGCTATATATTGTGTGTGATCCTGTGCACTTCACTTCAGTTTAATAGCATCATTAGTTACATTTTCGAGTATGTAATTTCTTAAGCAATCCTTACAGACTACTCTGCACACCGAAATTATTTCATCAGTATTATTAACTGAAGAATAGCCAATTTTAAGAAGAAAGAAATATACTGTATGGAAAAATTGATTAGTGTCAGAGAGGAACAAAGCTTTATCTAAAAAGTACATCAAATATTCAGCAACTAGAAGAAAGATCATGTTAGGAAGGTGAAGGAAGACCACGAAAGCAATGGCAACGTAAAATACATAACTAAGAGATAAAGAAGCATATTACAATTATTACCTACCATTGCAGCTCCAGATGTATTTTAATTTTAATATATGTCAAAACTAAACCTGGCTATTCATTATTTTCACATGTATTACCTTAAAAATTCTTTGAATGTTCATTTTATTAGCTTCCTTGTACTGTTTCGTTCATAATTATTTTTGTCACTGGCTCACTTTTAATTGCCTTATGAGTATTTCTAAGTGAATAAATTTTCTGTGTCCTAGCTCTTACATTATACCTTATTTTCTTAAAAATATAGTGCAAGAGGGATATTACAATGAATGAAATGTAAAAGTATGTTAGTTGCATGAAAACAGCTGCCTGTATGATAACAGGGTTATAATCTCCGTCCCTTTCCATTGGAGCGTGTATTATAAAGGTGTACCTATTTTTTTATTCGGGTAAGCCTAAAAGCTTTCTACATTTAACTTACTCCTCAAGTATTTACACTTATTTTAAAAAACCTGTTTAAATTATTTTGAATTATTTACATTACTATAATAGGTTTATATAAATATAATATACATTAGCTGTGCTTTACACAATTTATCTTTATATTTTAGTACTTATATATTTTTTCCTTTATGGGTTAAGTGAAATTACTAGAATGTTCACTCAGTTATCGTTTTGATATTTGTACAGGTCCTTTTTACTACCCGTATGGCAGTTAGAGAAAGTATTAAATCACACCCGAAACTTAGATTCTACTCGGATAAATGCCAAACTTTGTACTGAAGTTCAGCATCATCCAAGGTTGGAGCATGAATATATTAAAAAACTACCTTTACAAGGAACATTTTCATTATTAAGTTTTTTATTAATTAATTAAATGTATATTCTGAATTTTCCATGAATAAACTGTGAATTGTAAGCTTTTAATATGAGTTCATACTTATATATGCATTTATTATGGACTTAGAAATTATATGAATGTTCAACCAAGAGGAAATCTTGCATAGGATGTATAATTTTTTTTATTCTGATACCTACTGCATCGAGTAAATTTTTAATTGAAATTATTCCTTATAAAATCGTTTCGTAATAATTTAAGACATGCCTTTTGAAATCAAGTAGGAGAGACTTACATCGTCTGCTTAATGCAGTATTCAGTAGTTGCCAAATATGATACTTTTTGTTACGTTGGGGTTATGCAAATGAGTTGACTATATAACGGCCACAATATGTGCGTAATGACTTCTTAACTAGAAGAATACACATTAAATTGCAAGTAGCAAATAGCATCTGTTTTAATTACCCCCAAGCTAAGTTGAAAACTGCTGTTTACGGATAAGATAAAATAAAAATGAGAGATAGATTCAACTTCTGTAGAACTTCAGGTCTAGATTTCTGGATACACATCCTGTTGTAGTTTATTTCTTCCTGCATTAGCTATTGTTTTTGTAGTTTGGTGTAATCAAAAATATTTATGACAGCACTTGTTGGCACTTGTTTCGCAAGATGACTGTAGCAATTTGTTTTCGTGGCGCCTGCATTAAACTTATTCGACTTTATCAATAGTTGCAGACAGTCAAATAAGTGTTATCAATGTTGCAGTGTGGTGTATTTGTTGTTTATTTTTGATAAATATCCATTTATTCAAAAATAAATTATGATATTGTACTGGTGAACACAATTAATTCTGAACTATCGAATCTTGCAAAATATCTACTGTCTTAGGGATATATGTTAAAAATAGGTAATTGCAGTTCAGAGTTTTCTTTTAGATTGTAACCTTACCTGTATGAAAAGCCGTAGAGAAAAAAAAAGTACAATGTCCAAGAAGCAAAAACATTAGAAAGTGAGCCAACGTTAATCAAAACTCGGTGGTACGTTTATATGCAAGACCTCTCTCCCACTCTTCGTCAGATTCATTCATGCAGCTTTGGGAACAACCTTTGCTTACTTGAGCATCTCCCTTCCTCAAAATGAAAGCCCTTCGTCCGTACAAAAGGAAGATGAAGAAGAATGTGTATGTGGCTGCACGTTTCCCATATTTGAAGGAAATTGAAGACCGGCATTGAACGAACCTCTCCATTGTCTAACTGCAACTGATTTCTTCTCGAGTGAAAACAGTTCTTCTTTCTAGCCCACTGTTGTTTTCTTATTTCCATGCATCAGCCTTTGCAGCGAGAAAAAGTACATCCCAGTTATTTTTTCATCAGCTCATCTAACACCAATTTTCTTTTTATTTTATGGCATAAACTGCGAGAGAGTTGAGGAAACACAGTTGCTAATTTCGAGAGGAAGTTTGTAATCAGATACAAAATGATACCAAATAATTTAACAATTAGAAAATTCTTTTATAAAATAGAAAAGGAATTCAAAGGGAAGCAAACAAGAAAACAATTTTTATTCTTACTTTTATACTGAAGTGAAGTTTTCGACACCAGAAAACTCAGATATTACTGGATTACAAGCTGGAAGCTTGAGTTTGTGAATGAGGAGTATATCAGCCCAGCTATTTGGGCTCTGAAAGCTCGAATATACCAAGAGTCTTTAAAGAGGAAACAAATAGTTAATATGAACTGAGAATTTTTGCTGCATTGAAGGAAAAGATAATATAAGAAAGGAAAAATATTGACATTCAAAAGAAAACTTGGAGTCTTCCAGAATTTTCTTAAATAATTAGTAAAAAAGACATTGCATGAACAGAAAAAATGCTATTATAATGACAACCCTGAAGAAGAATAAGAAGAAAGGAACAGAAGCATTATATCTTAAGAAAACCAAACAGAGCAAGAATAAACTAGTTTCAAGCACAACAATTTTCATCCAAAATTCCTAGAACTGCCTCGATCAAGTATACACAATTATGAATAAGAAAAAACGACAACACTAGAAGACCGTGTTAAAATTTGAACCAAGCACCACATAACCTGAGAGCGCAGAGCACCCGCATAGCAGCGGTGGCACTTTCCGTCGTCCGCCGGATCGAAACCCGACCGTGCCAAACCTCTGGCGACGCACTGACTGACAATCTGTAAACTCACCACCAAAGAAAACTATCAATATATGTCATTTTGGAATTGTGTATAGAACTGCTACTATTGATTGACTAATGTCACAGATAGTGAAACTGTCAAATTTGATTGCAGTAATATTAGAAGGAAGTTTAATACCACTGAATAAAATAGGAAGGACATTTTCTAAGAGTGTCTTATGGAGAAATTAGGAAGAGATCTCTTATCTGTGCGGCAAAACAAAAGAAAACTGCTTTATTTTATGATAGTGAAAATTGGGCATGGCTTTGTATTATGTAAATACATAGCAAAAGAATATTATCTGTTTTAAATTGGAACTCTCTGTTCATATTAGTTCATATATCACCCAGATAATGTTGTATTAGCTACTCGCTCATCTCAAGATAGAATTTCTTTTGAATATCAACCAGATCTTCCTTCTTGAAACTAACTAAAGGACACTGTTTATTTTTCAGTGTAACAAAAGAAGTGTGTAAAATGGGAACTACTTTTTCTCAACAATTTGCAGGTCTTTCGCAGTAGATTTATATAAAATTGATTTTTTTCATGAGTAAGAACTGACAACAATGACTTTAACAATACTTGGACAGAGTGTATGATTTGTAGTAAATTCTCCGTTGTTATTATAACTTATCAAGAATACGTTGTATCCAATAACAGTATATTACGATGCTTCTTTTTCTGAAGGTTTCTATGGACAAGAATAAGAATGGGACCTCTGTAAGGAAAGGGTACATGCATCTTCCCCTTTCTGGCTCTTCATGGGCCATCTCATATCGGAGCGATGACTGACTTAATTTCACATTTCGCAACAGGGATGAGAATTCGCTTCACAACCGTGGGGAGAATCTCCCGCAATAAAGAGGAAAATAATAAGAGGAGGGAGAGGACTATGCACTACAAGAAATTGTGCAAAGAAGGGGGAAATACGAAGAAAAGAGCTGGGGAAGCTAAAGAAGTGTCATCAGCATTATAGCTTGAGAATCAAAAACAAGGAATCTGGGGACGTAGTAATCTTTCTGAACCTGTGGATGGTAACTTCCCTTCGCTTTATAAAAGAATTGTAAAGGCGTCGGATTGTGCAAGAAAAGCATTTCCAGAAGCTCATTTTATGATGCATGCTCTTGCCCAGCTTGTAGCTGAAGAAGGCATGAAGGAAATACCGTTTGTTCAAAATAGTTTTAAAAACGTAGTTAACTGTAGAAAACATATGTAGTTCATTGATTTTTTTAAAGACAAAGCTTGGTGATATTGATCTTCAGTACTGATCTTAGCGAAATCTAACGGAGGAAAGCCAACTACTGATGAATCGAATTATGGAAATGAATGATTTTGTAGCAACAGATGACTGAACATGATGTCAACAAAAACTGATTATATTAATTTACAAAGAAGTGATTATGAGAATGCACTATGAGACACTTATGGATTTAAAAGTGTTTCTGTTTTTTTAAGATATACTTATTGGAGGACTTCATCAATTATAATTGTTATTTCAAAGGATAAATTTATTTATTGGAAAATAAGAACTGAAGCTTTCCTGGCGACGAATATGTTGAAGTTCTTGTCGAGGAAAAAGCCAGGTGAAAAGATGATTAGATTTTAAGATATTTTAAGAAATTTTATAACCACAAAATCTATAACTGGATATAACACAAATTTCAACAAAGACAAAACACTACCGATACTCGCATCACTGAACAAAAGACTGTTTTCAGTAAAAATGGCGTCAAAGTAACGTAAGTACTTAACTTGATGATCAAGCTGCACAGATCTGTGCTTCTTATTTATTGGAGTTAAAACCATGATTAGTTCAATTAAAAATAGTCGACTTAAAACCTTTGTAAAGGAGTATGGAATTCATTTGGGATTTCGAGTGAAAGAATGGAATCAATGACCAGCAACCGATTAGTAAGGATTTAAAATATTTGTGTGGATAAACTGTTGCCTTAAGAAGTGGTCAAGACGAGAAGGTGAAATGTTTAAAATGCTTAAAGAAATTGGGAGTAGAGTACGACATATTGGGAGTACAGTATGACATAACTAAGCTAATTAGAAATCGACATTAAACAATAAATAACTGAAGACATAAACAAAAGCTCCAAGAAAGTGAAATTAAATTTTAAGAGGATTCAGAAATGAAGAGCACGATATGAAATATTGATTTAAGGCGCAAAATAAAATAACGTAGAAGCCGTTGAATATAATTTATGAACACAAGTCGAGTGAAAGGGTCTGCCAAGTAAAGGTTACTGAGAAGACATTGCATGATTGGCAATAAACCATGTTTACTAAGAAGATTAATAATGAAGAGAGTCAGGACAAAATTCATTGAAAGAAAACTATAAATATTTTGATCATATTAGTTAAAAACTTTCATAATTGAAAACGTTGTTTCTTCAAGGGATATTTGGTCAACAAAGGATTTCATTATTGATTATGAAGAAATATGTTTACTTCTCACTTTGTCATATTCCCAAAGATTAACAGTATTTCAGTATACTTTGTGAACCGTGTTTTGTTCTGAAGATACGGGTGGTTAAGTGACCTGATATCTTTTATCTAAGGAGGACAACCCCAGCAGATGACTGACATTGCAGTTGCTCAAATAGAGTTCTGCAGGTGGTTTGTAGAATGCGGGTGGTTTGGAATTGAGAACTGCCTTGACACGAAATATTTCTATCCACTTGTCTTGCACAAGATCTTAAACTATCACTTGTGTATCAGGAAGGCCACTTTCCTTCACTTGTTTTAGCTTGAAGGCTACTTTCTTTCAATTGTTTTAGCTTGCACAAATTGAACTTATCACGAGAGGCATCATTTTACATTTTTCCACATTATCGATGCGTGGTCACAAAAAGAAGTTAATCAAATGCATTACTGTGAAATAGGAGTAATGACAGTAGCAAATGGAAGTAGGTTTCAAGTTAAAACAGTAAGATTTTGATACCCATTTCTGCAAAGAATTAAAGAAGCACAAATTAGAAATAAAGAGGAAAGAATATGGTTAGCGTATGAAAATGTACAACATTGGCTAGATCATGTAGGAAGAACTGATAATAAAATTCTCCAAAACAAACACTAGTGCTATCAAATATAGATACTTAGAAGAAAATGTAACATTGGCATGTTGTGCCAATAAAACAATATTTGTATTATCTTCTCCTACATGTATGCAGTAGATTCAAGAATAACATTCTAAATTGGGGTATTCAAGATCCACGCCCGCATTATGCATGCCAGGGCAACGTCCTCATTCAAATTCAACGGTTGTAGGAGAAATGCAACGCAGCTGGTCCCTCCAGCTCCTTCAATGATAATGAGGGCATTGCTAATTGCTATTATAAAGGTGTTCTGTACAAGTGATTGCACCTCTTCCAAGACTGAATTTTAAGGGAGAAATTTGATTTAAGAACTGCATGCCTAAAGAAGTTTGGTATCTGAATTTCTAAGAAGTTGTATTGATAGTAATACCTCAACAAAGTCATCCATATCTTAGAGGTGATAATAAATGATATTCTGCAGTTTTTATATTAATCTGAAGATATAGAAAGTGCTTCAAAACATTCTTTATCAAATAAGATTGATGAGGTCAGTAGTTTTCAATAAAAATTGACATGATTATATCCAAATAATAAGGAGAAAATTCATAGATGTGGTTTACTAGATTCCCACTTAAAGAACAAAGCAATAATGGGAGAGAGAAAGTTTTATACAACAACGAATCTTGGCAGTAAAAAAAGATAGTTTTGGACACCAGTTCTAAGAAGAACTTTGAACAACTGTAATTAAGTTTATAATGGACGATTATGTAGAAGAATTAAATATACACCAAGACTTGAATTATAAAATTACATATATGAAAATCATTGAGAAAGTTTCTAAAGATTATGGCTTGCATGAACAGAAAATCCTTGGTCAAATCCTTACCAGCATATTTAGTTTTTCACTAGTTTGCAGTAATTAACTTCTGTGGATTTTTCTACTACTCATTTCTTAATTTTACTAAGTCCCAAAGAATTGAGCAATGCAAAGAATAAAAGAAGAGTAGAAGCAATTTATTTTCAATTGGAATCCAAGGTATCTTTGCCCAATGACACAATGAAAAGAGCAGAATAGGAAGATCTGCAGAAATATGGTTTAATGAATTGTTGAAGACAGAACCAAATCTTTTGATGAATAAAATGATTTTATTCCCTCAGAATCCTTATAGTCTTTTCTTGAAATGAACCTTGATTGCCAAATAGGGCCAGAAGCTAGCCTCCAGGTACTTTATTCTGCCCTTTTTTGATTCAGAGGTAAAAAAGAAATAGATGATTCATCAGTAAAGGAGCCCGGAGTATGAAGAGCCGAGCTTTCTTTGGAAGAAACGTAATAGACAAGTAACTCCAAGTCAGATTTAAATTCAAATCCTATAGATTATTATATAGTACAAGTGCCCATTCTGTAAGCATAGTTTCCTTATTGAAAGAGCCAAACCATATTACCTCGTTTATTTCTTTGGCAACAAGTACTTCTTCCAAACAATTTATATGACAAAATAAAAGTTATTAAAATCAATGTATGAAGATTAATGTGGTAGGGTTATTGTTAGCTTCCGGTATACGTTAAGTAAAGACAGCTGCAGTTTTTAAATATAACTACAGTATATATCTTTTTTATTATTTATTCAATATCCTCCAGCTCTCCAAGGCATTAGCATTAATAGTCATTTATCTTGTGATATTTCTTCACATAACCAACACATCACGTTTCCCTCTTTCGTCCACCCTTGAATTTCTTTTCCCCCCGAGAGGGGGATAACATCCCTTAATCCTTCCACCCTTTACCCATCTTCCAAGCCAACCCTTGTAGTTCCTCTATCGTCCGCAGTATTTGAGGCGCCACCAATCGACGAACAGTTTCCTGAAGTACACGGCAGAGTGCAGGCTCATCGATGCGCGCACTTGCACACAAGTTAGAGCACTTGCCGTGTGTGCGTGCGTGCGTGTGCTTTTCTATGGCAGGTGCCGGTCACGAGGTGTGTGTTTGTATGTGGGAGAGGGGGAGAGAAGGGGGGGTTTAGTGACGGGATTATGTTAGATCAGCTGTGGTTACGTGAATGCACATTACAACATAGTAAACACACACACACAGACACACCTATACACGACGTAATTCATAGTTTTAACCAGGGTAGTAGCAGTGATTAACGGCGCATTATACGGCTAACTGACGCTTTCTTACACTAAGAAATTGTAGTAAAGGCACATCACAACACCGTAAAGTAAAAGGGAAAAGAACGAAATCTATTTCCAAGCAATAATCTAATAATTTAGTGATTTGGCTTCCCCAAAGCACATTACTAACCTATCACTGCAACTTGACTACTCCGGAGTGCATATAATCTTGTAGTTTTTATAAACTTTCTATGCCTTATTTTCTATCTCTCTTTTGTAAAAATACTTATCTCATAAATCTATTTTTTCTTTATTCTGAGTTTTATTAGCTTATACACGTGTACGTGTGTTAAAGTGTTGTAAATATTGCATAAAATTTTGCCAGAAAAGGAACAATGTAACTGGTTTTGTTAATAAGTAAAACAGATATTTTTGTATTCCTTTCTCCTAGCTGTGATCCTAACTTAGTTAAAACGTAACAAATAGTCTCGGAAAGTTTATGTATATTTATCCCAGCACTTTTAATTTTACCACTTACAGTTGCATTTCTTTTTAATCTTCATGTTTATTCTTTTGTTTCATTTTATGTGAAATATAAATATATGTATCAAAATATGATGAAGTACGTATCCATGGATATTCCTGCAAATATAAATTATTTGCTTTGTTAAAATTGGAGCTGCAGTTAAGATCTTAAAAGGCTTTTAGAGTCAGTGTAATATGGACATTTTCTGAAGAAGAAAAACAGGCCTTTAAACTATTCAAACTTTTCGGTTTGTAGCGTAGCAGAGGTTTTGTTTTTCTAACCCTACAAACGTACAACACGGAGAAAAGCATAGTAGTCTGTGCCTCTCTATTCCGAAGCAAGCCTTTTAAAGCGAATTTTGACAGTTTTTTACTTAGTAAAGATATACTAAAACAGTATCTGATATTACCAGTTGAAGTTTTATAGTTTTTCCTTACTATTTATCAAATAAATTAGATCCGTTTTTAACAGAAATCAAAGAATATTATAAGTAATACATAACACCTATGATTTCGTAACTACGGTGCACTTAATCCCATCTAAGAGATTAAATTATTAATATTGATGCCTACAAAAATCTGCAATTCTAAAATGTGAAAGTACAACTTACATCAAAATGCAAAACAGTTATGGCATAGCAGCATACCACGTTTTGACAATTCATATTAAAAAAAGAGACTGTAATCTTTATGTTTCATTAAGATTTATCTCGAACGTCGATGCAAATCTAGCAAACTCAGGAGTAGGTATCATTCCTCACGACCCTTATTATTTTGCAGCTCATTTCCATTATGTTCTTTCAATAGCTTGTTTCGCATGTTCTAAGATGTATGTACACAGTTTGCAAATATTCTGCTTGCCACTTCCCTCCCTTTCGCTTTTTTCCCTTTCCATTACTACCCCCTTGTTTCACTTCCCCTTGCCCCGCTAGACCACTTCACTTCGCCTTGCCAGAGATGCGAACCTTCTGTAACTTGGTTATTGACGTTTTTATTATTTATGAATCCCAGAGACTTCAAAGTGCATAAAGTGGTAATGTAAACAAGTGGTGAATTTTGGCGACATGATCGTTATCAGTTTCCGAAACTTGTTTTAATTGCTACGTATTATTATTGTTGTTTCCCCACTTTCTACTGTTTCCTTTCCTCTTTTCTTCCTTTGTCAGCTTTTAGCGTGACCTCAGACCAGAGTTCGCGACATTTCTCCCGGAGAGCTAAGGTTCAAACCCCACTAGCTTTCGAAGTAGCTCCTTTTGGTTTAATTTTGCAAAACAGTTATAAACTACAAACCAAATATAAACGTTAGTGAAATTGAAATATTATAGTTACTTATCTTATAAATTGTATCCGCATAACTATATTAACAGCTGTATTTCTGGCAGAAAATGAATATTTATTAGTGAACAATCGACTTTGTAAAAACATTTCTTTATATTTTTATTTTATAGTACTTAACTCAAGACATTTATTTGTACTTTTATATAAAATATTTCATTTCATAAACTTTCTTTTGTTGATTTACGTAAGACAGTATTTTGTTTAAACATACAGTAACCTTTTCGAAGTTTTAATATTACTGCTTCTCTCCATTAGCTATCAAGAATTTTGTCAAAGGCGGCTAAAGGATTTTGTATGTAAATGAAGAAGTATTTGCGATTTCTTTCTCTGGAAGACGTTTTATTGTGATGTGGCAAAATCGAGAGGAAACTGAAATCAATTCAAAGAGGCAATGAAAATTGATTCCGTTTGTAACATGCAATTCTCTTCGAGGTTTTAGGCGAAGTTTGCTTTGGTTGCGCTCGCCCATGGAAGCCGGGAAAGAAGCGCCGGGCATCTCTTGGCGCCTAGCAAGCCCGCAACCTGCGGAACTGGTAAATTTTTTCATCGGTGTTTGATTTCCCGTGTCAGGTGTAGATTAATGTACTAATGTATTATCACACGAGGTGTTTGCTGTTGCATTATTTGCGAGACTGCGTTTTCTGCGCTGACGAATTCTTAACAGTTAAATGTTAATTTCTTTCAAAATCAAGGAAGATAATTATTGTGATGTCTCACTTACCTTAAGCTCAATAAACAAACATTTGAAATTCTGCTACACATCAAACTATAACTAAAACAGGTTTGTGAACAGCAAGTTTGGTGTAGCTTCAAGTTTAGTGAACTTGTAGTGCCGTTAGTTTTGGGATTTGTTGAATGGTAAATATTTAGAAAAAAGCTATGCTTTACAAGTATACCTTGAACTACAAGGTTTTTTGAAGTCAATGCTCTCTTTTAAGTGCCAGCGTTGGGTTACGTGACCATAGACTTTCTAAACAAGAGATACAGATGCTTTTGATGGGTGATATGTAATTATTTTTATATAAATTCTGGTATGTAAAGGAGACGTTGATATGAAACATGACTAATGTGGTGTTAGGTGATATGTAAAGGAGGTGTTTATACGAAATATGAAAAACTGTGAATGCTATATGCTTGGTTTACGGCTATGGTTTACGATACGAGCAGTGGTCATTTAGAAAGGTGCTGCAAGTGCAGATGCTGTGTTGGAATTCCGTTAAGTGTTTCATAAGAAATCTCAAGCATAACAAACATGCATATACATAAAGACTATATGGAAATAAAGGTATTTTAAGGAAGTTTAACATGCCATTACAATGCCTTCGCATCTGGTTTTTGCCGAAGTGTTTGGCTGCGATGAGTTGGGTGTTTTTGCAGACTGATAGACTACGAGGGTGCGGGGTGCATGCTATGTGCTGCGTGTAATACGGCTTAGTGCTAGAGTAGCCACAAACGGTAGTTAGCCGGCAACAAGCTAGTGCTGTATAAATCAATGTCACATGAGGTTGTCTCCTCATGAAGATGGAAGACTAAGGGCATCGCATTTCGTGCGTATGATCTCATTGCGGCAGGTTCTGTCGGTGAGTTAACCCCGATTATGTTAATGCAAGATTCTGTCTTGAAGTGCGGCCTTGTTACCGCGTGATGTACATCATCGGGTAGCGAAGGAAGACTCAAAACTGCGCTTGAAAATACGGAAGACCTCGCGCTAGGGCTAAATGATATGATGAGCAAAGATAGAGCGTAATACAACTGGAGATGATTTTAGAAGTAGTGAAGGTTCATTGCCTAGACAGAACTTGCTGTCAGGAGAAACAGTGAAACTTTAGCACAAACATTAATTCGTCATCATGAATGATGAATGTTAAATTTTAGTTGTTTTTGTGATTCAAAGAAATAGACAACTAATGAGATAAATATTCGAAAGATGAAAAATATTTGATATTAGAATACATAAGTACAATTTTTGGAAGACTGGATTGCTTTTGTTCAGAAAGAAACGAGAGAATATATTCGTTAAGGGAAAACATAAGTTTATTACACATTTTGGAAGGCTGCAATGCAAACAGACATTTTTAAGAAGCAAATACAGAACTTGTGTTTATTTTGTATTTGTTGAGAAAGGATGTTCTTGCAAAATTATGAAAGAAAGTTTTACTGTCGATAACTAAAGTCTGGAAACGATAAATCAAGTCTTCTTCTTTGCTTTAGGGGTTCTACAGGAGTAGGAATGTTTTCAAGTAGATTTTTGGATAGAAATTTTGTTACTGAAGACCTGAACGAAACAATAAATGATGTGTTCTTTTTTTTTCCTTTGGTGGTCACTGTAAATATTGACATGCCGTATGTTAGACACAGAAAGGTTTACAGCATGCTAAAAAATAAAACAAAACAAGCAGAACATAAAACACCAATCACACTTATCACAACACTGTATAGGACTTCCTATGTGGGGTTCAACTGGAGTCCTACCTGTGTTCGGTTATAAGAATCCAGTTTTACAGACTGTTTGAAGTTCCGTTAGTGTTGAACTGCTTTGTATTTACTCAACACTCACACACAACTTATTGAAAGAATCCAGAAAAGGGTGTAAAACAACCGAGAAAGAAGGAAGTAAAGTTGTCATTGGCCGGCCGTCAAAACCGGCATCGACGCCGCGGCGTCAGAGGCGCGCCTTCCCTCATCATTGTCCACACCTGCTGGCTAACTATTTCTACCGTCTCGAGTTCACAACATGTTTCTCTCCAGTGCACAACACTGTATCCATTTCACCAAGACGTGGTAACACCACCGCCGCCGCCACTTCGCAGCACTTTGAGACGGCCGAGGTGTCGATGTAGTCGCTGCATGGAGGAGCGTCTGTGACACAAGTGTGGCAGCCCCATCAGAGATAAAGAGCTCGGAGTCGCGACGATATCATCGCCGCACCAAGCAACCACTTGCACACTTCCGCCGCGTACACTACACTTGACACACGAGAGCACTTTGTACCACTGTGTCCAGAGAGAGAGTCAGTCGCCTACTCGCTTTAGCCCTTGAGTCGCGACTGACAAGAACTCTTCTTTCTCCTCCGGATCGGTCGAACGATGCTAGCGAGAAACTCCGAGGCGAGACGTCCAGATACTTGCGGCTCCGGGGTTGGAGAAGCTAAGGACCTGCGCCGTAGCCCCATTCCGGGAATGTCGGTGGCCACCGCGACCACCACCACCGTCACCCCTCTCAATCCTTCCCTTCTTTCCCTCATTTCCTCCAATCCGCTCCACCTTCATCCCCACAGCATGCTGCACGAGAGGGAGCGAGAGAAAGAGATGGGAATTTTGTGCGCGCGAGAGAGAAAGGGTTGGCGGGGGTGTACATGGAGAGGGGTGCAGAGGGGAACGTGAAAAGGGGGAAAAAGTGCTAAGGGGATAGCGATCTCTTTTGCACCCCTCCACCGCACACCCCCACCCTGCACTCTTTCTCTCTCTGTCCCTCCGGTGGACCTCTAACACTCACCCCCTTCTCTGATTCCCGGCGTCCATCCGTCCGTCGTAACCCTTCGATAGCGCCGAAAACTCCTTCTCCGTAACCGATATTGGCAACAACATCGCGATCCTGAAGTAAATTGCCCCCTCCCCTTCCGCGAACGTGTGGTCGCCGAACCCTGCGACTTGGTCAAGGAAAGAAGAGAAAAGAGGCCAAAGAAAATAAACAAACAAAATTAAACAATAAAAACTCAATTGAATCGATAACGTCTTGCCCACCTCCCCTCACTTTCCATCAGCTGGACACTTTTTTTCCTATAAGTACACGTCAAAAGTAAATATCGCATAGACAGGAAATTGTTGGTGATATAGTCTATTCTGTGCTTCCATCGAACTTTGGTTGAAAAGAGAGACACATGGCGGGTTGCATGCTGCGGTAGTGGGGGTGGAGGGAACTGACCTGTTTGATCAGTTACGATTAACACTCGCTCGTGTGTTAGTTGTTGTTGTTGTTGTTGTGGACGGCGTTGGCACAACACACAATGCCATCGACCGATACAATTGCTTGGATCCACCTTATTGTTAGCGGATAAACATTGCCCTGAACAGAGCTGGAATATCATTCATACCTCACCACAAAACCTCCGGCATTTCATGCAAGATGTCCCGCACTAACACTTAAATCCCGCCAGACCCGTCCTTCCTATCTAAGATTTCTTCCAGCTTTTGCTCCTGACAACGGCAGCAGCCTAATGTTCTCTTCCCAAAATTAAGTTTTGGTACATCTTTCATGCATCGCAGTGTTCAATCCTGTGCTCGCCTAACGGGCGTTAAGGCACTTAGAAAAGAAAGAAGCTCTTAACAATCAAACACCTAAAAGGAAATGTTGAAAAAAAAAAAAAAAGAACAAAAAGTTACAGCACTACAGGTTTCCTTGATCTGGAAGGTGCTACAAATCCTTAAGGTTATAGGGCGCCACAAATCTCTTCGGAAAATATTATAAACTAAGTTTTACCGGTAGCGAGCTGCTAAAAATAAAATAAGGAGTAAACGTTAGCGAAATTATAAAAGAAGTTTTTAAAAAAATAATTTAAAAAAAATTCAAAGTAAATTTTTTTTTAAAAAAATCCAAGAAAAAAATAAAAAATAAAAATAAAAAAGTAAAGATGAAAAAAGAAATAGAAAAAAATATTAAAAAAAAGGTTAAGAAAAAATTAAAAAAAAAAAAGGTTTCGCAATTTTTACATCACGCATTAATTTTTTTTCGTAGAAGAAAATAGGAAATTAACAAATAAAATTAAAATTTTAAGCAATTTTTCATCACCCACTATTTTCTTCGTAAGCAGAGAAATGTACTAAGAAAAGCAAAAAGGCGGAAAAAAAATCATGCAAATTTTACATCAGCTATCCTAATCCTCCCAAGCTTCATTCCTATTCAAGGTCTAATCCGGTTTAGGCTTATAAAAAGATGTAAAAAGTACACCGGTTGTGTGAGAATGAAACCTGCTTTGAGTTTTGTGAGCGGCGGCGTCGGTGTAAGAATGCCGGCTGTTAGCCCGTCACCCGCCGGCACTACCTCCGCTCAAGGCCCCTGCTCTACCGGCAACCCGCTTAGCGGGCTGAGTCATGCCAGAACTCCCCTTGTTGTCTGCCCGCCAGACCGGCTTAATGCACAGCATCCCGTGAACAATAGCCCCCGTCTGGATCGCACTGTGCCACATTAGTGCAATGACAATAGCACTTGCACTGGTCGAGGGATGGGGCACAAATGTTTGTTGTTGTGTTTCGAAGGTCACATGATGCCATCTGGTATTGAGATGGTTCACTCCTAATGTTCTATGTAACTTTTTACTCATGTGTAATGCCGTAGTTTTCAACAAATAGAGCGATTATGAAAAAAAAAAGTGTATATACCGATGGAAGTACAGACGTACTAACACTTGAAACACGAATGTAAAATAACCATAGTTACAAAGAATTCACACCCTTTTGTGGTTTCTATTTCGTCTTTTTTAATATACCGATGGCAGAAGTACAGGCGTACTAACACTTGAAACACGAATGTAAGGTACCCATAGATACAAAGAATTCACACCCTCTTGTGGTTTCTATTTTGTCTTTTTTAATATACCGATGGAAGAAGTACAGGCGTACTAACACTTGAAACACGAATGTAAGGTAACTATAGTTACAAAGAATTCACACCCTTTTGTGGTTTCTATTTTGTCTTTTTTAATATACCGATGGCAGAAGTACAGGCGTACTAACACTTGAAACACGAATGTAAGGTAACTATAGTTACAAAGAATTCACACCCTTTTGTGGTTTCTATTTTGTCTTTTTTAATATACCGATGGCAGAAGTACAGGCGTACTAACACTTGAAACACGAATGTAAGGTAACTATAGTTACAAAGAATTCACACCCTTTTGTGGTTTCTATTTTGTCTTTTTTAATATACCGATGGAAGAAGTACAGGCGTACTAACACTTGAAACACGAATGTAAGGTAACTATAGTTACAAAGAATTCACACCCTTTTGTGGTTTCTATTTTGTCTTTTTTAATATACCGATGGCAGAAGTACAGGCGTACTAACACTTGAAACACGAATGTAAGGTAACCATAGATACAAAGAATTCACACCCTCTTGTGGTTTCTATTTTGTCTTTTTTAATATACCGATGGAAGAAGTACGAACGTACTAACACTTGAAACACGAGTGTAAGGTAACCATAGTTACAAAGAATTCACGCCCTCATTTTGTCTTTTGTAATATACCTACCGATGAAAGAAGTATAGACGTAGTAGCACTTGAAACACGAATGAAAAAGAATTCACACCCTTTTGTGGTTTCTATTTTGTCTTTTTTTAATAATTCTTAGGCGTTAAATAGGAAAACAAAAGGACTTAGATTTATTTTCATACAGAAAAAGAGATGAAGTCCATATAACTCCTTACAGTACCGTAACAGAAATTCTATACTTCCCCAAATACAGTAAAAACGGCCGTAGAAACAAATTGAAACCACTTCTAATTCAGGAAGCGTCATGGAGAATCACTATTTAATACGTCACTTTTTTCCCACTCCGGTATAAAGGACGCGGCGTAAGTTATTCAACCGAAAAATATCACTTGAAGCAGCAATAATGATTGATTTAATCAAGTCTAATGGAATTTCTCTCTACAGCCATTGCTGTTTTAGAAAAATTTCCGCGTCGGATGTTCTTTATAACTGAATGTCACCCGATATAGTTAAGTGTCTTATGGTATATTATGCACCTTCTTCTTAATTAAAAATGGTTTTATTAATGGCAAAACTAAAGAAAAATAAACAAGGTGTAGTAAATAGTAAACACTTTAGAAATTTCAAGTATGAAAAGTATAAGGTAAGAAGATACGTATGCGTGCGCAAGCCGGAGCATTGCCAGACTGTATTGCCGGGCGTCGCGGCGGCATCCGCCGGCGTCGGCCTAGCATCCCTCGCTACACCCCGCCGGCTACACAGCGTAACTTTTCCCCCCTTCATTTCTCAGTTTGTACTGTTATAAAACCGGTTTTTCTTCTTCGTTCGCAGGAAACATACGGCACACGTGTGGAATTTGCTGAAATGCAATCCTGTCATGCAATTCCATCGAGTATATTGTGAGCAAGCAACACAGCAAAGTGCAGTTCTAACAGGTAAGGATCATGCTATGTCAAATATTTTTTTCATTAAAGATGAAATAATATTTACTATACGACACATTTGGGAAGACTGTTGTTTGTGGAGGCACTTATATGTTGCAGCAGTTGTCAGATTTCGACAGGTAAGCTGTCGAAACGTGTTAGTTAATCCAGTATAGGTATATCCAGGGCTCCTGCCGAATGTGTCGCATAATATATGGTGTTCCTAAGATGTGTTGATAGTAAGAAGCACGTAAGCATTCCTCTAAGCACTTACCAATGACTGTAGAAAACAGTTCCTTGGAATGTAAACAAGTAGTCGCGTTATTAGCCACGAGGGCTACCTCGACGGTAACCGCCACAATCACAAAAATCACTTTCACTACACAACCACGCAATGATAAACATCACCACTAGTCCGTGAAGACGCGGAGCTAAGACGTTACGTTACGCCCCCATGCAAGTCTGCTGTTTGTGGTGGTTGCGGTGTAAGCCTGACTGGAGCGGCCGCATCTGCGGCTGCCGATCTAGAATGTAACAACGTGACTAGGCCGGTAGCTCGACCGTCCGCCGCGGCGTTTCGAAAAAGGGGGAGTGGTGGCTCGGACCGGAGACGCCTCGGCGCATGTCAGGGGGGCGCCGGGGACCGCCCAGTCTCCGGGCGGCATCTTCTGGAAGAGCCGAGAAACAACGAAAGCGAGGACCATCTCCGGTGGGTGGGGGAATTTTATTGCGAGCGGCAAGAGGAAAACTGCAGCTTGGGCTCTATCTACTGGCGCCATCCTTGAGAGATGCGGATCCTGGAGGAAACTCCGGCGGCTCGCACCACGTGACTTAGCATCTCTCCCCTCCCCCGCAACCCTGCGCCGTCTTCTTGAGCACCGAAAGGAAAGCTGGCAGGCAGGGCTCCGGCGGGGGTGGAGCGGCAAGGGGACATGGTGTCCTCAAGATGTGCCGCCACTTCAGGAAGTGGCGACCGTTCCGAGAACTACAAGCCCGCGAGATTTCTCCCGTTTGAAGATCTCCACCCTTTGTTTCTTCAGCTCCGTTGTAAAGAACCTGCAACTGCATTCGCCTAGTAATCCTCTATGATACGTACACAATATATGAACGGTCGTGGGTTCGGTTGTCCCAGGATATCGCTACTACGTGGTTTAGAATACCTCGTGGCAGGCACAAGGTCCTGGGTTCGATGCCCTAGGCCCCACGGAAGCGCACATTAACGTCGTGTAGCCTGACGCGCGCGAGAGGCGACTAAACTAAACGGCAGCGGCTCCGATGAGAGGTTAATAGAGGTGTTACCGTGCGACATTTACCTCGTCGATTGTTTCAATAAACGGGGGAAGGGGGTGAACAGATGATGTTGCGCATGTGTGTGACACACATGTTGTGTGTATGTGTATTGCCAACCAGTAACTGTTTATAAATACCAACAGAGAGGGAGGGCTAATCTATCGACTCGCTCACACCACCCACCCTCCCTACCTCCCTCCCTATACACAGCAAGCTGCTCAATGATGTCATGTGGACCAATTTCCAATTAACGACGCTTTTGTAGTAGTACTACAAGTAGTAGCAACACCAAACCAAATGCCACGCGACCACGTGCTCTAGCATTGCATTTCAAACGTGGCGCGGGTTTGAGTCTCTCTTGTTTTATATATTTACGTACTTTCCTTTAAGTTCTGAACTGAAAGCTCTCGCCCCTGCCAACGCCACTGACGCCACTGCACTTTTAACATACACCAATGCTATTCTTAAGACCAGTTGTCAAAAAAATGGAATATCTTTCAGTTCCTACAAAAATTATTTAGGTTACTTCAGAGATTTGTAATACTATAAAATAATATATTACAGCTGTCTTTAACAATATTTACGTTCTTAATCGATAATATAAATGTAGAAAGGCATATATGTAAAATATGAAGCTATTAACAGTGAAGCAAACAAATATATACAAATATAACAATTTGTAATTTAAAACTTCACTTATGTTATAAGATTTTTTTTTGTAATATACGTCCTCCAACGTTAAGTCATATAGGACGATGAATGGAATGGGTGAAATGATGCTCAAATGAGCCCAGGGTCCATGGAGCTTAGAGTTACCTGACATTTGTCTCAGAATAAGAGAAAACCTCGGAAAAACCTTATCCAGGAAGCTCATACTGACCGAGATTCGAAGTCGGGACCTCTTGAACGTGAGGTAGACATGCTATCATAGGCCGCGCCGTGGTTCAGTAATTAGACCGCTTGGCTCTCACCAAGGCGGCCCGGGTTCGATCCCAAGCGACCGCAAAGTGAGATTTGTGGTGGACAACACGGTGCTGGGGCGGGTTTTCTCCGGGACATCCGGTTTCCCCCGCCATCTCATTCCACCGGTGCTCCATCTTCATCTCATGCATCACCAGTGTCATCGCCTGCGGTGCCGTATGTAGTAAAAGCGGGCGTTAAACACTACACATTACACATTTCACATTTCATGCTACCACCACGCTACCGAGGCGGGCTTGTTATAACAATTGATGACACTTTTCTTATAAATTGACCGGGATCGCGATTTCATGGAAAACTTTTCCACATCGTCAGCTGGAAACAACAAAGCTGTCATCGTTACAAATGCTAGATGTTAATATCTTCTTGTTACTATTACCAAAATATGAAAATAAAGAATTTAAAAACAGAATCGACTGCCGGTATTTTAAAATTCATTATGCGTTTTTTTTAAATAAATATCTTTTTCCAAAACATTAAATCTATCGGACTATATAATTGTTTTAATAATTTAACTTATGGATTTATTTCATGATTAAATGACCAAAAATAATCTGATACGGCAGATTTGTCAGTCTGTTTATACTTAATGTTAGGTATATATAACCATTTTTCTTATTTGTAATTTACGTCCCCCAACGTTACGTCGGACGGTGAATGAGTTGGGTGAAATGATACTCAAATGAGTCCAGGATCCATGGAGTTTAGAGTTACCGACATTAATCTTGAAGGATAAGGGAAAATCCCTGAATAAATCTTATGCAGGTAACTCACCATGACCGAGATTCGAACTCGGGACCTCTTGATCGTGAGGCAGACCTTCTACCATCTACGCTCTATACTATGTATATGCGCTACAACATATTACATAACAATTCAAAGTTCTTAAGCACAAAATTAATACACATTATTATTTAGAGTGATTCAAATGATCAAAAGTTATTGTTTTAACAAATTAAAGTACACCTATGCGTATCTATTAATGAGCTTTCAGCAGTTCAAAACGTATACTCTTAATGAAATGCACAAATTACAGTGCGATCCATATATACCTGAACCATTACTATAGGCCATAACATTTGAACCAATAATAGGACACACGTGCAACTTTGTGAGAATATAATACACAATTGGGAGATTACATTACACTATTTAAATCTCAGAGAAAATGCTGGAAGTGTCCTCCACCAGCATCTATACATATTTACACTCGTCTCACCATATCCTCTGAAGTTTTACGGAGAGTATCCTCGCCAATGTTACTTATTTCGGTTCGAATGGATTCCTTGAGAACATCAGTTGTCCATGGCATATTTTTGTACACTGTATTTTTAGATATGCCCACAAGAAAAAAATCCGCTGAGGTTAGGTCAGGGTAATAGGGGGGGGGGAGCCACAGATCTTTTGAGATTATTCGATTATCAAAGAAACTGTTTACAAGTTCATGGTGTTATTAGATGAATGCTAAGTTGCTACATTTTGCTGGGAATAACCTTCTCTCAATTCCATATCATCCAACTGCTGCCCAAATATCTTGAAGATACCCATATAAACTTCAATGTCTACAGTCGTATCAAAGAAAATAAGACCAACGATCCTGGAAGCTGACACCGTGCACTATACTCCAACTTTTTCATCATGCAGTGGGGTTTCGTGGATCACTTCCGGGGTTTACAGCAGCCCAATATCTGGTGTTTTGAGTGTTTATGTAGCCTGACAGATGAAACCATGCCTCATCTGTAAACCACGTTATGGAGAGAATGCCTGGGCGTGGAATAAGAGTACCCTGAAACCATCGACAGTAACTGATTCGTTTATCATAATCTGCTTCTTTCAGTTGTTACACCATATGCACTATGTAAGGTCGTAGTCCCGATTTCTTCGCAGCTCTTTGACATGTTCCATATGAATACCCTGATTCCTGGCTAAATCGACGCAACTATTTGTTTCAAGAATTCAATAGCTTTCAGCGAACATCTGTAACAGTCTCTGCATTCATTGGCGGTCTATGCTTTCCACTCTCACTAATGAGTATACCAGTTGTCTCCAGCTTTCTTAAGAGTGATAAAATTGCTGTCTTTGTCGGAACATTGTGTACATTAAATTCTCTTCAAATTCCCGTTGTGTTGTTACCAAGGAATTTGTCTTCCAATACGTTTTCAAATGTAGACACGCTTTCGTAGTGAGTACTGTATGTTGGTGTTGACTGTCAATTGTTAACAATTGTCAGTGTTAACAATTCTCCCAGAGATCATTAAAACAAATTTCTACATTCTACGAGCTGTCAAAAGAGAATTATTGCCTAATGAAACGGTTCAGATTTATATGGATCGCGCTGTATATCAGGTCTTTATAAATTATTTTGTTATAATCATTAATAGACGAATTTATATCACTTAACTGTCGTCCTGAATATGTTATTTTAAATATTTTATGTATGTGGACCTCTGTCCACACTGTGATTTCAATAATTTTATTTATTTTCATTAGATGGTGTTTAGGAACTCACGGCCATCATTTCGGAACGTTCTATTAATTTTAACACCTGTATATAAAAGTAGTAAAATTTAAAGAAAGAAACTTGTCAACTTAATTACTGAAGTAAAGTTTATTATTTAGCTACACGTTTGTTTTCTTGTTAGAAATAGCTTTCACTGTTAAATAACAATGGTAAAGAATGTCAAAATGTCACGTGAACCGCGGTAATGTATTGTCAGTTCTTGTATATCCTTATGTAAGGAAGATACATAATTGCACAGGAGACTATCAGTGGAAGAAACGTTAGGCTTTTGTTTTACTGCACGAAAAGGCTATTTTTTAGAATTTTCATACTGAATCTACCTCAAATGATCTTATTATCAACAATTCATAACCATATTAGAACACTAATTTTTATTTTAAGTAAATTTATGTTCAGATTAAGGTTAAAAGAGCTATTCGAATAAAAATAAAATTCAGTAAAAATACTAAACAAATTGTAGCACATGTTTAATACCAATCTTAATAAATAAAGAAAGCAAAATTAGTTAACCCTCCTCAGTAGGTTGGGGTTAGTAACTACCTCACATTCAAGAGGTTTTCAGTGTGAGTTGTCTGGATAAGGTTCTTTTATAAGTCATTTTCCTTATTCTTAAAGATAAATATCGGGTTACTCTAAGCTCTGAAGATCCAAGGCTTATTTAAGCATACATTTCAATCATTTTATTCATCTTTGATAATCCTAGCGTCTTTTGTTTCTTAACTTGTTACTTTTTGTTGCTGAAGGTTTGTTCCATTACTTTTTGAATTTTTTTGTTCAAAATTTAGTATTTTTGGGGTTGTTGAAGCATTGGTTTTTGGTAAATTGATAAATTTGAGTAATGGAATTTTCGTATGAGACCTCAATAACTGCTAAATGGCTTGCTTGATGTTCGCTTGTTCTATTTTTTTTTAATTTACGTCCTCCAACGTTGTCATATCGGACGATTAATGGAATTGGTGAA
The DNA here is from genome assembly GCA_030765055.1 of Mantis religiosa. Lineage (NCBI taxonomy): Eukaryota > Metazoa > Arthropoda > Insecta > Mantodea > Mantidae > Mantis > Mantis religiosa. The sequence continues at coordinate 29,553,520 of CM060954.1, forward strand.
ATGATGCTCAAATGAGCCCAGGGTCCATAGAGCTTAGAGTTACCCGACATTCGACTTTCAGGATAAGGGAAAACCTGAGAAAAACCTTATCCAGGTAACTCACCCTGACCGAGATTCGAACTCGGGACCTCTTGAACGTGAGGCAGACACTCTACCACCACGCTACCGAGGCGGGCATTCGCTTGTTCAGTGTTATGTTAAACTTAGAGTTTGTTTACGTTAATGTTCAGTTTAACGCCCATGTTTAGTATTTGCGGCACCACAGGTGTTGCCACTGATGATGTTTGAGATGAGCATGGAGCACCGGTGGAATGAGAGGGCGGGGGAAACAGGAGATTCCGGAAAAAATCCGCCCCATTACCATGTTGTCCAGTACAAGTGTCACTTTGCGATCGAATCCGGGCTGCCTCTGTGACAGTCATGTGGCATGCAATGGGTGAAATGACGCACAAGTGAGTCCGGGGTACATAGAAATTAGAGTTACCTGGCATTCGACTTTCAGGATAAGGGAAAACCCCGGAAAACCTTATCCAGGTAACTCACCTTGACCGAGATTCGCACTCGGGACCTCTTGAACGTGAGGCAGACATTCTACCACCACGCTACCGAGGCGGGCGTTCGCTTGTTCATTATTATGTTAAACTTAGAGTTTGTTTACGTGAATGTTCAGTTTAACGCCCGCTTTTAATATGTGCGGCACCACAGGTGTTGACAGTGATGATGTTTGAGATGAAGATGGAATGAGACGGCAGGGGAAACCGGAGATTCCGGAGAAAATCCGCCCCATTACCGTGTTGTCCAGTACAAGTGTCACTTTGCGATCGAATCCGGGCTGCCTCTGTGACAGTCGTGTGGCATCAATGGGTGAAATTATGTACAAATGAGTCCGGGGTCCATGGAGCTTAGAGTTACCCGGCATTCGTGTTTCAGGATAAGGGAAAAGCCCGAAAAACACTTATCCAGGTAACACACCCTGACCGAGATTCGAACTCGGGACCTATAGAGCATGAGGCAGATATTCCTACCGAGGCGGGCGGCATAACCACTGAGCCAAGGCGCGGCCGTTTGCTTACGCTCAGTTTTCATTACTCATAACGCTCACATGTACATTTGCATTCTCTTGCATTTGCGTACATCAGGCTTTAGGGGGAATGGGGAATAGTGCTGGATAAAGAAACCTTAGTGTCGTCCGTCTGGATTTGGAAGCTACAATAAAGCAGTTGACAGTAGTAAATACGAATGGAATAATCAAAAAAATAAGGCGCGAATAAATATGGCACGATCCTTCAGAGCCTGTTTTTAAAGTGTGCCCAGGCATCATAACAGTTGTCATATTCCAACAGGAACACACAAGGTGAGCCTGGAGGGATTGTGTGCCGACAGAACCGCAGATTTGTTTATCTTGCCCACTCGCAGCTTTTGTTCCAGATTCATAATTAAAGAAGGAGACCGTCCCTGCGTGGGGGCAGCACTGTTCAAACACACCTGCCACCGTCTGATCGGGCCACTTCTCCGATCGGCTTCCATTGGTTATTATCACGCGACGCCTTTCGGGACAATGGTTTTAAAGCTCGAGGTGCAAAGAAAATTCACAATGCAAATGTTCGTTTTCATAATACTATGACACGTAACTATTAGTTTTTTGGTACAGTGTCTCTGTTATTTGCTTCAGAGATAATTGCAGCCTTAGTGGCACAACAACAATAGTAGTAGTAGTAATAATAATAATAATAATAATAATAATAATAATAATAATAATAATAATAATAATAATAATAATAATAATAATAATAATAATAATAATAATAATAATAATAATAATAATAATAATAATAATAATAATAATAATAATAATAATAATAATAATAATAATAATAATAATAATAATAATAATAATAATAATAATAATAATAATAATAATAATAATAATAATAATAATAATAATAATAATAATAATAATAATAATAATAATAATAATAATAATAATAATAATAATAATAATAATAATAATAATAATAATAATAATAAAACCCTATAATAAAATGAATGAAGTGATTCTCAAATGAGCCCAGGGTCCATAGAGCTTATAGTCACTCGACATTTATCTTTCAGGATAAGGGAAAATCCCGGAAAAGGCTTACCCTGATAACTCTCCCTGATTAGGATTCGAAATTGGGACCTTCTGAAGTAAGTCAGAGGTACTTCCAACTACGCTATGAAGGCGGGCGTATATGGGTATATCTGTGTGCAAACTCTTTTTCCCATTGAATTCATATAAAGACAATGGAAATAAAAAGCAATTAATGAACCCTTCCAATTGTCCCACAGTACAATCCCATAAAACCAGAAATTCTCTAAACGCCTTACCCTGTATTCGTTCCCAACATTAAAAAAAAAAGAAAGAAAGCTTAAGATGCTCTTGTTCAATAATGTTTCTTTCCTTAGAGATATTTATATTGATTAGTTAAGACACTTATACAAAGAGTTAAGTTTAAAAAAAAGAACAGAGTAAAACAAATGCATCACGCTAAAGGTTATATGTAATAGGTATATTGCGCCATGGTAGTGAGAGCTTATTCATGATGTCCTTTTAGTGGGTTGCAACAAAATGTACAGCGTGTGGTTTTGGAAAAAAAAATCAGCATTTTCAAAAATATTTCCATGTAAAGGATAACTTGTGGTGGAGGGAGTTTCCTGAAACCAAAACACTACTGCAGTATCAAGCAGTTCTGAGCTGTGTTTTAAGTTTCAGGTCTCCAGCTCATCGCAAAGTAAGTTTAAAATTGCTTAGTACAAAAGTGAATCGAGAAGATATTGACACATTGCTTCACTCACACTGTTTATTCACAGGACAAGTTTCAAGAGCTCTTGCTCCTATCATCAGCTGATACTCGACTAGTGCAAGTTGTAGTGGTTTCCTCTTTCTCCGTTTCGTCAATAGATGGCATGATGTACTTGTCAAAGATGTCCGGTGGTGGAGTTTCAAAATTCATGACTCTATGACGATTTTTGTTGATGCAGATTTTTTCCCATACGGAAAGGTCTATGGGGTGATTGACATATTTTATTTGAGATGTTTCCAAGTTGATGTCATGTCTAGTATTCAAAAAATGAAAAGCCACTGCTGATTTTTCTGTTTCACCATTTTTAATGTTTCTTAGATGTTCTTTAGTTCTGATGTTAATATTTATTTTTGTTTTTCCTATATACATTTTAGGGCAAGTTTGACATTTGATCTCATAGATTCCTGGTTTTTCTTTGGTAGTGATTGAATTCTTGGGAGGGCCTTTTAACAAATTTCTGATATTAAACCTATTTTGAGGTGCAAGAGTTATGTTGTGTTTTGAGAATATTTTTTGGCTTTTCTTTTTTTGAATACTAGACATGACATCAACTTGGAAACATCTCTAATAAAATATGTTAATCACCCCATAGACCTTTCCGTATGGGAAAAAATCTTCATCAACAAAAATCGTCATAGAGTCATGAATTTTGAAACTCCACCACCGGACATCTTTGACAAGTACATCACGCCATCTATTGACAATACGGAGAAAGTGGAAACCACTACAACTTGCACTAGTCGAGTATCAGCTGATGATAGGAGCAAGAGCTCTTGAAACATGTCCTGTGAATAAACAGTGTGAGTGAAGCAATGTGTCAATATCTTCTCGATTCACTTTTGTACTAATTTGTGCTTCACTGTCCCTACGCTTCTTCCAAGTTTATACTTTAAAATTGCTTTCCATATAAAGAAAAGTTTCTTGTGAGGGATTTACTTAAAATAGGGTTAATATTTAGCTGTCATTCAGTTCTTAGCTGTATCTAACTGATCATGGAGTTAGTTTAATTTGTTTTGCCACATAAAGAGTAATTTGAAGGGATAATTTTTCTTAAAAGCGAGTTAATATTACATTGTTATGAGCTGTGTTTGAAGTTTTAAATGTCTGTCTTATCGGAAATTCAGTTCTCTGCACTCCCAGGCAGTGCTCAATATCTGCAACACGTCAAGTGTTGGATTTGAGTATAGAACTGCTTAAACGTCAGTCGAGCGTCGATGAATCATTGTTAAGATGAAGTATGTGTAGCATATCCAACAATGTACCTGTTTGAATGCAGAATGTTTTTTTTTTTTTCAAAATAAATTCAAGCTTGACAGACACCCAGCATAATTTGAAGCTCTTAAATATGTAAGCGTATGCAATAATTATTTTACAGCATGCATGAATAATCCCTCAAATCCTCGTTTAAGTCTTCAAAGTCAAGACAAATGTACTTTAGCAGCGGATAATACGTTTTCGAGACACTAAGCGTATAATGTGGTCCTTTGCATGGCCAGTCCGACAAGAGGTGAGTAATTGCACCATTTCACAGCAACCTGCCGCACTCAGCTGTTTCTCTGTTACATCTAACACTGCAGGTAACCTGACCCTAACGGAACAAATGAGGGGAGACCACTCATTGCAAGTTATTTCGTTTAATCATTTTAGAATTATCAGGCAGTAGATTTATACTATAATTATCTACTGTTCTTTATTAATTTTTTATTTGGTTTTTATTTAAATTTTCTACTACGTGACTTTTAGCCTGTATCGCTGCCGAAATGTTTCGTTTATTTATTGTTAGCTCTTGCAGCTTTTTAATTTATATTCCAAGAAGTATGGCTCTTTTCTCATTCGTAAGTATGCTCCAAACATGTATATTTCATTTATATTACACACTTATGTGTAATTCCTGTTTTTAATAAAAAAGGAGAATTAAAATGGTGTGTGTGTGTGTGTGTGTGTGTGTGTGTGTGTGTGTGTGTGTGTGTGTGTGTGTGTGTGTGTGTGTGTGTGTGTGTGTGTGTCTGAACAGCATAACTGAAAAATGATAAGTCAGTCAAATACCATACTCGACGTGGAAGTTCAACATCTTCCAAAGATCGAATATTTTCAAGAAAATTTCCCCCACCACAATCCACCCTTTGCTTTACTAAAATATGTCTCTAAAATGTTGATTAAATTACCATATGTTTAGGATACTTTAAAAATATGAAATATGTATGTTAAATTTAAGAGAACTGACTTTGAAGTTGGAGATATTACTTGTTATTGGTGTAACTTTTTCAAATATAGGTCATTATCCGTTTTTATTTCTCCTGGGCTACAAAGAAGAAAATTCAAAGCCATTGCATAGCTATTAAATATTCAACTATCACTTAAACTTATGTATTCTTCAGTGTGAAACAAAACAATTGAAGCACTCAGATTCAGAGGTTGTTAAGTCAGTGTTTGACTCTGGCATGTTGAATGGGCATCAATTTCAGGAACAAAAGTTGTTAAGTCAGCCTTTTCGAGTTAGATGCTGTTAAGTCAAATAGTTACCGCATTAGCCGTTTGGTGGTACAACTACACTGTGTCACACAAGCTCTTTGATATCAGCTGTTGATGCATTTTAAATTAGACATTTAGACATTCCTCAAGTGCACTTTCAGAAAGTTTATCTATACTTTCCAATACCAGGGCATTCTTTCATGCCTATTGACAGAATTTTTGGCAATATTGAGAAGAAGAAACGACCAATGGATAAAGTCTTAGTCCCTTCCACATGGGTGAAACTGATCAAAGATTTACTGCAGAGGAAGCCCATTGATGTTTTCCATGTCATACGTCCACTGACTGATAACGGGGTACATAATGGCACTCCAGTTCTTGAAGTTTTTGACTTGGAAGATGCCCTCGACCATGACCTTGCATTAAATATTCCTGAATTCACTTTAATCCGGGGCGTGTATTTCTAAAGAGGATGTGTACCAGAAGTTCGTCACACAATGTCTTCCACACTCGCTCCTCAGTCGCTTTTGAGGAAAGGAGTGAGGTTGTAAGCCTTACACAAGGCATGTGATTTTGCGAAAAACACATCAGATAGCCTTCGGAAGGTTAAGAAGGTTCAATGCAACCAACTGTAACCTTCCGTCGAAATGGAGAGAAACTGTTTATGAAGCTGTTAATGAAACGGTTCCAACTGCAGAAAAGTTGTGGCGTCACGGGAGAGTGAATTCGAAGATCTGTGGCGTATGTGTGGAAGATGATACAGTTGAGCATCGCTTTTACATACAACTGTCAGCGGGCTGACTTGATTTGGACCTCCATCCGAGACATATAAACTTCGTCCAGAATAATACTTACGTTCGGTACCACAGCTGGTACAACTGGAGTTTCGCTTCAAAGACACGAAATCTCAGTGTGGTTGGTTGCTGGTACACTACATTGGCTGCTGAAAGTACGGCGAGGAGACACTGTGTTAGGAAAGCACCTACGTATATTTTTGAAGGAGCAGAGATGGACCTATATACGGAAGGAAACCTTGCGGTCTCTGGAGCCATACATTTATCACTTGGAACAAATGCAGATCTAATAACCATTTAAGCAAATAGAACCTTTCATTTTTCTCACACTACAAGCCAATAAAAGAAGAAATTTTCTTACGGTACCCATTCCAGTCTTAAATAAAAAAATAAAATAAAATAAAATAAAAAAATGAAAAAATGAAAAAAAAAAATAAAAAAATAATTGAAAAATAATAAAAAAATGCAATAAGTCAGAGAAGCTGCCTACCCATCAGGAGCTGCAAACTAAGATGTAATTCTGCAAGTTTGCTTTAGTTACCAAGTGACTCAGCTGTAAAAAATTTTAGAGTTGAAAATTGTATAGATTATGGAGTATACCCATAAAAAACATTTAAACAAAAAAGTCACTTCCGGCTTTCAGCAAGAATAGGCACTCAAGGAAGAGATGGGAAATTGATATCTCTTGAGTTCCACATTTCGAGCAAAAAAAAAAAAAAAACCCTAACAAACTCATATTTAAGTTCATCATCCAGGGATGGTTCTAAAAGAAAAAAAAGAAGGCAAAATATTACGATGTTCGCTCACTACTGGAACATGTCACTCTGCCAAAAAATACCACATTTTATGGCACAATGACATATGGAAATGAGGTAGAAGATGATGTAGTAGAGATGGGGTGATGTTCTGATTTCAAGGAAGTATGTCAATCCATGAAGTGCATACTGTATTAGCCCATAGTAGAGATGTACTGGTGAAAAAATAATAGTTTAACCATGGCTACATATTACAATATTGTATAATGGAAAGCTCTAACATTAAGAATCAGAAGCTGTTAAATCAAGTGATTTAACACATTTTCATCCGTTTTAAATTAAAAGCTGTTAAGTCCTAATTATAAAATATCCAGTCACACATGCTATATATGTCTAAACACGGCAAACACTTCAACACAGTACTTTGTACCTCCAACGGACCCATAAATTTATTATTACTTTTGGTATTTAAAATTATTTTTTAAAACTTTGAGCAGCTCTCCTGCACAATTTTGAAACAGTGACTTAGCAACTTCTGCTTCTGACCGCTTCAAATACTATAAACGTGATGTAGATTTATGTGAAACTGGTAGCAAAATGAGCATTTATAAAAAAATATTACAAAAGACTGTGTAGAGGAGGTCATGTGAACGCATTACCTCAATTTTTAAATTTGTTTATATTTTTTGTCTGAGTTACGAGTACATATAAAAGTGTGGTTAATGCATAATATTATGTGCCATTAAAATTTTAACGATTTTACTATATTTTGGCCATGAAAAATAATGCTGGCTTTAGATTTTGGGCTGATTTTGAGTGAAGTGTCGGTAAAATGTGCTTCATATGTCCACCTTACAAACTTTATATATTTACATTTGGCAAGATTATGAATGGCATATTTGGTTACAATTCATTAACAAGTTTATTCTCATCTGACGTCGAATATCGAACCCAGGATCTCCAGAGAATTGTTATAATAATGTTATATATAAGTAGGTAAAGTGTGTCTAGTCAACGGGTGTACAGTTCGGAGTCAAAGGAACCTGAGCCTCCCGCCCACTAATGACCGTCATAAATCTATCTCCACACTTCAGAAATGGAACACTGTCGTTGAGGACCAATAGCTACCCCGATTTTCTCGAAGTGACAGCCGCATGTCTACTCCACGTGGAGTCTCAGTTGACAAAAGTTCCAACTTCCAGTAGATCTGTATCATTACATACAGAAATTCGTTGTGTGTCACGATGTGGAGACCGTGGGAGGGAAATGCAGTGGCAAATGCAGATGAAGTAGTAGATGACTTTCAGTCAAGTAAAAATAATCAAAGTGAAGACAGTATGAATAACTGGGCCGAGTTATATTACTGGAAAAGCCTAAAAAAGAGTTATAACGAGAACTGTTTCTAAGGAAATTCAAGTGCTTGTCTTGAACACATATAAATATGTGCTGACAAATAATCCTGGTAAGGGGTCATGGATTGAACCTGTTGATAAATTCTGGGTATTCACAGAAATACAGTAAGAAATATTGTGACAAAAGAAATACCAAAGACGTTGATCAAGTGTGAAAACAAAAGGAAACGTTTCTCTAAAGTAGATAATTTCACATGCGATTTAATTCGTCGAGAAATTTATAGATTCTATGCAAAAGGGAGAGCACCCACCTTAGACGAATTGGTTGCACATTTGCAAGAAATTTGTGATTTTCCTTATGGGCACTGCACTTTGCGCGGTCTCCTACAGGAGCTGGGTTTCAAATACCGCACTTTGAATAAGATAAGGGTTAATAGAAATTAATTGTTCTTTCACACTAGCCGTGTGTAGGACGCATTATGAAAGGGAAGAGCCCGACTGAAAAATCCAATGCCATAGCCGGGATTTGAACCACGGATCTTCTCGTTTCCGTCCAACCTCTCTAAGCATTTTTTCCTAGTGGCTTTTTTAAGAGTTCACTGTTTTTTTAATTATACTTTTCAATGTAGGTAGATAGAAAGCTATTGCTTTATGCTGATCTTCAAATTCCATACTGTTTGGATGGTACGTTAGGAACAAACAGTGTAACTGACATTTTTTGTGTCTTAAGTAAACATAATAATATCTATAAGGAAAGAAAGAGTATTGAACAAGTATATCTTAAGTTTTTTATTTTTTTATGTTCATATATATTTATATTTTATTTTTTTAATATTTTTATTTATTTTTCTATTTTTTATTACTTTTGCAGGGCGTGGTTATTTAGAGTAACAGCAGACTTATGCGAAAAAGGGTTGAAAATTTCATTTTTTATGTTATTATCAGAAGTAGTTAATTTATATATATTCCTAGTTTAATTTATTGTTATTTTTCAGTATCTGTAGATCCAGGAAGGGAATACAATCACAATTTTAAATTTCTAATGTTAATTTTATAACTTTATCCTGCAAATTTAGAAATTTTAAAACATCATCTCTGTATCTCTTAGTACTTACAGTAACCAAAGTTGTATTCCTTTTATAAAATATAGTCTATGGACTTTTGTAAATGATATTGGTAGAAACATTAAGCTTGCAGGTTCTTGAAATGCTTATATTTTTAAGCACTTCTTTAATAATCAAGATATTTCGAAGCTTTGTATTGGTACGAAGTGAGAACTGTAGTAATCATTTAGGAGTTATTATATAAAACTTTAAACACACACAAACACAACTACATACACACATAGAAATAAACAAACCTTCAAGTACTAATTATTATTAATCAAAACTAAAAATATCCAGGATTAATATAGGTTACGAAAGAGGTATCTCTTGGTCTGCAACCTACCGAGATATATTGCGGTCGTCAAGGAAGGGATGGAGTTGAGGAACCATACCGGCGTGGAAGTTGCAAACAGTTGCAAGCTGGAAGATTGTTGGGAATACGTATATATATATATAAGCAAGGACGGAGAAGGATCCTTGGACCAAAAAGTTCTCTAGCATTTTATGAACAAGCTGGGGGATTGTGATTGGAATCTCCTTACGGAGGGGATTCGATACGTTTTATGGCAGAGGTCCTACTCCCATTAGTCCTGGATCCGTAGCACCAAGGACCCGGGCCTTTTTCTACCCGGGAATGATGGAAAACTCCGGGGATCTTTCCATGGGGCAATAACTTGAGTCTAAAAACGACCTCCTGAAGGTGAGGCAAAAACCTAGTAATGAATTATTTATACACTCGTGGACAAATTACATTTTGATTCACTAGTGCCATAAACAAGTATTTACTAAAAGGTGGGTAAACATTTTGCTCCTTGTTGGCACAGCTTCACCATTAAATTTACATTAAATATTTTAATACAAGTATGCTAATCAAGATTATGATCGTAAGATCGTCTAAGCAGATATGGTTCTATAAGTATGATTTAGCACCTAGATCTAGGAATCTTGTAGTCCTAAGCCCCTGAATCCTCAGGGAGGGGTGAGTGAGAGACTACGAAGGGTGGTTAGACCCCACGAGAAGAGATCGAGGATTTATAAAGAGGAAATTCGTGCCATACAATGCCGAAAGTCCCACGATGTAGCCAACCAGCGCTCACCTCGACCTGGAGAAACCCTCGAATAATCCAGGATGTTCGGTCACGGGAAACGAACCGAAGAACTCACGAATGCGGGCTACAGTAGCTACGGCCTGAGTCATTTCACTCAGCTTTAATTGTGAACACTTGTCACGCACTAGTGGGGCCCATCATCCAGTCTGATTACGCACACCTGTTCACTTCACGCGCTAATGCTCAAAAGATTCATTTCAACCAATCTAGGGAAAAGGTACATATATTCATTAAATATTTATATATGTGCTGGTGATATGGGTAGATAAGTATCGCATATTACATGATAGTATCACAAAGAGATTATTATCTGCTTTGCGAATCGAATTTAAAGAACTAAGAACGTATAATCTGGAAAATAAAGTTATCATTAGGACTGCTCGCACATTTGGATAAGTACATTCGCAGTTGTGACATATGTATAGGTGCAGGTAGCTCAGTAACTTTTAGAACTTGATTTACTCGTTATTCTGTAAGTTATTCACAGCTGGGTGAAAACTAAAAATGGTATAAGAACCCCTGGTGATCCTTAAGGTACTGGATGGTCAGGAAGTTTAGTACGACTAATTAAAAAAAAAAAAAAAACAGGAGGCAGGGAAAAGATTAAATCACTACTGCATAATTTTTACATCAATCACAGTTTTAGATTTATGAATTTTGTAATTAATTATTTAATACATGGCTGATTTATGTCAACCTGCAGGTACATAGGTTAACAGTAAAACTGAATTATTTGAAGAGGTACTTTCATAAAATGTTCATATTAACCACCTTCCCTCTAAGGTTATTAAGTTACATTTTATATGGTTTTGAATTTCCGTTTTAGAATATGATAAAATAAATTATTATATATCCTTCTATATTTTAATGCTAAATTAGTACAAATAATCATTTTTGCAATTATAGATTTTGAAGAAAAGTTGTAAAAAATAATTTTCATGTGCAAAAATCTTCAGTTTTAATCACTTGCTATAGGTTTACTCTCTGAACGTGACCATTTAAATATCCTATAACACACGTCTAAATGTGTCTGTAACTCAAAAATGAGTTTAAGAATTAAAATGTTACATTCTACAGTGTGATCCATATAAACCTGGACCACTTCAATAGGCCACAACTTTTGAACCAATAATAGTACACACGTACAACTTTGGGAGAATATAATACACAATTGGGATATTACATTAAACTATGTACATCTCAGAGAAAATGTTGGAAGTGTCCTCCACCAGCATCTATACATGTTTGTACTCGTCTCACCATATTCTCTGAAGTTTTACGGAGAGTATCCTCGCCAATGTTACTTATTTCGGTTCGAATGGACTCCTTGAGAACATGTATTGTCCGTGGCTTATTCTTGCACACTCTCTCTTGTACAGTTTCTTTGATAATCGAATAATCTTTAAAGTTCGGCCCCCCAGATCCCCTGACCTAACTAACCTCACCGGACTTTTTCATATGGGGGAATTTAAAAAATAGAGTATACAAGAATAGACCACGGACAATTGATGTTCTCAAGGAATCCATACGAACCGAAATAAGTAACATTGGCGAGGATACTCTCCGTAAAACTTCAGAGAATATGGTGAGACGAGTACAAACATGTATAGATGCTGGTGGAGGACACTTCCAACATTTTCTCTGAGATGTAAATAGTTTAATGTAATCTCCCAATTGTGTATTATATTCTCACAAAGTTGCACGTGTTTCCTGTTATTGTTTCAAAAGTTGTGGGCTATTGAAATGGTTCAGGTTTATATGAATTGCATTGTATTTAATTTGAAGCATTTTTGCTCAAATTTTTGGCACAAATTCATAGAGAATATATTTGAGAAACTCCCACGTGGTTTTGCCACACTTCTAAATTACTTTAAACTTGAATATTAATTTGACCAATGATGACAGATGACTAATAAAACAGCATATAAATAATAATTTTTTCCCGAAATTAATTGTACCTAATAGTGGTCCGAACTATAAAGCCCGGGCCTTAAAGTACTTACAGTATCGTAAGTCGCCATTAAGGTAGTTGTCTCACGTGTTTATGAGAACTGCTGTGTGGTTTACTGGGAAAAACACGAGTCAGTTGAAGAATTGGATGTCATGTTGGCACGTTGGCCATAGTAGCTCAAGGGTTTAGAGCGGCTGGACGGAGACCAGAAGATCCGAGGTTCAAATCCCGGCTATGGCATTGAATTTTTCTGTCTGGCTCTACTCTTTCAATTATTTTTTCTCGATTTAACCAGAGTAGTGAGAAACTTCTAGAAGGTGGTTTTATGTACATTTGATTGTTAACTAATGTGGCGGTATTTTTATTTTTTCAACATTACTTGATTTATTAGTGTCAGAAAAACAAACAAAGCATTTTTGTGAACGAGATATTCAAGATAACTAGATGAAATTTAAAACAAGCTTAAGTATAACTGTGATAAAGAAACATGGGGAAAATATTACAGATGCGACTTTTTTTACCACTCTTGTAAAGGCACGGTTATGATTCTATCTCTTGCGTGCCAGTTAAGGTAAACTTTTGAAGAATTTGTTTTAAAATATATTTCCTTGTAAGAATAAGTGAAATAGCGGAAATGACGTAGTTACAGTTAAGAGCTGGTTTCTCTGTGATAACTTTGAAATTCATGTTTGAGAAAAGCAAAAATATTTGAAAATTAAGAAACTAACAACAAATATCTTCAAAATGGTTTGTTACATAACAAATCTATTTGACATACATTGTGTGCCATACACCAAATCTAATTTTTGAGTAATTCGATTTTATATATCTGTTATGGTTTATCAGCTACAAGAAAGTAATTCAGAATGAGGAGGACCAGAAAATTTTTTCTCAGATAATTCTAGATATAAATGTCATTTGTCATAAATATGTTAAGCATGTGGTAATTTAATAAAAATTTAGAATCATTTTTGTGAAAATCTAATTTTTTGTAACGCAGTTTTCGGTAAGGGACTTTTTTTTAAAAATATTTGTGTCTATTTTTGGCAGACTCTGAACGTAATTACCAAGACACACACACACACACACACACACACACACACACACACACACACACACACACACACACACACACACACACACACACACACACACACACACACACACACTTACAATAGAGTTTTTTTCTAAAAGTGCTTTTTATGTTTCAGAAGATCGCCTAACAAGAATTTTCGGTGATATTTTAGGAATTTTTGGGTAGAATCAAAATTAGTTCCACTTACTGCAAGTACATACCTAGCAAGCAGAGAAAGTTCTTGCTTCTACTATTGGTTTAGCAGGTTTTCAGTTTTGGAACCGTGCTTTTAGGTTAAGTTAGATGTTGAATAAAAAAAGGCGTCGCTCCAATAAGTGGTCCAGCATCCCTTACTGCTGTAGAGTGTTTCCGCTTAATTAGATTTCACCGCTTCTGTGATCCACAATGTCCCCAGATGGCACTTTCTTTACTGACCACTCAAGCGCCTTGCCACCATCAAAACTTCCCATGCCACTCCTCTTTTATTGTTCCTTCTCTCGGCGACAAAAGGAAACTGCTATTTCTTTTAACGAGTTCCTTTCCCTAAGACATAACCTATTCTTTATGTGCTCTCAAACCCTAGCTGTTCGACAGCTCTTGGTAGATTACTCAACATATGAATAAAATGAATTAAACTTTCTAGAAAAATTTAATCTGATAACTATAAGCGTTTATTCTTAAGAATAAACCGATTATGTCCCATACAAGTACACAGATTACACTGGGGAACAAAAAAAAAATTAATTTTAAATACCTGAAACAAAATAGGCAAATTCTTATGTAAACTGATCTGCTGATTCAAAAAATGCCCCTCAAAATGCTGTATCACGTAAAGTTTTTTAGGTATTCATAATTTTTTTTATGAAAACTTACAGAAATGTGATGTGATAACTCATATTTAATTAATTGAAAATAATAGGTATTTTATTGCCAAATAACATTGAAAATAATATTAATTATTATTAATTATTATTATTAAAATAAATAAACACAAGATAATGATGAAAACCAATACCTGAATTATCTCAGAAGTGTTTCACTGTTGATTTTTTTGTATTGACATGTACTCTCCCGTTTGAGGAACCAACAATTGTCTCCGAACATGGCTGAATCCCAGCGACCCTGGTAACGTCTTTCCATGTCAGAAATATCCTGGTGAAAACGCTCACCTTGCTCATCACTTACTACAGATCCTAGGTTTGTAGGGAAGCTATCAAGGTGAGAGTGCAAAAAGTGGATTTTAAGTGACATACGGCAACCCATTTCTTTGTAGCTCCTTAATAGTTCTGAGACTAAAGTTTCATAATTTTCTTCTTTTTTATTGCCCAGGAAGCCTTCCATAACTGATTTAAATGATTTCCACGCTGCCAGTTCAACACGTTTAAGCTTTGATTCAAAAACACTGTTTTTAAGAACTAGTCTTATTTGAGGACCGACAAGTATACCTTCCTTCAATTTAGATTCACTTATTTTGGGAAAGATACTTCTTAAATACTCAAATGCACTTCCACTTTTGTCCAAACCTTTAACAAAATTCTTCATTAACCCGAGCTTTATGTGAAGTGGGGGGAGAAGAGCTTTGTTTGGGTCTACTGGAGGCACATACTTAACATTGCTTGCTCCAGGGGTATAGTCTTCCCTTTTCCCCCACTCTTTCACTATAAAATGCTTGTCAGTTGCCCTACTGTCCCATAAGCACAAAAAACAGCAATATTTTGTGAAACCTCCCTGCAGTTCCGTTAGCAATGCAACTACCTTGACGTCACTACAAATTTCCCAGCCATGGTTTTGATAACTAATAACATCTAAAATTATGGACATGGAATCGCATGTCTCCTTCATTCCTATGACATGAAATAAAGGTATTGAAGGTAGTAAATTGCCATTATGAAGCAACACTGCCTTTAAGCTGTATTTAGAAGAGTCAATGGCTATTATTTTAAATTAAGTAAATATGAGTTGGTATCATACCTCATTTCTGTAATTTTATATAAAAGAATAAGAATATCTCAAAAACGTTACGTGATACAGCATTTTCAGAGCCATTTTTAGAATCACCAAGTCATTTTGCATAACAATTAGCCTATTTTGTTTCGGATACAAAAAACGTGTTCCCTAGTGTTATCTCAAAATGATGTACACTCTTTGATCTTGTGTAGGTTAATGTTTGTGTGCTCTCCTATCTCTCACATTTTCATTCTCTTTCATTCTGTTTTCTCATATCTCAACTGTTTTTTTTTTTTTTTTTTTTTGTGATTTACGTCCGGCCCAACATTAAGTTACATCGGACGGTGAATGAATTGGGTGAAATTATGCCCAAATGAGTCCAGGGTCCATGGAGCTTAGAGTTACCTGACATTCGTCTTGAAGGATAAGGGAAAACCCCGGAAAAACCTTATCTAGGTAACTCACCCTGACCGAGATTCGAACTCGGGACCTCTTGTACGTGAGGCATCTACGCTACCGAGGTGGGATATCTCAGGTGTATTTACAGATATATTGGGTATGACGATGCGGTACAAATGGCGCACATGCTTGCTCATACCGAGCTCAGGTGGTTTCGTCTGAGGCACGCATTCAGGAGGCCGGGTTCGATTCCCGACCTACCTGACCCATGGGGTTTCTCGGGGTTTTCCCGGGTCGCTAGGCGAATGCTGGGTAGGCTAATTACATCCCCCGAAATTCCTATCCCTCCATTTCATCTCCATTATCATTTCATATCATCTCTTATCTGGTGGTCTCTTTCAGGGTAGAAGTGTCGGCGGGTGTCTCGGCGGTGCATGGCAGGATGATATGCTCTGAGGAAAACTACTTCCCCCTCCGGTAGGTCGGTTGCCCGTCTCCGCTCCTCTGCTGGGACCATTTCGTGACCGCCAGCCAGCAACCTTTGGGGCTCCGCTGCTGGGCTCGTTGTCGTCCCGCAGTAGGGGAGCGAGTTCGTTGTCGTCGGGGAAGTCTCTATCCAAGTAAACTGTAGGGACCCTGCCCTCTGTACTGTCGTGGCTCTTGGGTCGGCCGCCCTCAGTCTCCTTCACCTCATCCTTCCTCCCGGGTGTGTATCCACTTGGGGCATAGGATCAAAGGGCCCAGCATGGTGGCCTACGTACCAATTCCCCTCCCGTAAGGAGGGGGGATTCTCGAAACGTCACCTTTCTCGATACGTCTCGATACGTCATGGGCATCGTACGAGGTTTCGTCTAAATAAATTATCTTATGTCCATTACTGCAAAACTTCCTTAGTTTTGACAAATATATATATATATATATATATATATATATATATATATATATATATATATATATATATCGCCAAGCTACAGTGCTACTGGATTCCATAATAACCCTTATCTTATTCAAAGTGCGGTATTTGAAACCCAGCTCCTTTAGCAGACCGCGCAAAGTGCAGCGCCCATAAGGAAAATCACAAATTTCTTGCAAATGTGCAACCAATTCGTCTAAGGTGAGCGCTCTACCTTTTGCATAGAATCTATAAATTTCTCGACGAATTAAATCGCATGTGAAATTATCTACTTTAGAGAAACGTTTCCTTTTGTTTTCACACTTGATCGGCGTCTTTGGTATTCCTTTCGTCACAATATTTCTTACTGTATTTCTGTGAATACCCAGAATTTATCATCAGGTTCATTGCATGACCCCTTACCAAGATTATTTGTCAACACATATTTATATGTGTTCGAAACAAGCGCTTGAATTTGCTTAGAAACAGTTCCCGTTATAACTTTGTTATTTTTTTAGGCTTTTCCAGTAATATAATTCGGCCCAGTTGTTCACACTGTCTTCACTTTGATTATTTATCTCTACTTCATTTGCATTTATCACTGCATTTCCCTCCTACGGTCTCCAAATTGTGACACACAACGAATTTCTGCACGTATTGAAACAGATCAACTAGAAGTTGGAACGTTGGCAACTGAGACTCCACGTGGAGTAGACATGGGTCTGTCACTTCGAGAAAATCAGGGTTGCTATTGGTCCTCAACGACAGTGTTCCATTTCTGAAGTGTGGAGATAGATTTACGACGGTCATTAGTGGGCGGGCGGCTCAGGTTCCTTTGACTCGGAACTGCACATGCGTTAACTAAACAGACTTTACCTCTGACGTTACTAGAGGAATCTCGGACCGAACTACCGAACCCCTCCAGTTGGGGAGTCGTTCGGATTGGGTTGGACTCGAGAGGGCAGTGTGTTCCCGACACCCGTGGGAGATCGGGTACGTCTCCGGACGGGGTCGAGGGAAGCCATATATCCCCGCGTACCAGCCTGCATAGCTAGTAGGTGTGCTAGATCACCAGGAGCCCCTACCGAGGTTTTTCGGTAGCCTTCCCCTTTTGGGGTTAGCACGCGTAAGTGGCGTATCCACTTCCACCCCATTTTGTGTTTTCAGACCAGATGGGGGGGGGGGTTGTTAATCTTTAGGTCTTGCCCTACTGGAAATGACCACGGAGGTGCGGGGCACCCTTCGGGGACAGTTCGGTAACTGCCTGGTATAAGAGGGAGGTCAGCGACATCAGCCGGTGTAGACCCTACTCTTAATGGAGGGATAGGAAATACTGGGGATTTAATTAACCTACCCAGCATTCACCTATCGACCCCGAAAAACCTCCGAAAAGAAAACCACCGGTCAGGTAGGTCGGCCACGGAATCGAACACAGGCCTCCCAAAAGCGGCCTCCCGAGCCATCCCTTTCGATCAACGTATGAAGAAGAACCAGATATAAATAAGAAATTGCAAAAATTTTAACATATTTGTGAACAATTAGGCGAACACTAGGGACAAAGGAAAGATACACAGCTAAGATTTTAATGAACAATGACACTGCAGATCAGCAGGAAGACCTAGAAAGCGCTGGGCTGAACAGATGTGAGATCTGAACAGGAAAGACCTAATCCGTGAAAAAAGAAGAAAATGATGATGTTCAATGTGTGAAAACTTTTCAGTTCTCTCTTGCTGTTGTTATCCGCATTAATTAACAGAGTGTCATTGTTGTTCTTTTCCATTTAGTCTTTATCTTATTCTTGTAAGCGAGCCACATTTAAACTGCCTTTAGAAACTCCACAGAGCTGAGATGGCATTTGAGTGACGTATACTGGAAACTCAATTATTATTCTCTCTCTAGACTTTTGTAGTAATTTAATTTGAGACAAGCAAGCGAAGTAGAGGAAAACACAGCGGTCATCTTGCGGCTTCTAATGGCAATTCCGTGTTCCTTCACATTGAATCGTGTCTCTGTTGCTGGAGCGATGCCAGACGTCGAATGCTCAGCGAGACGACCATCTCCTTTCGCCCACCACCACCACCAAGTGACCACAATAGCTGACCTCATATCAAAGCCCTCTGCTCATGTAGGGGTTGCAAAGCTGTTAGGTGCATGTAAATCACCAGGGATACTCTATTGTAGTGGGCAGCAAATCCACCACGACTTTATGCCAAGCTGATAGTTATGATCTGTTCACGTATTTCAATTGCGGCGATACGACATAGTGCTCCGAGAGAGTCAAGTACTCAATTATCTATATGTAATACAATCCACGTATCCAGAGAAATGAACTTTAACTCATCTCTAGCTATTTCGTTTGAGATTTTGTCTAAACAATACCTACATAACTTCAAGAATCCTATTTCATAGGTATGCACCTTCTTTTGTCAGCTGTATTTAATGTCTATATTTACAAAATGTGTTGTATATAACCATTCTTTCTTGGTTTACTAGAGTGTTAAGTTATCTACGTTGTATATTTAATTTGTAATAGCTTTTATAGACTATGTAAAAACTTTTGATAAAGTAAAAAGAAATCTGCTATTGGAAATAATGATTAAAAAGGGATTTCCTCAACATTTAGTAGGAACAGTACAAAGTATGTATATAAATACAAAATTTAAATTGCAGAAATCCATAGAAAAAGATAACCTAGTAGAGATTAATTTAGGTCTAAGACAGGGGTGCCCATTGTCACCTACCCTATTTAATATATATATTAATGAGGCAGTTGTACGATGGCAAACTATGCTCAGAACACATTTTAAAATAAAGGGGAGAAATGTTGACACATTGCTGTATGCTGATGACCAGATTTTAATTGCGGAGACTGAAGATAACTTACAAAGAGCCATACATGAATTAAATAATATTACAAGAGAATATAATCTTCAAATTTCATATGAAAAAACAAAAATAATGGCTTTTATAGGAACGAAGCTTTTGAGAGTAAAACTTGAAGCATTGAATTTTTCAGTCTGGCTCTGCTCTTTCATAGTGCGTCCTACACAAGGCTAGTGTGAACGAACAATTAATTTACATTAATTGTACCTAATAGTGGTCCGAACTATAAAGCCCGGGCCTTAAAGTACTTACAGCATAGTAAGTCGCCATTAGGGTAGTTGTCTCATGTGTTTATGAGAACTCCTAGTGGTTTACCAGGAGAAACACGAGTCAATTGGAGAATTTAATGTCATGTTGGCACGTTGGCCATAGTAGCTCAAATGGTTAGAACGGCTGGACGGAAACCAGAAGTTCCGTGGTTCAAATCCCGACAATGGCATTGAATTGTTCAGTCTGGCTCTACTCTTTCATAGTGCGTCCTACACACGGCTAGTGTAAAATAACAATTAACTTCTATTAATTGTACCTAATAGTAGTCCGAATTATAAAGCCCGGGCCTTAAAGTACTTACAGCATAGTAAGTCGCCATTAAGGTAGTTGTCTCATGTGTTTATGAGAATTCCTAGTGGTTTACCGGGAGAAACACGAGTCAGTTGGAGAATTTAATGTCATATCGGCACGTTGGCAATAGTAGCTCAAATGGTTAGAGCGGCTGGACGGAAACCAGAAGATCCGTGGTTCAAATCCCGGCTATGACATTGAATTGTTCAGTCTGGCTCTACTCTTTCATAGTGCATCCTACACACGGCTAGTGTGAAAGAACAATTAAAGTTATTTTAATTGTCTTGGCTATATTGTGTCATATACCAGTAATAGAGATATACAAAACAAAATAGACAAATTCCAAACAATATGTGGCACAATATAAAGAACTTTTAAAAATTGTAATCGTCAAACTTTGTTAAAACTGTATAAAATAATGGCGATCCCAACGCTGCTTTATGGGTGTGAAAACTGGGTCTTGACTATCTCACAACAGAAGAAAGTGGAGGCTGCTGAGATGAAATTTCTGAGACAGGTAGCAGGTTATAGACTCATAGACAAGAAAAGAAACGAGGATATTAGAAGAGAATTGGAAATTCGGAGTCTAAATGAAACAATCATTGCATACAGGCAAAAATGGCAAGATCATGTGCAGAGAATGTCCGAAGACCGCACAACACAAATAGTATACAAGTATAAACCTGTAGGTAGAAGAAATGTTGGCAGGCCACGAATGAGATGGTCTGATCAATTTCCTTGAAGTCGGAACGGGCCACAAGGCTTATACCATGATGATGATGAGTTGTTTTACGTTTTGTGAATGTAATATTATGTTTAATTCAAACTTGGTAGTTTCGTGTAAGAATTTGACTCTTATTTTAGAATGACTGTAACTTATTATGAGTTTCAAATGGGAAGAGTTCACGCCTGCAGCGAATCAGATGCGTTAAAGCTTTCAGTGTTGCCTCTCTCTCTCGCTTACTTGCGAGTGCTCTTGGCCTTAGACGTAAGGGAACGCAAACTGAATTTTCCAAAGTTTTATAATAATGCAGTTGTTGAAATTACAATTGCAACGAAAATACCAGCGGTATTTACGAGGGTGGGTCAGAAAGTAATGCCTCCTATTTGTTTTCCTTAAATAAGTAAGTTATGTGAAAACTTTCAATTTGGCGCAATTCCTCAAAACTTCTTCTCCAATCCCCTGCAGTAGTAACTTCCTAAGTCAACAAGTGGCAGCACTGCATTCTCTTGCAAAATGACTGACATCGACATTCGTATTAGACAGCGTTCTGTGATTGAATTTTTGACTGCGGAAGGTGAAACGACAATTCACATTCACGAAAGGCTAAAAAATGTGTATGGTGATGCAACGGTGGATGTCAGCACTGTTAGACGATGAGTTCGTCGCTGTAACGAAGCTGAAGGACAAACACCATTGACAGATGAAAACCGAAGTGGCAGGCCGGTGACTGCAGTGACTCCATGCAACAGTAAGCGAGTCGATGACATCATTCGTGGTGATCGCCGGGTAACAACAGGTGAATTGTGTCGCACTACCTCCCTCAGTAAAGGCTGCGTGATAACAATTATTCAACAACTGCGTTACTCAAAAGTTTGTTCACGTTGGGTACCAAGAATGTTAACTGCCCAAAACAAAGAAACAAGGAAAACAATAGCCTCCGAACACTTGCAGCGCTTCAGTTTGGAGGGAGAGGAGTTTCTGGAAAAAATTGTTACTGGAGATGAAACGTGGGTTCATTTTTTTGAACCTGAATCAAGTAGGCAGTCAATGGAATGGCATCACACAACGTCACCGAAGAAAAAAAAATTCAAAACTTAGCGGTCGGTAGGGAAAGTTATGGCGACAGTGTTTTGGGATGCAGAGGGTGTACTTATGATTGATATTTTGGAGCAGGGATGTACAATAAATTCTCCTCAATATGTCAGAACTCTCAAAAAGCTGAAAGCACGTCTTCACCGAGTTCGCCATACAAAAACTATGGCGGATGTTCTTCTTTTGCATGACAATGCAAGACCATACACCAGCCGCTACACCACTGCAGAAATTGAGAAATTGGGATGGCAAGTCTTACCTCACCCCGCATACAGCCCTGACCTGGCAACATCAGACTTCCATCTGTTCGGGCCACTAAAGGAAGCTCGTCGGGGGATTCATTTTGAAGATGATGAGGCTGTGAAAACGTCCGTGCTTCAATGTCTTAGGAAGCAAGACCGTGTGTTTTACCACACTGAAATATATGCCCTAGTTAAAAGGTGGACCAAAGCAGTGGAAAAGGACGGAGATTATATTGAATAGTGACAAATTAAACGTCAATGTTGTAGTTTTCAAGCTATGTAAATTGGATTCCATTTTCTTGGCAATTAAAAGAGAGAGAAAGAAATAGGGGGCATTACTTTTTGACCCACCCTCGTACTTACATTAAGAGATAATTCGCCATTGTCATTGTCTTCAACGGTGTCCCACATTCACAGGGAATGCGGTACACTCCCGGAACTTGGAAGTCCAGTTTGTTTTTCACTTTATAGGACAAACCGGAAGGACCATCGCTACTGGAAAAATCGAACATGAACGGAGCATTCGTTTAGTGCAACCTGAGAAGTCTAGGCTGGCAGAGCATTGTTTCGATAACGACCATAGAGCCAATTTTTGTGAGACGACCATCTTGGAAAAATGCAACAGTTACTGGGAGCGGAGAGTTAAGGAGGCTTTGGCGATTTCCTCTGAAAGGAGCAGGCTTAATCGTGATGCTGCTCCTCTTGGAAACCGGCCTTAAAAATGGAAATACGTCGAATTAAGAAGCAAAGATCAATACAGCTTGATAATCAAGTTAAGTAATTACTTTTCTTTCACACAATTTTCTATACTCACGCCATCTCCTGAGCTGGCATTTAATTTACTGAAAACAGTCTTTTGTTCAGTAAATGCAAATTTTGATAGTGTTTTGTTTTTGTTTATAGTTGTGTTATATCCAGTATTTCATTTGTGCTTATAACATTTTATAAATATCCTGATGTTGGGAGAGATGTACACTCCCGAAACGTTGATATTTAATCATTTTTCCACCTGGCTGGCTGCCCGAGAAGAAAGTGAGCAGATTCGTCGCCAGGAAAGCTTTTGGTCTTATTTTAGGTTTTTCTCTGCTCGCAATTGTTCTGTCATTACCAAGATTTGAAGAACGCCACCTGGCTTCAGGAATATCATCATCCAGGAGCTGTTTACATGCCAGAAAATCTACTTACATAGGACTATCGCTTTTAAGGACACTTAAGAACCCGATTTCTATTCAACTTGTTTACTTCTGATATGACTGCAACGCCTACAGCTCAAATTACTATGTATACGGACGGTACAGCAACCTTCGCAACACATCGCAATATGCACACCGCCAGCATTTATCTTCAAGAGGCCTTAAACTTAATTATACCCTGGCTTGATAACTTGCGTATTTCGGTCAACCAGCGAAAATATGAAACAATGATCGGCGTACTCATGGATCGAGACCACACATAAGGAACAAACTCAAACTAGCTCGAAAAAGACTGGCTAAGCTCTACCCTCTTCTCAATAAAAGATCTTCACTGTACACGACTTTATTAAGATCACTCTGCCCAGTCCAGGAAGGGATCAGTCCTTCCGAAATCAAATGTATCCAGACGTTCCAAAACAAAATATTACAAATCTCAACAAACCCATCATGGTTTGTCAGAAATAGTTAACTGCACAGAGAAGCTGGAATCAGCACCATTCAACAGTCATTTTTTTCACAAGCCGAACAGCTCTACAGCAACCTAAAACACATCTCAGGGACCATTCACTATTCCTTTGGCAGAAGATTCAGCCTGCCAACCCGCATCATGAGTCGCCTTCCACTGCATCAGCTCTCACAACAATATCTTCTATAATATTTAAAACAATAATGTACCTACTTAAGTTTGAATTTATGAGTCACTATGTTTACACTCAGTCTTCACTTACTTGTTGTTGTATCACTGTAACGTTTTCAAGATCATTCGATCTCATCCTCAGCTGTTTGGTGACTAAATGAACCTCCCTCTTCTTCCACTACTACGAAACTCCGATCACTCTGCCATCTGGTGTTAGGGGCACTAAGTTTTAATACTTCATTTAATGCCGGGATTTCAAAATTTATAACTTTATCACGGTTTTTGTTTATGAATATTTTTTCCCAAATATCCAATTCTATAGGTGTATTTAAAGATTTTAACAGCTTTATGTTGTGGCCAATGTTGTGGTTTTCTGTCCAAAAATGGTGTGAAACTGCAGATTTTTCTGTTTGTTTCAACTTAATGTTCCTCTGGTGTTCTTTTTGCCTGGTTAACAAGTTTCTCTTAGTTTTTCCTATGTAGCTTTTTTCACAGGTTTCATAATTAATCTGATAAATTCCTGATTTCAAATTGTTGGGGATTGTATTTTTCAGTGGTTTATTTAGCAGGTTCCTCAGACTGAATTTGTTTTGGGGTGCTAGTTTTATGTTTAGTCTTTTGAAGATTCGTTCAAATTTTCTAAAAGCCCATGGATGGTAGGTGAATTTTCTATATTGCCAATTTGTGTTATTAAGTAGTGTGAGAGTGGTATTTTTTGATCTTATCTTCAGTTTTTCTTTCCTCTTCATCATGTTCCTTATGATGGCTGGGTTGAATCCATTTAATACCGCTATGTCTTTTATGTGTTGTTGTTCTTTCAAAAATTCATCCTTACTCAGTGGGACGTTGTATAGCCGGTGAATTAGACTTCTAAAGGCAGCTAGTTGATGTGAAACTGGGTTGTATTCATTTTTCTTTATGTAATTATCTATGTGTGTGGGCTTCCTGTATATTCCAAAATCTACACCATGACGATTTCTAGTTATCTTGAGGTCCAAAAAGGGCAGGGTGTTGTCTCTTTCTACTTCCATAGTAAATTGGATGTGATTATCTTGCAGGTTTAGTAATTTTAGAGAATCTTCTCTAAGTTTTTCCGGAATGATAACAAAAACATCATCAACATATCTCTGCCAAAATTTATAAATCTGTGGGAAGGGCTTTACTATGTGTGTTTCAAAAAAGCTCATGTATAGGTCTGCTAAAATAGGCGAAAGTGGGCTCCCCATTGCTAATCCTTTTGATTGTCTGTAGAATTTTTGGTTAAACATGAAGCAATTATTTATAATGTACCTACTTAAAAGGGGTCCAATTGGGCTTTTCTCATCTCATCATGTATGTAAATTATGTCTGTAATCAATGATCTATAGAGCACACATTCCGTGATCGATCAATAAATTAGTTTAAAAAGAAAGAACCCGGCGTCTGAGCTGGTTTTGAACCCGCGACCTTGCGATCACTAGGCCAGCGTCTAAACAATTGCGTCACGTAGACCCAGTCAAGTGTGCACGCGCATTTGTGCTTATATGATCCCCACAGTAGAGCATGATCTTTTAAGTCTTCTCACATTTAATAGCTCTCTTCCTGCGGTTGACGTAAATTAAAAATGTTGAAGGAGCGGTGATTTAGCGTCTCAGAGTCGAGCAAGTCGGTGGCGTCACCTGTTGCGCGCTCGAAGGCGTAGAGGGGTAGTTCCGCATCTCTCTCTCTCTTTCTCTCCCCTACAGTCGGATGGCTCAAATCACTAGCACCGCCAATAATATCCTCTCCCCCACCCCGTTTCGGTTCTCTGTTTTGGGCTCTGCAAATAAAAAAAAAAAAAGTCGATAGTCGTTCGGTAGTTTTCTCTCTGTAGCCGCATGCCGTAGAGCGCTCGGCAAGTGTCAAAATGGATATAATGGGATATTAAACTGCATGCATCCTGTCACCCCAATTTTTTCCCCCTTGTTTGGCATTTCTGTGGCGATGGTAACCCAGCACATTGCCCATTTCGGCAACCGTGGCAAACCAAACAAGAGTTTAACTCTGCATACCTGAAATTCTTTTCTGTTGGTATCACTACAAAAGCTACTTTACATTGCCTTCAAAAAAGCATTTGACAAGGTGAATTATTAAAACAGTCATAAAACGCCTCCTGGACTTTATTAATTCACACCTGTGCTCTACTTAATATATGCACGAATAAATAGCTATTTGTGATACAAAATTTTAAAGGAAGAGTTTATTTTGTAAGTGTAGGAAACCTAACAGAACAAACTCCTTTCAACCCTGCATCATACCAGTTTTGCCAGTCCTGAATATTTATGGATGTTTTATAGATTGTATAAAAACGTATGGTATTGTACTTTTCTTACGTTCATCATATTCATGGAGTTGCGATGTTCATTTGCCTTGCATAGCATCAGTGTTGGCAACATGAATTTTAGAAAAACACAACGTTCTACATAAGGGAGGCAGTCGAAATAATAGAAAGATGAAAATAGCATAACATAAATGTAATTAATTAACAGATTACATAGATTTCAAGTTTTTCAAAACTTATTTATCGTTTGAGAAAATTGAAATGTTGATTCTGCAATTACTTCGTTTACCAGGATCAACTGGGACCAGCAGCGATCAAAACCCGAGTTATCGAGAGAAAAACGAAAAAAAAAATACCTTTATGAGGGCTGTTCAATAAAGAATGATCACATTTTTTTTTTACTAAATACCCTTACTTATCTACATAATTTTGATGGTCCTTCTCAAAATAGTCTCCCCTGATTGCGATGCACTTGTCCCAGCGTTTCTGCCAGTCTTCAAAGACATGCTAGAAACCATTTTTTGAGAGATCCTTCAAAATCGCCTCCGCAGCCTTCACCAATGCTTCTGACGATGGATAATGCCTCCCACGAAGGCGTTTCTTCAAGCTAGGAAATAAAAAATGTCACATGGAGCTAAATCCGGACTATAGGGAGGGTGAGGGATGCACTTCACGTTGATTTTTGCAAAATATTCACCAAAAACATTAGCAATACGCGGCCGCGCATTATCCTGGTGCAGCATCCAGCCTGCTTCACGGAAATGTGGTCTGTTGCGCCTGATATGGACTTGCAATGTTTTCAGGACATCCCTGTAGTATTGTCCAGTTACTGATGCGTGTGCAAGTACAACATGCTGATAAACCATTCCATGAATATCAAAGAATGAGATGACCATAACTGTCCCAGCAGAAGCAACCACTTTTGCCTTTTTGGGGGTTGGTGATGAAGGAGATTTCCACACTGAGCTTTGCTGTTTGCTCTCAGGATCAAAATGATGTAGCCAAGTTTCATCGATAGCGATTACGTTTGAAACAAACTCCGGATCTTCCTCTAACATCAACTTTAACTGCTTGTTACCTCCATTGCAATGATAGGCGATACTGAATATGTCTGAACTTGCCTGGTTCTCACAGGCGGGAACCAGGAATACCAATAATGAAACTACGACGGCGTGTTTGTTTCAGTATATGATAAAATTGCATTTTAGTGCGAAAAATTATGACCGTAAAAAATTATGATCATTCTTTATTGAACAGCCCTCGTGCAATATCACCGAAATATTTTTAATGGAGCTTAGAAGTTACTATCGGCACAATTTCCCCTAAAACACTTACACTGTATATACTGTAATAGCCTGTGTACAGAGCGATCCATATAAATATGAACCATTTCAATAGGCAAAAATTTCCCTTTGAAAGCTCGTAGAATGTAGAAATTTGTTTTAATGATATCAATGGCTGTGGGAGGATTGTCCACACTGATAAATGTTGACAGCTGAGTGTCTTAAATATGCAGTACTCGTTACGAGAGCCTGTTTATATTTTGAAAACATATTGGAAGACAAATTCCTTGGGAACAACACAACGGGAATTTCGAAAGAATTTAATGTACGCGATGTTCCGACAAAGGCAACAATTTTATCGCTTGTAAGAAAGCTGGAGACAACTGGTATACTCATTAGTGAGGGTGGAAAACATAGACCGCCATTGAATGTAGAGACTGTTACAGATGTTCGCAGAAGGCTATTGAATTCTCCAAACAAATCGTTGCAAAGATTGAGCCAGGAATCAGGGTATTCATATGGAACATCTCAAAGAGCTGTGAAGAAATCGAGACTACGACCTTACAGAGTGCATATGGTGAAACAACTGAAAGAAGCAGATTATGATAAACGAATCAGTTACTGTCGATGGTTTCAGGGTACTCTTATTCCACGTCCAGACACTCTCTCCATAACGTGGTTTACAGATGAGGCATGGTTTCATCTGTCAGGCTACATAAACACACAAAACACCAGATATTTGGCTGCTGTAAACCCCCAAGTGATCCACGAAACCCCAATGCATGATGAAAAAGTTGGAGTATGGTGCGCGGTGTCAGCTTCCAGGATCGTTGGTCCCATTTTCTTTGATACGTCTGCAGACACGGAAGTTTGTATGGGTATCTTCAAGACATTTGGGCAGCAGCTCGATGATATCGAATTGAGAGGTTATTTCCAGCAAGATGGGGCAACATGCCATACATCTAATGACACCATGGAACTTGAAAATCCAGTTTCTTTGATAATCAAATAATCAAAAGTTCTGTAACCCCCCCCCCCCAGATCTCCTGACCTAACCTCACTGTATTTTTTCTTGTAGGGGTATCTAAAAATAGAGTGTACAAGAATAGGCCACAGAAAATTGATGTTCTCAAGTAATCCATTCGAACCGAAATAAGTAACATTGTCGAGGATACTCTCCGTTAAACTTCAAAGAATATGGTAAGACGAGTGTAAACATGTATAGATGCTGGTGGAGGGCACTTACAACATTTTCTCTGAGATATAGTGTAATGTAACCTCCCAATTGTGTATTATATTTTCCCAAAATTGCACGTATGTCCTGTTATTGGTTCAAAGGTTGTGGCATATTGATGTGGTTCAGGTTTCTATGGATCGCACTGTATTTGCACCGTGCAAATACAGGAAAAAAGGCAGTGATCTTTTGCTGTCTTAGTTTAATGTATCACTTACAAGCAAAGCAGTGTCGCGTATACTTTAACATTAGAAGTTTATTTGACACCGTTTCGGCTTGACTCTTAAAATAAAGCATCAATTTCTCCATGATTGCTGCTGTTTGTGTGTGGGTCATAAGCTCAACTGGTTCATTAACATTGCGTGAATCTGAATAATCTCCATTTATTCTTGGCAGTGTTATACGAGGTACGTCCAGAAAGTAAGCTCTGTTTGGTAATAAAATTAAATTGTGTACAGAGTCAGAAAAATTATTCACTGCACAAAATTTTACAACTCCTAAACTACTTTTCCACATAACTGCCTAACTTTTGCAGGCATTTGTCATAGTGAGGCACAAGTTTTTATATACCTTCTTCATAGAAGTTTGCCGCCTGTGTCTTCAACCAGTTGAAAACATTTTCTTTCAGCTCTTCGTCATTGTTGAAGTGTTGACCGCCAAGGAAAGGTTTGAGATGTAAAAACAGATGAGAGTCGCTTGGAGGGCTGTACGGGGGGTGGTCAAACACGTCTCAACCAAAACCATGTAGGAAGTTTTTCGTCGCATTTGCAGTGTGTGGTCGTGCGTTGTCGTGAAGAAACACGGCACCTTTTGACAGCATTCCTCGGCGCTTATTCTCTATTGCGCGGCGCAATTTCCTAAGTGTCTCGCAATAAACATCTGCTTTCATTGTTTGACCACGCTATAAGAACTCAATGAGTAAGATGCCTTTCCTGTACCAGAACACTGTGCACATCATTTTTCGAGGTGTAAAGATTTGTTTCGGCTTAACCTTTGCGGGGGATGAGTTGTGCCTCCATTCCATTGATTGACGCTTACTTTCAGAGGTGTCGTAATAAACCCAAGTTTCATATTCTGTGACATTGTCGGAAATTCTTCACCGCGTTCATCATAATGGGTCAAAAACTGAAGTGCACTACCCATCCGTTTTGTTTTGAGTTGCTCAGTAAGAATCTTTAGCACCCAACGTGAGCAAAGTTTACGAAATTTCAGTTTTTCGGTAATAATTTCATGAACTAGTGATGGAGAGATTTGGGGAAATTCCATAGCGAGATCACTAATTGTAAACTTGTGGTTTTCCTGGATCTTGTCATCAATCACGTGAACCAGTTCTTCTGTAACCAAAGATGGACACCCACTTCGTTCTTCATCATGCACTTCACTACGTCCTTCATTGAGCTGTCGGACCCATCTTCTCACCATTGTATCACTCATCGCATTTTGTCCATAAACATCGCAAATTTGCCGATAAATTTCAATTGGTTTTTCTTTTCTAGCATTCAGAAAACGAATCACAGATCTGATTTCAAAAGCGGCGGGATTTTCAATCAACACCGACATTGTAAACAAGCACAACAAAGCGTACGTGGCTGACAGCGATCTCACAATGACGCACGTTTCTTCTCCCTGATACAGAGCGTCTACCACGTATGTGCGGAACTGCGATCGCAGCGTTGCAGCGGAGATAAATTGAAACAGAGTGTACACCTAGCGAAAGAATTCTCTACTTTTAACATAATCAGGTACAGCTAAAAGCTCCACTTTCAGTATAAACTGCCTAAAAATCCTCAAAGGCTCAGCGGGCATCTCGGCTTTCATTCAGGAGGAGTTATAAATATGAAATTACATGAGCTACGAAATCGCGAGTGAATTTATTGAAGCACGAATTGCATTTGTAGAAATTATTTCACGAATATAACAAAATGATAAAAGCATCAGAACAAGTTATTTGATTCCCTAAATCACATAGTCTACATTAACATATGATATATCATTGGATATCGTGGAAAATAGGACGGACGCGGTGACTG